>JAJLRJ010000001.1:4741856-5079356 GCA_024195265.1 Dendrophyllia cribrosa | reverse complement strand
ATCACATTTCGCAGCGCTAGCATCGAACAAGTGAAAAACTATCTTCAGTTGGTTTTGGATAAAAAAACTATGTGTCAACGCTTTAGCGTTTGATTCAGTGGAGGATAATCATATTTGTGAAGCCTGTCTCAATATGTATGATGTTGCGAGCTACAGTTTGCTGTTGGACGACGAAAACATTCTCCATTTACTCGTAAAGACCCTTTGCTGTAATATGGGTGATGTTCTTGGATGCTTACTCGTGCGAATGGGTATATCGAATTGGGAAAGAAGTCAACACAAGTTGTAACTGTAAGGAAACATAAACGCTGACCGAGAGAAGTAATATAGCTGAACGTTTCAATTTAACAATTGTAAACACCTTATAGGATTTTGATATACTCAATAAAATCGCGCAGTGTAAAAGAAACCACTTCTTATTCGTTTCTACCGCAACATTCTCATTGCCGCTTCATCGCTAGCCTCTATATGGATTTTCAGTTTCCCAGCCATCACCCACTTTAAGTTTTAATTTCTTTTCGGTAGTTTCAATGTTCAAACTTCTAATTATGCGAACTTACACTAAACTAAATTTGCATGAAAAATTAGCACCTCAGAAAAATAAACAAAGCAACCAATTACATGCGTTAATCAAACAATAAACCCACACTCTGTTTAAGTAAAAATATATTTAATTTCATCAAATCATTATGTCAACAAAAGCTGTTTTATTTAGAACAACTTAAATCCATATACTACACAAATGATAAGGAAGTCAAGAACAAAATGTTAGAATGAAATAGCTTTACGGACGTAGCGCGAATTCACTATAAGGCTGTATTGCAGTCCTAAAGCTTTGTTGCCTTTTTTTCGGAAGCAAAGGTTTCCTCTGAAAACGATTTTACGTTTGGTTCATCTCCGTGTAAGTAAATCCACTTTGTTTTATCGTTTGAATAATGTCTTTATTTAACTGGAGAACTCGGACGGGGGTTGTAAGGATTTTGGGAACTGGTATACTTCTATAACGCCACGTTTATCATCCAAGAAATTTATTATTCGAGGCTGTTTTCGCAAATCCTTGATCATATATATAAAATGTAACTAGATATCCGCGTTTACTGTTGTGATCAAATGATAGGGGTACAGGAGGGGTACAGAAAGGGTACAGGAGGGGTACAGAAAGGGTACAGGAGGGGTACAGGAGGGGTACAGGAGGGGTACAGGAGGGGTACATGAGTTTTCACCACCACCACAATTCTCTTATTTTCACCACCACCACAATTCTCTTATTTTCACCACCACCACAATTCTCTTGTTTTCACCACCACCACAATTCTCTTGTTTTCACCACCACCACAAACGACCTTTAACGAAATGTTTACCTTAAAAAGACAAGGGCACAAAGGACAAATCAAGGACACAAGGGACAAATCAAGGACACAAGGGACAATTTGAGGACAAAAAGGACAAAACGAGGACTATCAGGACTAAAGGGACAATCGGGACATATCAAGTCTTAATGCGCCTCTCTGGTCGAGGCCTCCAGACATACCTAGACTTGTCCAAGTGACTGCAACCAAAATCATTTTGGGAAAGTTTAATTTTGCGTATGAACGATTTGTTTGAAATCTTTTTAATCTTTGTAATCTTTTTTAGGAGAAAACGTTTGCGCGAATATTTTGTGGTTGTCGTCTCGTGCAAGCCACAATGGTGCTTGGTGGACATGTGTTTTTATCACATCTCTTGGACTTGGAACACTTGCACCAATTATACAGTCAATGAACCATTTTTTTAAGTTGTGCTTCCATACCTGTGACAGTACCACATTATATCGTTAAATAGTTTTTATGAAAAATCAGAGGCAGACAGCCTATGGTGTATTTCTCATTTAGCTTAATATCTTTGACAGTAACATTTTCGACATCACAAATTCCGTCTCTAGATATTTCCGTGCAAATTTTCATCGTTAGCTCACTCGTGTACGCATTGCGGACCTATTTTTAACACGGGTTGTCGGCAAATTCACTACCCTGCGAGCAGTGGATTCTCCTACACCGAGCACTGCGAGCATCTGTTTGCTTTTCCATCGAGCATGCCCAGCCACGTGACGCCCTACGTGATGCATTTGACATTGTTTCGCGGGAAAATTGTAGCACGTGCCGTTGTTTCGTGGCAAAAATGTCTTCGTCACCTTGGACGCCATTTTGATTGTTACATAGCGGGCTCGCTTAAACGCAGCTGTTACGTAGATGAGAGCATGCGCGAGAGGCTGAACAAGTTTGTAAACTTGTTTTACCGGTTCAAAGTTAGTTTATTCGTCCATGGCTCGATCAAAGGAACTAACGGATGCTCGCAGTGGTTGCTCTCGCGTTCAGCTGTAAACTTCTCTTGGTAATTGCGCTGACCAGTGAGTGCACAAGGCTTTCGTGGCAAATGCAAAAGAAATATATTTAAAATGGGACATTTTGAAAGCGCAGCTCCGATGTTTTGCATTTAGAGTTCTTTGATGGAACATTAAAAGAAATCTGCACAACCCAAATGGATTTTTCAACAGAGACACGCGATTTAATGCTTGTCCTTGAAATTTAAACATGAAAAGTAGCTACTTCGCCATAGCTCATGATTTAAATTGAAGGTGGCCCATGGGGTTTTTTATACACTGCACTTGCATCGTTTGGTTAATTTCTTCTGATTACAATGATCAGCCTGCTTACTTTTGTGGTTTTGGGGGTGAATCGCTAGCGCAACATTTTTCACTGTTCTCTAATCCAACATACAATATTTTGTACATCCAGCCTCTCTTATCTGTATCTTCACCTTTGGCTCCTTCCTTGGGGGTGCGCCATTTGCTGTTTGGGTGTAGTTCAGATGAGTTACGTTGTGTCCTCCGAGTTTTGTTCACATCCTCAACATTTTAAAGTTTTTGGTTTGGCGAAACGATTATCGTTTTTGTGCCACCCCTTCTTCTCCCCCAAAGCTTCTTGCCCAGTTGAGGTCACGCCTCTCTTTCTATCTTAATAATCTTCGTTTTTCAAACGTTTTGTCTCTCTTGGGCGCCGCCGCTACTTTTTACGTCAGTGGGGCGCAAATGGGGTATTTGGTACTATTCAGGGTGATTTTTTCCAAGTGGTTTTTCCCCGGTGCGGTGAACGCAGTCGCCTTTCATGGCAGCACTGCGCGAGCCACTTACCCGGCCTCTTTACCTTGTATTTCTCCCGCTGTCTTCTCTCTGTGAGCGCGGTCGCCTTCAGTTTATTGAACTGCATGTTTCAAAATTGTATTTTTGACCATTTTTTTGCCAATTGTATTTTAACCATTTTGCATTTTTTTTTTAATTTAGAGCGTTTCATATTTACGAGTTGGCTCCCTGAGGAGCCTTTGATCGTAAGGAAGGGTCGCTCAAACAAGAGCCAGCGATGTGTAAACTATAGAGAATTTCTTAATCACGGGTTGGCTGACAGGAGCCTTTGTTCCCTTCGAAAATTCACTCGATATCTTCCTCTTAGTGTTCTATAATTATTTCCTGTATGACAGAGGTACTTAGTTTTTATTTGGGGCAGTTTTGACCCAAAAACCTCAAGATCACCATGACATAACTCCATTAAATACATAGCTTCTTCAATTCTAACCTTCTTTATATTGGCTGTTTATTGTTCATGATCATGACATGGGATAACTGATCGACTCTGTATCATGAACATGCAACAAACATACAACAGACAGGAATACCGATCATGAACAAATAACTACTCTTCGTTACAAAACTTACCTGTATTTCGTGAGAGGAATTGCATCGGTAAAATTCGGAGAATTGGGTTTTTTGAACAAGTACAGACAACCAGTTCTCAGGATCATATAATGCCAGGGCCCTATGTGGAAATAGAAAATCAACTGAATAAAGATATTTAATTTGTTTTCTTTAAAAAAACAGAAGTAATATACTTTACCGCATTTCTTATATGTATTGTTTAAATGGAAGTGCTTTATAATATTATGCAAATTAGCTAAGTGCACATTCAATATGCACTCAGCTAATTTGCATAATAAATTTAAAGCACTCTGAAGCTCGTCGGCTAGGGATATAATGTCAGGACAATTGTGAGTTTTCAAACCAAAGGTAGAACAAAATATTATTTCTTAAGTTTTCTTGTTTAGTCACAAGCAAAAAGTGGAAAGACATTTTCGTTGCTTTGATACGTTTGTCTGATGCTGCTGATATCAGTTTTTTAACCCTGTTAAAGTTCTGAGATGAACCAGGTCAGACGCTTTGTGTTTTAATAAACTACAGTGCTACATCGTATGCAAGCTACAGCACATTACACATTATTTTGGACTGTTTAAAAGGACACTGTCACGGATTCGCATGCGCGGACCGTCCCGAGTTTATTCGTTTTTCACCGTGACCACCGCCACTTGTCAACGCCAATTTGAAATTGACACTTCAACTTGGAAAATTCAGGCTGAACTTTCGATTTCGAGAAACTGGCGCATGCGCACTTGTGACAGTGTCCCTTGGTTATATATAATGATATATATACATAACTAGGCATAATATTTGAAGAAAAAATGACATATTCCACTGATCGACTGGAAGGGCTAAGCCCGAAACGTCTGGAATATTTTCACATTTTTGGCACTTTTTAAAATTAACTTTTCTCATTATACATCGGACAATCATCTTATAAAGGGGCACCCATGACAAAGGCTTTAGAAAGTCATGTTGTTATCAGCTACCAATTTTCGACTGATCTGTTCGTATTCCTCGGCTGAAAATTCAAAAGGCCGAAAGTATGATTTCCAAGAATTTTTTAATGGAGCTATTTTCCTCTCGAAATTTTTAGTTGGACTTTTTGAGAACCAAAAATAGCATTTTTCAACCTTTCGAAACCGCCAGGCGTATAGTAGTTTTTATCGGGTCCGGAAACGTCAGTTTACATTTCCGGTTTGAGAACCTTAACTTTTTATTTGGCTGTCCCTGTTTGTTTTTTTAATCCTCCCTCTCATACGCATTATAATGAGTTAAAGAAATACTGCAAAGGCATTGTTCGTAATATAATTTTGTCTCTAAGAAAGAAGCTAGATAAAGAGATTCATCAAACCAAAGAACTGCATGAATTATATACAAAAGGGTAAACGCGCTAATTAACTCTGAAACGAATCTGAAATGAATCTGAAACGGCAAACTGGTGTCCAACGATTAACTGAATGTGAAAATATAATTATGCATGGATTCATTTTACGATCACTGTTTTAGAAAGCATCGGTTGACCAATAGCGAGATCCACTATCCTAAGTAAATTAATTCCTCAGTATAGGATTATTTTTTCCAGTTGCCAGTAAATGTTTTTGCACCATCAGAGTAGTATTTCATGGTGGTCTTTTCGACATCTTTTGTTGCCGAAATCGTAAAAGGTGTCGTACAGTGTTTTTGCTCTCACAAGGCTCGTAGACCTGGCAACATTACTCAGTTTAAAAAATAAGAGTTCCTTCATTCATGATCTTAAAATACATCCCATATTTATAAAAGGAAACAAAGATTTTGACTTTCAATTACAAACTAACATATGAATTTCTCTATAGCCCCTCCAATTATCCATTTACATGTAAATCTTTGTCAATGAAAAGTAAAACAGGGCACATACAATCTACTGAGACTATCCACTCTTCTTATAATATGTCACTAAGTCATGTTTTCATAGTATTTTCAAACTGATATTCTGCATTTAAGGTTTCAGTGTATAGTTTCTGTTAAGTTTCTGATGCAGTCCATCCATCTTTACTTTTCTGTCCCCTTAAGAGCAACAAGATGGATCTTCAGAAGACAAAACAGAAGAACACACATGTTCAATAATCATAATCATAGTTTTAAACCATATAACAGACAGGTTTTATTTCATCTTAATACATTCTTGATATGTAGATAGAAATTATTCAATAACTGTATCTGAGTGTTTTAGTTGAGGCGTCAAATGAATAGTACAATAATAAAAGAAAGTTGAAGTTGAAGTTGAAAGTTGATGTAGTTTTCTATTCACTGGTAAAAACAATGACCAAGTACTTACAGCCACCATCGAGCTTTTTTACCACTGATAACAATCCTGTAGAATCATCCTCTTTCCTGACCCAGCCGAAAAGCTGCGGAACAGCGTTAAGCAAATCCGTAGCGGAAATGTTGGCAAATGTTTCCACAGCTTTAGCCATTATTGGATAGTTTGCCTACCAAAAAAAAGCAACATTATCATGTGAGAAATTGTTACTTATACTCCAAATTAAACGTATCTCGCCTGTGCCTTATATATTGTGTTTTCATGCTTGCTTTAAGCTTGCCTCATTTATATCTTGACAAAGGAAGGAAAAATCGCCAAATGTGATGGCGGAAAGCAAAGAAATATTAACCAAGCAACCAAAATAACAGCAAAAAACGTCAAAATTTCACAAGAATGACAACTTTTATTTTTTGACAGGCGGTCAAGAAATCAAATTTGATGAACGGTAATCCACTTTCATCCTTGCAATCCTGCACTTAATCTCCAAACTACTGCTTCTTTTTTTTCTATAGAATCTTTCTGTATATTTATAACATGAAAAAAACGTAAGAGAAATTTTGTATTTCGGTGGGACAGTTTCCATTAAACTTTATATGACTTGCAAATCTCTAAGTCAGTTCGAAATAAATTATAATTCCTTCGTATCAGCCTGATATATTGTAGTGGACGAATATGTGCTCAGTGTTAGCGGTTTTGTCAGCTTTCGTTCTTGTAGTATGGCTCCCCCCATGGGATTGTCGGCCAAATTAAACGAGTCACAGTACGAAATAGTTTGTACAGATCACTGACGAATACCCGGGCGAATCCTACTAACTATGCAAACTAACTGATATAAGTCACTGAATTGAATAATATAAAGCTAAACAATTCGGAATATCTAATGATCTACCCGGCTGTACAAACTTTTCTATCCGCATAGTAACTATGCTGTACGTTATTAGTTTAGCCAAGACGAAATCCAAGGTTGCAAACGTACCCGACCTTTCAAGTTAGATCAGTACGGTTTGCTTGTTAACGCTTGGCAATTTCTAAACGTGAAATCTCTCAGTTACCGGTACTGGAAGCTGATTAAATAAATAACTTTGTTGTGAACAGCTAGACATCACGTGAGACATAGCTATGCAACAGGATGCGTAACAAAGACGGAAATAAATATCACACACTGAATATCAGCTATAGACAGCTCCAGCCATTGGAATTGCGAACAACTCGAACAGGTTGTTTTAACACTTTTACACAAGTAAATAGAACTCTACACCAACTCATTCGACTTCTTGGTGATGAATTTAAATGTAAATATAAATACAGACAGTTATAACCGATGAGCGGTTGCAATTGCAGCTCCGGCTGTAAGGCTTCGAGAAAAAAATACAACTGTTCCATGATAAACTTGAAGACGCCACTTCGATTCAGTCTCCACCTCAGTACAACCTGTGCACCGAACTATGTCGATTTTAGGGTACTAAAATATGTAATTCAACATCACGACAGGCTAAACTGAATACATTGCGACCTGGTCACATCGCCGGACCAATTTCACATCGGTGAATCTATGTTTATAGCCATCAGTTATAGTTGATTTTCTATTTTAACATTACACGCCGAACGAAACTGAAAACCTTGCAAACTTTAATCATTTCAACTGAGAATTGCAACTCTATCAGTTTTAAGGCGCTATGACTTTTATTTACAAAGGATTTTATATGCAAGTCGAATATCACGCGAATCTAAAAATACCGCAGAAAGTCCTTTAATGAACGATATCAAAATGGCGTCCGTTACATCTCGACCCGGAAGTCGTTTCTATTTTGATTATGGGTAGCACTGAAAAACCATTTTGTGTTTGTCAACATGATTGCTATCTGGTGCTCTTTTAATCTATGTTTGGCGGCCGGTATATTTACAATAATATCATCGAACTAAAAAATATTCGACTTAAACTGATATTTGCATGCCCGCAGTATCAGTACGCGTCATTAAACCCGAGATCTGGACGATGCTGCAACTGTTAATTAACGTCAGCAATATAAAAGGAACCTTAAACAACCAATTTTAGTCCACACTTGTTCAAAACAGGCTGCTATCTCATTAGGTTTGTTTTCGCTGCGGTCGTCCGTGTGAAAATTCCTGTCGCAATGCGGATTTGTCGGGCATAGTCAACAGCTAATTCATACCGCTTACCGTTCCAAATCAGTTCTGATTTGAGCAGAGTCCGCTATTGTGGAACATTCAGACTCCAGTGATATCCATTACGGGTCCGCTATGTAAGTACAAATATATAAAAAGCAAACGCTCCTGAAACAGTTAGGAACACTTCCGCACCAATCGACATTTATATTCACAGCACGGTTTTTTCCACTGCCAAACTGAATAAATTTTTAAGGTCACTGAAACTGGGTCAAAATTGATTGATAAGTCATTAGAGCGTGGATTGCTAAGCTGAAAAACAATATCACATTAGATTGAAACACGTACTTGAGAATTCGCTTTTCATATACCGCCTGTTCTAGCTCAGGCGACTGAGGAGATATATATAAATAAATATTTTGCAGCAAGGAAGACGAAATTAGAGACCTACTGTAATTTTAAAGCGTCACTGAAACCTTCACTTTCATTGTCACGGAATCCAGGCCAGCTTGAGGCTGATCCCGGGGGGGTGGGGGGGGGGGGGGGTACTCGGCCAATTTTTGGGCGGGGATGTGCCACTGGGACTCTGAGACCCTTAACCTATACTAGACCATTTTAGCTGAATTTTGCAACCCTATTCCAGACTAAACACCGAAAAACCCTACCCTATCCTAGACCTATTCCAGACTCGCTATTTTCCAGAAACTCGTTCACAATCATAGTCTAAGATGCCAGGGGTCAGTAAAAATGCCGTAAACGGCCCGCCGTACCGATTTATAAATGCCATTTGCCAGTAAAACCTTGTCTAGACTAAATTCTTCACGCAACTGGTCAGTTTCGCGGAAATGATACCCTATTCTAGACCAAAAACCTTTGATTACTATACCCTATCCCAGACTAAACTGCCTGAAAACCATACCCTTCACAGCGGCACATACCTATATAGCTCATATATGGGAGTACCCCCCCGGGAGGCTGATATACCGTGTTTTCACTCTTTATTGCCTTTGTCGGTGTGGTTTTGTCGATGTAGTTTCTTGGTGTGGCGAATGATGTGATCACCAAATGACGTAAAACAAAAGATTCAAAAGACACTGAACACTACCCACACCACAACACAAAAGCTAACCAATAATGGCTTCCGCAACACCAAGAAACACCCTATAATGTTATAGTTACTGCTTGGTTTAAGCTTACTTTTTAATCTTGAAATAGGATGAAAAAATCGCGAAGGAGACAAACAATTAAATGCTAAAGAAGTCAAACTTTCAGAAAAATGGCAACTTTGATTTTTTTTGATGGACCGCCCGCTATCACAAGTGTTGTTTTGAAAATGGCGGCAAAGCGTAGAATGGTTTAACAAAGGATTATTTTCAGCATTTTGGTTCATTTTCTTTGTGTTTTCAGAACTACGCAGTCTTGTGTACTTATTTATGTCATTTACGAAAAATGTCAATTTACAGCAGGCGAGCAGGTTTGCTCTGATGCAAATTTTTTTGCTGTCCGGTTCAGCAGCCGGGTTGGCCCGGTAAACGCAATTACATGGAACATTTTCAGCCCTGTTAGCAGACGTACTGAGATCTCGTGAAAACCGAGAGCAAGCCGGCAACAACAACATCCTTTATTTATGCACGATAAAAATTAAAGCAAAAATCTTGCTTGTGGAGCTGGCTCATGTAAACAAGCCCTAACTGTAATCCACTTCCGTCCATCGGCATTCATACACTATCTTCAAACTACAAACCTTTTACCCTATAAAATTATATATTCGGTGGCATTTGGCGAAATAGACTAACTTGGAATAGGGTGAGCGAAATTTTATTTCGGCGGGACAGTTTTCAAGGAAATGCAAATTGAAAACAGGCTATAGATACGGGCTCCAAAACCAGCTTATAGCGCGGTTTGTTTCTTTGCGCAAAAAAAAAACGACGAATTAAAGTGTGTAAAATAATAATAAAAAATTAGAAACGTTCGTTATTGTGCCGATAAACTAGAAAAGAGTGGTTAAACCTGATAAGCAACCACTGAAAATGTAAATTAAGTGGCATGGTCGCTTATGAGACCTTATGAGGTCAGGCCACAGGGGGTTTTAGCTTTGAGTCGTATGAACCTGTAATTTCAATGTACAACAGTAAGCATTCTGTCCTATAGACGTTTTGATGCAAGAGAGAAAAAAAATTTCGTTGAATGGGCAAGTGGTCGTTTACCAGAGGTTAAAAACAATAGAAAATTCAAATCGCCAGCGTTGAAAGTGGGCGCGGTCACTTACAAGAGGTTTCGACTATAATAATTTGACTGAAAAAAAAAGGTATTTTGGAAAAGTAGTGGCTTGGGAGAAGAGGTCGCTTACGAGGGAGGTTCGACTGTATTTGAAAGCAACTGGCCTCGCTCTGTAAACGAGGCTAGCTCAAACTTGAACATAGTCTGTTTTAGGTGGTTTAACGGAACATCGTCCACAGTTATCGACGAATCACAATACGCGCAGCCGCATCTTTAGTTTACAAATAATAACAAAGCCACGCACGATAAAAAGGTACATGAACATAGCTTTATTAGCAATATATATGTAGTATCAAAATAATTCTCGAGAAAAGCTCATAAATTTGCAAGATATAAAACCATTTACTCTTTAGATTGCGGAAAATTATTTTATTACAAAAATATATATTTTTATTGATGAATCTAAATTTTGTGATCCGAAATGATTTTTAACCACCTTCTGAGGTGCACAAATTAAAACATCAATACTATTTTGTCTTGGATCTTTGAAAAAAAATAATAGGAATTCATTTTTCATTATTCCTTTCATAATAAACATTTTTCAGCTGAAAACTGTACAACAGATTTCGCTTTTCTTTTAAAAACGTTTACTCTAAAATTACTAGATGTAGCTTTAACATTTAGAATGCAATTTTTGGGAGAGTGGAGCCAGCCCACGTTGAGAAGACCATTCCCACATATTTATACTAATATTTTTACAGTCTGTAACATTTACATACTTTAAATTATTTTTTTTAATGTAGTTTTCTATAATTGAAAATTCCTGATGTTCAGTGCCAACGGCGAACTCGTTTATGAATGTTCAGTAATATTATTAAATACAGTGGAATCCTGATAACTCGAACCTCAAGGGAGATCGAGACATCGAAGGTTCGAGTTTCGATGGTAAATTTGCAAGCAATCTTTAGCCAAGGAAAAAAAGTTTGGTTCGAGTTAGCGAGAGGTTCGAGTTATCGAGGTGTCGAGTTATCAGGATTCCACTGTATATTAAAATCAAAGAAACTAAAGCTTAATTCCACGTTTGAATAGCAGAGCCTTTCACCTTCGGCAAAGGGTAATTTGCCGAAGGCCGAACGCCGGACATTGTTCTCACTCTTAACAGTAAATAAAAGCTAACCTGTTGAATCAGTGCTTAACCCTAAATACTGTAATCTGATATACAGTATTAAGGGTTAAGCACTGATTCAAATTGGTTAGCTTTTATTTACTAGACTTCGAGTAGTCCCTCCTTTTTCCTCAGGGATAGTAGAGCGAGCGAAACGCGAGCGCGCGTGAAAATCACCCCACGCGAGAAAGGCGAGACGCGCGGCGGGGAGATTTTCGCGTGGGGTGATTTTCACGCGCGCTCGCGTTTCGCTCGCTCTACTATCCCTGAGGAAAAAGGAGGGACTACTCGTAGTCTATTTATTTACTGTTTAGGGTGAGAACAATATCCCGCGTTCGGCGTTCGGCAAATTACCCCTACCGTTTCACATTTACAGCTGATTTCACTGCCGGGTTTCAAACATGATTCGCTGGCTACGATTCGCCCTTCATGATGCGCACAAGATGCGACAATAAAATGAATCAATACTTAGCACATCCACAAAGAACAAGATCTGTGAATATCCTTCACCATTTTCTGACAATGGGTAAATCATGATGGGCAAATCACGACTGGCGAATCATGACACGTGAATCGGTTATAAAACGGTTGTGCACGGTTATGGATTTTTCAGGAAGTCAGTATTTGCTCTGTGAACTCAGTTTATGTGTGAATTTCCTTCACAATTATCTGATCACAGGCGTACTATGACGGGCAAATCATGGCCGGCGAATCATTGCAGTAATAAAGATTGCTTTTCAAATCCTAGCCGCTAAGGGCGTTCGTCCGGAAGCGATGAGAGGCGGCTGTACAACCTCATTCCCAGGGTCTTCTCCTTCCCGTCCCCTGGAGCGGGAAGGAGAAGACCCTGGGAACGAGGTTGGTGGCTGTATTCACAGTCTGCGAGTTGAATGACTCAGCGTTTTGTTTATGACAATGAAAGAACTATCTGTAATACGAATACGATGTAAGACATCTCCAATCAGCACTTAAAAAATGCTGTAATACCAATAATATTGTATGTATCAGTTAATTACAATATACAAACTAAATAACCTGCCATCTTTTAATACTATTTATATGGCTTTATAAGTCTGACGTCACACTTGGGGAGGTTCTCGTCACGGTAATACCGTAACAATTCTTCAAGTTTCTCAAACCGTTTTCCCTCAGGATCGAGAGCGTAGCCTATTTTCTGTAAACAGATAAACACAAAAACAGATCAGAGCCTAGCTCGAGTAACAAGCAGGAATACCTTGCATAGCGTTAGCCTAAGTTTCAAGTATTCATAAGGGTGCGTGTGGGGAGGGGGGTATTAAATGGCAAATACAGTGTACATATAACATCTCGACTGGAGAACTGAGATTTTGGCCTGGGAGCAAATGAAACTGAAAGATGAAACCGAGGGCCTAAGATGAAGATATTTCTTAAAAAAAAAAAATACTTTTGAGTGCTTATGTTGTTTCATCGTGGACTGTAATTCGAACATGTAATTGTTCGTTTACATGATTGAGCCGTAAGTTTGTGGGTAGTCCAGCACTTATCCAAACGATGTCTCTGATTCGCCAAGAAAACAATAGATTTGTCCCGCTGGGATAGGGATTAGGGATAAGGGCATTGTTCAAGTGATATATCAATTGTATCGTTCGCCAATCACAGACATCGTTTGGACAGCTACGGGGTCGACCAAGTTTACGTGGTGTAATTGCAACTGGCAGGGGGCAGAGAAAAACATTGTTAGCTAAAGAAACGCCAGGATTATACAACACCTACATCTTCAAAGAATATCATGTAGTGCCTGACTCGATCTCCAGTCCACACGGCTAAAGCCTGTATTGAAGCAATAAATAAATGAATAAATACAACTGATCATTAAAGTACGGCAGAGTGATCAATATATAAAGAAAAAGAACGCAATGTCCAACCAAAGCGTGTAATACTTTGAAGTCATATTTAACGGTTTTGAGCCAAGTAGCTTAACTGCTACCACAAGTGCCGCAAAGATTTTCAGACCTATTTAAGACCAAACCACTGAACTTTAAGTTATGCGTCCAACACACGCAGGAATTCCATACGTAAACGAGTCTTACTCAGTTATATTCCCAGACCTGCACGGGTGCCTGTGATAATACATTTCTGGTGAAAAGAGCGTTTGTTTTTCACTTGAGCCAAAACCAAAGTAACTAAGTACTCTGGCCAATCCGAACAAACGTAGACAATTCAATGAACCAATCAGAGCTCGAAGCAAATACATGAACATGTCGCCGCCGCCAAGCGCGGGAAAATGTGTGCGGGCAAGTCACCATTGGTTTTGGTTTTACTTTTGATTGGTTGAGAAAGTGGCGCGATATTTTTTAGCCAATCACAAAGCGTAGCAATGCAAAACAAAAGCAATTGCAAAATTACTTCTGACACAACTGAAAACTGCTCAAAGCACTGATCAGAAGCATTCCTGAGTTTTGGATGACAATCTATAGACTATGTCACCCAAATACAAGTATAATTTTTTCCATTGTCACAGGGTGTTCAATGTACAAAACAATCTGCAGTGATTGTATTTAGTCAGGAAACTACCACTGTTTTAACCACAGGTAAAAAATTATGTTTTAATGATGCACTCGAGTCATGTTGCTTAATAGCAGGATTTCTCTAAATACTGCAGGCTCAAGGCCTCTCTGTCTCAGAAACAGCCAACAGACTTTCAACTGATTCAACCAGAAATATAAAATTTTCCTTACCCGCTTTGACTGTGCACTTTGACTTTCACGCAAAATGTAAACTCCTAGTTTATTTTCCAGCAGCCTATAAAAAACAAAACAAACAGACAACAATATTGGATATAATAATGTGTACATGAACTGTGGAGAAAGAATTAAAAGGCATGTGATCATCACAGTTATGCAGCAACTGAAGCCAGTGCTGGAAATAATTTTTCTTGCTTAGAAGGACATGCGTCCTTTCAAACCTCCCTTTTGATCGGACATTTTACGGTATATACTTCATGGTAACACACCATATACGGATCCTATCATATAGGGATCCTAAAAACTCATTTTAAAATGGTTAGCTTTTATTTACTGTTATGGGTAGTGATATCCATAACAGTAAATAAAAGCTAACCATTTTAAAATGAGTTTTTAGGCCTAAATAAGTGCCAGATTCTTTGATGTGCATAAATTAAAACCACCATGAAGTATATCCCCATTTTACAAAATTGGTCGGATATCCGCCATTTTGGATTTTTCCTGAGACACAATGGGTAAGCATACACGACGTGCTATAAGAAGTTTTGCAATGCATTGTGGGGCGATTTCAAATGACACGGCCTTTTCTGAATTTTCTCGAATCAAGAGAGCCGTTTATAACAAAATAAATCGTACAAACAGCGTAAATTCTTATTATAATGTTTTTGGAATTAAATGCGATGAGTTAGCAAGACTTTTAAGGCCAAAGCTAAGTAATTTTTGTGCTCAGTCACCATAACCGAGCATAATTTAAAAGGCTCATGGCTCATGTACGACGACCTGACTGACGCCATAAAATCTAATACAATACAACCTAATACAATACAATACAATAAAATACAATCTAACAATTCCTAACACAATACAGTCGTCGTACACGAGCCATGACCCATTTAAAATTGGTCGGACATTTTCGGATTTTGGTCGGACAATGTCCGATGACCGACTGTTATTTCCAGCACTGGAGGGAGTTGCAATTAGAGGCTAAAAAGAAAATTTTGTCATGTCATCGCATACAAGGCAGAGGAGTCAGTGTTGTAAGACTTGCAGCAGATCTTGCTTTCTTGGGTGTCTTAACTGTAACGTTTCTGTGAATAACTGTTTGATTTTCTTCAACACTTGACCATGACTTCTGAAATCTCTGGTACTCTGAGAAGGTACACTGTTAAGGTTACAGTGTACCTTCGGGGGTGTCTCCAGTATAACAGCTGTAGCGTCTTAAGATTACACTTTGTATACCTAAACCCAGATATCAAATTATAAAAGCTTATAGAGCTGGCTATCTAAATATGGAAACATTTGGTAATAAAATGAATTGTCGAATTTTTTATGACGTCTAAATTCGAACGTCCGAATCGGCTTTAAAACGCTATAACTCAAAGCGATTATTGTATTTTGCTAATTTGATTTGTTCTCGGATTTCCGGACACGAAGCGCTAAAAAAACGTGTCGGCGATTTCCCATATTCAATTGCAGTGAAAAGTTACAGAATATTTTCGAAAAAGGGAGAAAAAAAATTGGAGTGATCGCACGGAAATGGCTCTTGGCGAAAAAGTTTTCGGAATTAAGAAATTCGCCGACACATTTTTGTTAATTATGTGTTAGCCTAGCTTCTGTCCAAATTTGAGGAACATCGAACAAATTCCCTTTGAGTTGTAGCTCTTTAAAGTGTCCCCTACAAGCGAAAAATTAACTTTGAGAAAACAGCGCTTAAAAAAACATATCGCTTCATAAACAAACTCCACCCACAAACGTTATACCGTCATTTCTCCGTCAATTTTCACTATTTTTCGATAATTTTTTTTGGATGAAAGTTCATTCTGTAAACTTTATTTTGACGCCAAAAAAAAAAAAATTCAATAAATTTTCGATCTGAAGGTACACTGTAACCTTAAAGGAAGTACATTTAATTTTTACTTACTGGGAGACTGCCACCTTATCCAAGTCAAGTCTTAAAGCAGATTTGGGAAGAACATCCTGGGAGAAAGATTCAAGCATACAATGTACAGTAAGTGCATGTGGTGCAACTTAAGACTTGCAAGAGTGTTTCACTTAGTTACACTCACTCAGTGCAACAGTGTAAAAGAAGTGGAGTATAATTACATGACGCTACACACAAACATTCATTCAAATCAGTCCCTGCCAACATTTCAAGATGGAATATATAACAAGCAGAATACAGCGAGACTATGTGATAATTTCAAACATACTGCACAACATGTTTTGACTTACCTCATGGCTATGATACCGAAAGCTCTTTCCATCTGGGTACCCCCTAGAGAAATATCAAGATGCCAATTTAATTTGAGGAAAAGAGGCAGGGAGGAAGGAACGAAGAAAGGAAGGAAGGAAGGAGGGAAGGAAGGAGGGAGGGAGTGAGGAAGTTAGGAAGGAAGGAAGGAAGGAAGGAGGGGAGGGAGGGAGGACGGAAGGAAGAAGGGAGGGAGGGAGGGAGGGAGGGAGGGAGGGAAGGAAGGAAGGAGGAGGAATGAAGGGAGGGAGAAAGGAACAAAGGGAGGGAGGAAGGAAGGAAGGAAGGAAGGAAGGAAGGAAGGAAGGAAGGAAGGAGGGAAGGAGGGAAGGAAGGGAGGGAGGAAGGAAGGAGGGAAGGGAGGGAGGAAGGAAGGAAGGAGGGAAGGAAGGGAGGGAGGAAGGAAGGAGGGAAGGAAGGGAGGGAGGAAGGAAGGAAGGAAGGAAGAAGGGAGGGAGGAAGGAAGGAGAGAAGGAAGGGAGGGAGGAAGGAAGGAGGGAAGGGAGAGAGGAAGGAAGGAGGGAAGGAAGGGAGGGAGGAAGGAAGGAAGGAGGGAAGGAAGGAAGGGAGGGAGGAAGGAAGGAAGGAAGGAAGGAAGGAAGGAGGGAAGGAAGGGAGGAGGGAAGGAAGGGAGGGAGGAAGGAAGGAGGGAAGGGAGGAAGGAAGGAAGGAAGGAAGGAAGGAAGGAAGGAAGGAGGGAAGGGAGGAAGGAAGGAAGGAAGGAAGAAGGGAGGGAGGAAGGAAGGAAGGAGGGAAGGAAGGGAGGGAGGAAGGAAGGAGGGAAGGGAGGGAGGAAGGAATGAAGGAAGGGAGGGAGGAAGGAAGGAAGGAAGGGAGGGAGGAAGGAAGGAAGGAAGGGAGGGAGGAAGGAAGGAGGGAAGGGAGGAAGGAAGGAAGGAAGGAAGGAAGGAAGGAAGGAAGGAAGGAGGGAAGGGAGGAAGGAAGGAAGGAAGGAAGAAGGGAGGGAGGAAGGAAGGAAGGAGGGAAGGAAGGGAGGGAGGAAGGAAGGAGGGAAGGGAGGGAGGAAGGAATGAAGGAAGGGAGGGAGGAAGGAAGGAAGGAAGGGAGGAAGGAAGGAAGGAAGGAAGGAAGGAAGGAAGGAAGGAAGGAAGGAGGGAGGGAAGGAAGGAAGGAAGGAAGGAAGGAAGGAAGGAAGGAAGGAAGGAAGGAAGGAAGGAAGGAAGGAAGGAAGGAAGGAAGGAAGGAAGGAAGGAAGGAAGGAAGGAAGGAAGGAAGGAAGGAAGGAAGGAAGGAAGGAAGGAAGGAAGGAAGGAAGGAAGGAAGGAAGGAAGGAAGGAAGGAAGGAAGGAAGGAAGGAAGGAAGGAAGGAAGGAAGGAAGGAAGGAAGGAAGGAAGGAAGGAAGGAAGGAAGGAAGGAAGGAAGGAAGGAAGGAAGGAGGGCGGAGGGAGGGCGGGAGGAATGAAGGAAAGACAGGCGGGAGGAATGATGGAAAGACAGGCGGGAGGAATGAAGGAAGGACGGGAAGGAATGAAAGAGGAATGAATGAAGGAATGAAGGAGGGACAGAGGGGTGGAGAGGCAGAGGGACGGGGACGGGGACAGAGCAAGGACAAAGGGAAGAAGGCATTTATCATTAATTTTTTACAACATTAACAAACACATTAAATTAAGAAGTCCCTTACTGGACAGACCTTGACATTGTGGACGTTTTCCCCTCATTAACTACATCTGCAGGTGTTGTGTCAGGGACAATATCCAAATAACCTTCACTGACTTCCTCCTCATCTTGATCTGTCAATTTTTTATTAATGTTATTAGTCAACAATATTTCATTTTTTTAGTAAATTTATAACAAGATTCATTATGACATACAACTGAAGAAGCTGACAGTTTAGTGAAATATATTTTGTTCTACCATATTTTACAAAGTTTTACCTACAAAGGGCTGATGGATATGGCATGTCTTATTAAATAAACTCTTGTTCTTAGGTCATTGTACCTTGATTAAAAATTAAACTCAAACAGCGGTGAGACACATACCAACGCATTTTTATAATAATCTTGACGTTTTGTATGCTAAGCAACATACATTTTCAAAAGTAACCGTTAGTGTTTGAAAACTGTTTATATAATTCAAAATAGGGGTCTGGAACCAAGATTAAGAAAAACAATCTTAACAGTAATTTAATTATTATTTTATTTTATTTTTTTATTTTGCCACACACAATGAATTACAAGCAGAATAAACGATAATACGTAAATAGGTTAATTAAAATTAAATTTAAAATTTATACATAACTTGGGTAGAGTGACTGTGGCGGGGAAATCTCCGAGAAGCCGAGCTTATGAGGAATAGAGATTTCCCCCCACGGGCAATTTAAATACTAGGCGGCATTTTAAGAAATAAAGAAAAAAGTCGTTTATTTAAGCATATAAGTGTATTTAGGGGAAAATATAGATTTAGGTTGCATTCTGTCTGACCCTTAAAAATGGTTTGATCATATGCTTGAATATACTATAAGACGGGGCATTTTTGATGTCGTTCGGTGGACTGAACAGTACTAAGAAGCTACAGCTAATAAGCATCAGCTTCTCACTGTTAAGGTTAACATTAAAAAGAAGGCTGTACTGTAGTTCTTGAATGAGCAAAGTCTCCTAAATTTTACAGTGAAAGTCCGTTTTGCCAGAGGCTAAAATATCAAAATGATCCCAATTAATGTTGTGACCAGTGATTTTGATATGATCAGCAATGGCTGTATGTACTGACAGTCTAGTTAGTTATTAAATTACTTTTAAGATTGTTTTTTCTGTACCTTGGTGCCAGACCCCTATTTTGAACTACATGTACAGTATACAGTATAAACAGTTATCACCGCTGTTTGTGTGTTATTTTTAATCACGTCTTATTTATCTTATTTACATTTAAAAGACATATAACTCAACAACAAAAAATATACAATACCCTGTTTTTCATTGATCGTTTAAGGTGGCTCCCAACAGTTTCCAGCCCTTTTCAAGACTTGAATTTGATGGGTCATTATAACCACTCTTTATCAGCTGATACTACAATCATGATATCAAACGAATGCCCAATGATTGGTGAACATGTTGTTATCATTTTTGTGACACAATATGTTACTATAACAACAGTATAACATGCTAAAAACACCCTTAATTTTAGCTTTAAGTGTTAATAACTCAAAAATGACTTGGTGAACCTTATTTTTCATTGTCAAATTTTGATCAGTAGGATAAGATGCAACTTTTGGCAAAGTTTAAAAAAATTCTGTAGGTGGGGTTCAGAGCCACCTTAACTTTTCGAAAATTTAAGGTGGCTCTGAACCCCACCCATATGTTCACCAATCATTGGGCATTCGTTTGATATCATGATTGTAGCATCAACTGATAAAGAGCGGTTTTAATGACCCATTCAAAATCTAAGTCTTGGAAAGTGCTGGAAACTGTTGGGAGCCACCTTAATTTTTTTCAGTTTTGTAAGAACAGAAAATTATTAACATATTTTCATAGAAAAGTACCAGTATTAATAACTGTACAATTTCTCATTTCAGACATACCGTCAGAGAGTCCTCCATAGTTCAAAATGGGTTCTGTGTGACGCTTTGTAAGAGTAGGTGGCCGTTGCAGTGGTTTCGGTTTAGGTTTAGGTGGAGTTGCAGGAGCGTGTCCAACACCTGGCTTTGCAAACCTTGGAGGTACTGCTGGATTCAATTGTGCATTGTGGGGTAAAAGTGGGATTGCACCTGGAGGAGGCAGTCTTTTCAAAGTATTTGGGGATTTCACAGGGAGTCGACTCGCGGTTGGTATGCTACACCCCTTTGGCCATTCCTGACATGATGACACAAGATAAGGTACAGCAGCTGGAGGTCTGGGAAGGCCTGGTGACTTTCTAATAATGTCTCTAGGATCTATCTCCGGGGGTGGAGTGTACGTTGGCTCAGAAGTTGGTGGTCGTCTAGGAAGACTTGGTGATGGTTTTCCAAACAAAGCAGCCAATTCTTCTGGGTCATATTTTGGTTCCACTTCTGGGTAGCAATACTCAGGTGTGTCCCCAAACTCGGTTGTTTCAGCTCTGTGTTAATTTAAAGAAACTCAATCAGTCCTGTAGGATACTATAACATATGTCACCTAAATACATGTAAGTTCAATATTAAAGGCCATTAAATCTGACATTTTTGCTCCAAGAAAATAGAATATTTAACTTTCTAGTCAAAATACATTGTAGATCTTGACCTGTTTGACATTTTTATGGATGTTAAGAAAAGAGCAACTATTGTTAGTTTAGTAAAATCGACCACGGAGCCATGCAATATTTCATTGTTTCAATTGTGTTGTGGAGGTGCGGTGGTCTAGTGGTCAGTGTGTCGCACTTTGAGCCTGGTCTCTGTCATCGTGTTGTTTCCTTAGACAAGAAACTTTGCTTCATGTTGTCTCTCTCCACCCAGGTGTATAAATGGGTACTGGAGGTAACCTTGCTGGGAGGTAACCTTGTGATGGACTAGCATCCCATCCAGTGGGGAGTAGTAAACTCTCATTCGCTTCATGCTGCAGAAACCTGGTTAAGCTGCAGCAGTTGTTAGCGATTAGGTTTGTGACGACTTACCTTTAATTGAGTTAATTAAATTAAAATTGAGTTAATTAAATTAAAAATGCTTATACTGTAGTACAATGTACACATACAAACAACATTACGATCACCAGTACTCACATATTTTGCTTTTCAGTTCCACAAAATTCTTCCATTTCCTTACTTAAACTTTCCATCCATTCCTGGCAAGAAAAACATGAGATGTTAACAATGACTAATTCAACCTTAAGCAGGAAAAACTATAATTTCTATTTTCCAACTTAAAGGGATGGTTTCACGGTTCGGCGCATGTGCACAGATTAAAATGCTTCAAGTATTCGCTTGCTTACCAATTTTATCGGTTAAAAAAAACACTCACATTTACTTCAATAATCACATACTATAATTATAGTCCAAACAAAACGAAGGATGACCAAAATTTCACAGAAAATGTCTACGGATTACACTGACAAAGTCAATACTGAATAAAACCTTTGACCCGAAGGATTTATTCTACGCTCTGGTGGCTTTCATGGCGCACATTGGTATGTATAATCATTCATTCAATCAGCGACATTTTCACGGGCAAATTTCCCGCCAGAGTTATCTTCTCGCTTCCGATTGGTCTAAACAATGAATTTAAATCGGTTACGTTATAGCTTGCACATGCACCGTACCGTGAAACCCTCCCTTTAATTTGTTACATAAAATATATTTTTTCATTTTTATGATACCATACCAAGATACAAATTACAGTGTACTATCAGTACCACATAGACTTGTAATCTGTATAAAAATTTTGTCTGTCCCAAACACATAAAAATTTAATGTGTTTCAAGACTGTTAATTCTGCAAATGTTTAGTCACATGTAAGCAGGGCTCTACTTAAAATACAACTGTTGGCTAAAATACACTGTAGAATGTGATGCTCCCTGTTTACATATGAATATTAAAATAAATAAATAAATGACTACTCAAGTTCTTACTGGTCAGGTAATATTAATTACAAGTTTACAAGAAATACTAGGAAGTTTGGATCCTCACCCTTTCCCCCTCCTTTATGGAACTGTTTGTCATAGTTGAGTTTGTACATGAAGCTTGTTGACACTTTGTTGCAATTCAGGTCCGGTTTACAAATGTATTAGAACCCCGCAGATGCCCCAGATTTTTTCTGAGATGTCCACTTCTTTGCAACTCTAGGGATGGAAATTAGAACTTACCCACCAGGGACGTAGTCAGGATTTTTCAAAGGGGGGGTCACACTGTGTCACACCCAGGGTACGTACTTACTTTGTCATCACTGTGTTTAACAAAAATTATCTCACAAGGGGGGGGGGGGGTTCACAGACACCCCAGGACCCCCCTAGCTATTAGCCCCTACCCACTTGCCCAGGCAAATGTCAAATCTTCTTGGGCGGGTTCAAATTGTACATTTTTTTGGTGCATGAAAAGTTATACACGCCCAAATGGCAAGTGCTGTCAAAATTAAGTTCCAACCCACGACTCTAATTAAGGGCACTTTCCCATTATTGATGGTTTTGAAATCACTCACATTCATTTCCCTTTCAGAATATGCTGCAAAGTAATATGTCCTCTTTTCGCATGAAAAGTTATACACGCCCAAATGGCAAGTGCTGTCAAAATTAAGTTCCAACCCGCGACTCTAATTAAGGGCACTTTCCCATTATTGATGGTTTTGAAATCACTCACATTCATTTCCCTTTCAGAATATGCTGCAAAGTAATATGTCCTCTTTTCTGGCTGTAAATGAACCAGTTTAAATGTCCACTGGTATTTAGAACTCTTTTCTGGAGCATGTGACATCCTAGAATGACAAAAATGATATGTGAAATCTCATTCAGTGAGCAAACACCCAGCTAAAGTTCCTTTAACTTGGACCATTAAAGTGCCAACAATCAACATTCATGAAAAAACCCAAATTTCATTTATAAATACCATATTTTCCAGTGTATAAGTCGACCACTGAAACCACGAAAATTTGCCCCAAATTCTACTACTTCTGAAGAAAACAAATCACACAACGATCGACAAGACGCTAGAAACTTGGTAACCGCACACTTGAAATGAGCACATGCTTCTGGCTACTGGTTTCTGGTGTTGTCCGAGCTTAGCTGGGTTACTAAGCATCCACGATGGCGGCCTGTTCACAGATTCGTTGTATGGCTTCATGTATTCATTTTACAGCATTTCTTCATTGTAAAAAGCCTCAAAATGAACCACAAACATAAAGAAAGAAATTTTAGAGCAGGTACATGTATCTTGAGAATTTGGATTCATAATTTTATTTGTCAATTTATTAATTAAGTGCATTTGTTCGCGTGTTAGTCGATCAATGTGGTTCATTCAGTTTACTTTGACTTTGGGTCTCAAAGATGCTCTGCAAGAGAGACAAAACTTGTTTTTCCTAGAAAATCGTAAAGAATTTTTTTCTCCTCATACTTGATGCCAAATCAAGAAAATCCTAATTTTTAGGCTCAAAAAGTGGGGTCGACTTATACACCGGTTCGACTTATACACCGGAAAATATGGTATTGAAAAACAAATGGTACCATGCAAAACTACTGCCAAATAGGTTTCATTTGAATTGTTACAACACACGATTTCATCCACAGACCCAAAAATTAAAACCTTTATTTGTAAACATGTCTCCATAATAATATTGACTCTGGGAGTGAAAAGTAGAGTTAACACATTTATTCAAGTACTAATTAAACGCATGTGTCTGTCTCCAGGAGGTAGTTAGTTCGTGATCTAACTAATATAGATTAACATTTTCTGCAGGTTAATGTTACTAGAGTCACAACAGAAGCAGATGAGTTACATTCATACTACCTGTAGCCACTAAGAGAAAACTTCCCTGCAGTTGTCGTAGATTCTGGTTTATAGTAATAATATAAGCAGCCTTTGTGAAGGATGACATATCTATCACGCCCTATTAAAAAAAGGAAGAAAACAGTCTGTAACAGTTTTTTTTTTTATCGTCTCACTTACTAAAGATAAACAGTTGACACTCATTGTTCAGGGCAGTATGCAGCTTTTAAAAGGTCTTCTCTGATTGGCTGAAAAAAAACAATACAACAAACAAAAAACCCTAGTATTGAAACGAAAACAAGGGAGCTGCATGTTACACAGGTGCAATGAGGTTCTATGCATGCCATGCCTATGCACCATGCGTGCTATCTGCATGGTTCTGGTTCAGCTTTATGGGTAAAAGTACAAAATAATGCTTTAGAGTGGGGAGTTGATACAGTCAAAGCACTGCTAAGCAACCACCTTGAGGATTTCAATGGAAAACATGGTCATAATTTATTATAAACCAGAGTTTTTTGCTGAGAATTTCAATAAGTGCGGCTTGTTGATCATGAGGGTGGTCAATAAAGGGCCCAGGAGTTAATCTTTTATGAGAGAGGTTGCAAAAGTGAGCTTTACTGTATTATTATTATTATTTTTATTTAAATGTCCTTGCTATTGTTTAGTCCTTTTAAAAGTGCTTACTCACTTATAACAAGTTCACATGCACTTACATGTCTTTATACTGCCACCCTCTTTTCTGATCCAACCACATTTTCCGCAGTTTTCATTAAGTAAATCTTGAGCAGGAATCGACTGGTAAGGTTCAGGCATTAATTGTTGCTGTGGATCTGAAGAAGACCTTACTTTTTCGTCTATAGCAAGAGCTGGATTGCTCCTTGCTGGAGTGGAGCCCATGCGATGCATGGTGTTTGGCTTCATAGTGCTATTATAGCTTCATAGTGTATCTAAACAAAATAACATACAGTAAACATCCATGTATAACAGGGGTCGAAATGTTTTCAGATCGACTGTTTACCTGTGTCTGGTGACAGGCAGAATAATAAGTTTTTGCACCTGTCGCTACCAACATCAAACCTGAACACAAATTTTAATTGTTAATTTTCATTTTTTTAATGATAACAAAACTCAATTGAGGTTTTACAATCAATTTAACCCATTCACACCTGAGGATTTTTACGTTTTTGAGTGATTTTCTGCATACACACGCCCAATAGGATTTCGTGACTTCATATTTGGAGTTACCATTGAAAGTGCTGCTGTTCTAAAACACTGAAGGCTCGAGTTTACTGGAAACGTCATTGTGACGATCTCATTTTGCTTGGTTGATTTGCAATAAAGGGTCCAATATGAATTATCTACGATTTTTGGTAAGTTCACAGCCATTTTTCATCTTTAGTAGCTGCCTGATGAGCATCATTAAGCTTGGAGGTAGTTCAGAGTCCACTTCTCAATGAAGCGAGTTAGGTGTTGTACTTCGTTTACGAATTTGGCTCGTTGCTCGTTGAACTGGAAAAATGGCCGCCTGGAAACGAAGTAGCTTTGGGACTCGACTCTGAATGAATTTCTCGACCTACACATGTACCGCGGCATATTTTGGAAGTTGCGACCACAGGAGAACACAACAAGCGCTAAATTTCGGCGGTGGGTCAGAGTGGCTGTGGACTTAGTACATGTACATTGTATATATTGTGGAGGACGGAATGGACGCTGTCAAAAACTCTGTTTATTTCCCAGCATGCAGTGCGGTGGTGATGTTGAAAATCGAGGCAAGGTGAGTATGCACTAGTATAAGAAGCTGTAGCTAGGCCCGAGCAACGAATAAGAGCAAAAAAATTCACTGCTAAGCTAGGACTAGGACTGAATTTTGCTGTAAATGTTGACTTTTGGGTTTGCCACGATGATTTGAATAAAAAAAACTAAAGGCAAAAACGTGATTTTTGTTGTTTTTCTATGACGTTAAAAACGGTAATTTTTGTTATTGTCCAAATTCAAACGCTGATATTCTGCAAAAATCGCTGACTTTTTTGTGTTTATTGGGTATCTCAATTTGAAAGACTTTCTAGTCAATGCTCACAACTGCTAGTTAAGGCAATGTTCACACAATTGAGAAAGTTACAATTTTTTAAAGCAGTGGAGTCTTGTATGGGCGGTTACGGGCGGTTCAGGTGTCAATGGGTTAATAAAAACTGGTAAGTAAAAACATAAGCTAGAAGCTGCAATGACATTTATTGCTAATTAGTCAGCTTTGACGATGGGCTGCTCTGCTGGACGTTTTTTACATAATGTAGTGTTTAAAGTGCCCCTATGATCAAATTTTTGATTTTTATTTTTTTACATTTTCGTGTACTATTAGACTTTCTTACTCATCTTGCCAAATTTCAATCTATTACGCACATTAGAAGTCATTTTATTTAAACATTTATTTCCGAGAATTTACGGCCGCCATTAATCAACCTTAAGCTTGTTCCAAGGCTTGGTTGCGAATGGGAGAAAGTGACGTCAAAGACTCAAACATACTTCACGGGTTGAAATTATAATAACAATCAGCATAGAAAATTGCACGAAGAACAAGTCCAAAGTTTTTGTTGCTTTTCGCGTGATTTTCAATACTTATTGTTATTATAATTTCAACCCGTGAGGTATGTTTGAGTCTTTGACGTCACTTTCTCTCATTCGCAACCAAGCCTTGGAACAAGGTTGATTAATGGCGGCCGTAATTTCTCGGAAATAAATGTTAAAATAAAATGACTTATGATGTTCGTAATGAATTGAAATTTGGCAAGATGGGTAAGAAAGTCTAATTGTACACGAAAATGTAAAAAAATTAAAATCAAAAATTTGATCACTGGGGCACTTTAAGAATGCCAAGCTAGCATTTTTAGTAGTTTTACAAGCATTGCTTGCTTCGTGTTAGTGGACATTTTCTATACCCATCGATTTGCACCCTGAAATGAATTTGTTTCTGCTTGTTTTATCAAACTTCTTGCAATAAGAACAGCACATCTTTCCATCCTCCACCAACAACCATGGCGCATTTCCAATTCTCATTGAACTTGACTGAATATTTGAATATTATTCCGTTTCGTCGTCGTTGCTGCAAAATTCTCTTCTGTATGTATTTCTAGATCTCTAGCTTCCGCTTCTTCAGCAGATTGTTTATATTTTAAAAAATGATCCATATCGCAATTTGTGAACTAAAAGAATTCATTTCACACTTGATCGGCGAAGAAAAGCAATTAGTCACATGGCATCTGCCTTCTTTGTAATGCACACTGCAAAGATTGTTTCATCCCGCTTTTTTTGAGTAGAGTCTGGTAACTACAAAATTAATGCTAGAGCCGTGACAATGGCTTCTGAAACTGCACGAGTATGGGTGGAAAACAGATGAAAATATTATTAAAATCAACAAATTCTGAATTATTAAGGATTTGTTTGCCTGTCGCCAGCGACAGGCTTCTATATTTTTTACCTGTCACTTTCAAAAATTACTTGAAATCGACAGGTAGACAGGCAACATTTCGACCCCTGGTACTGTAAGAGCATATATTTTCACAAGTCAGCCTGAATAGGTTCTAATATACATGTACATATAAATTGGGTGTTCACTGGGGAATTAGGCTGTTTAGGTTCTTAATTAGAGCTTTTTTGTATTATAACTGCAAATCTCAGGGAAACATTGAGGTAGATTTCACTTATCAATAGATTCTAATTTTCATGCATAGCAGAAATAAGAGGGCATATAGAGTATAGGAGAAAATTGTGTTAAAGAGCATACACATGTAGGCAATAATTTTGTCACAGCTATTTATGTGTTGTACCCAAGGTCATGCTTATCTAACATGTGCATGAAATTTGGTGCTTGAGCTTGTCCAAGGCTTGAGAAAAAAAAATAATAAAATTGCCCTTTGGGCAAGCAAGTCTTAAGTGTTACTTGCCTGGACAAGTGTTTATAAATTTTTACTTAGCTTAATTCACAGGCAGCTTGTCCATATCCTTGCCCATTGGGCAAGTGAGTGGGGAAAGTTACTTATCCCGGAATAATGAATGGACAGGACCTTTTTCAAGCCCTGTTGTCGGGTACTTGGCGGTGCTTGGCCATCACAAAAACAAACAAAAAATGTCTGAAGAAGATTGAGGTCCAAGTTCCTTACTTTGTAACACTGACCAAAAATGGCTAATCTTAGAATATTAAATAGACAGTGTGAGAGATCAATTTTTTTTTTGAATGAAAGGTCTGTTTCACAAGTGAAACATAAAATACTTCTCTGTGAAAACAACATTTAGAATCATAACATTAAATACAAAAGTTAAAATCTTACAAGCACACTTTTCTATTTCCAAAACCAGTGTACTTCCTCATACCCGAGTTCTCTGCAGCGTAATATTTATTGAGCATTACTGAGTGAGACATTAAAAAATAAAAAAATAAATCGTTGGTAATACAATATGTAGTGCTTGAAATGGGAACATGACAGGAAACGATTTATCAGAAATAAGTTACACTTGTATGCAATTCTTATAATTATTTGAACAAGATCCTTATTTTTTTTTATCACATCTACACAAAAATTAACTTGTGATATCATTAAAAAAGCAATAAAATATTAGCTTCAGTTAATCAACACCTAATTAATTTCAAGTTTTAAACTTAAATGGCGTCTAAAAATAACGATGATGAACCTTTCAGCAACTTTCAGGTCAGTTAGCAATTTAAACACCAACGCAAAATCTTGCACAAATGGTGCAAGATTTCGTGTTGCCAACGGTAAGAATTAATTATTAAACATTGAAGCAGGTAAACGAGTTCTAGCTAATATTCAACATGTAAAGGAAATTAAACGCTCCGTTTATTTCTAACAAGCATAGTTGCTACATGTTCACTGTGACAATTGTTTTATAGACTGAAGCGTCTTATTGTGTAATTATAGTAAACAAAGATAGATAGTACAACAGAAACAAATGATTTTCACATCTACGAACAACAAAACGGCCATCATCCATAGTTCTTACGGGAAACGGCGACTACTTTAAAGGCACTTACCAAAATCAGTTGCTTGTGTACAGTGTCGTTCGTTCCGAGTACGTAAACCAGTGTGCGTCAGTAAATCAGCTTAGTCAACTTTCTAAAATGGTTAATACAGGAACATATTTCGTCCTTGATGCATCGTTTCAGCTGTGTTTTAACCTGCTGAGTTACAAATCAAAATCAGGGCGCAGTTAAACTTCGTAAATGTCGTATTTCCGTGTAGATTTTGTTGCAAGATCAATACTCTAATCGAGCGATGTCATATTGTTCTGAGAGGCTATCGTCTTCCTCTCGTTCCAGGAAAGAAGGAGTCAAGGAGAAATCACGTGCACAATGATTCTTAAGGGAGGGGAGGGGAAGGACTGGGAAGGTAAATTATACCCTCGATGGGTCTATAAGACCGGATAATTCACTGAAACAGCGATTCCTCTACAATTATCTATATTATTGAAATAATAATATCCAATATTCCTGTGGCTTGAGAAAAGAGGAGAGGTGACCGAGGGACCGGAAAAAAGATACTGAGGGGGAGGGGGAGAGAGTAGCTGTCTTCCGGGGGAAATTTGTGCCCATGCCCATTGCCCGGAAACATGCTCGCCCGCTTTTCCATCGGGGTCTTTCTGCATGTACCGGTACTCATAATGAGACAATGACAATGAACCACCCATTGTCTTCTATTGTCGATTTACTCATGGATGCCACCACACAGTCAAAAATTACTCACACCCAATGATGTCATCGGCTATTTATCCCTTCATTTTTACACAAGGCATTTGTAGCGCATTTGGACCCGTTTGTTTTGATTCTGATTTGCTGCCCAGTCGTGCGAGCTACGGCTCAATCGAAGTACGAGCCACTGACGAGCATGGCGAGCAGTATCTATTTTTGCCAGTCTAGACGCGGAGAAGACAGAATACAAGCGACGTTTAATAATATAGACAGGCATAACATCTCGAATACTCTCAACGGCTTCCTCAACGGTTTTGCCAGAACCTTACCCATGTCAGGTCATGTCTACAGCCAAATTACCTACTGAGTAGTGTGCCGCGAGCATGGACAGCTGTTTCACAGGGCCCGATTATATTAGGGGATATCGGGATATGGGATATTGTTGCCAAAAATTACGAGGAGTATGCATGACATAGGATATCAGTTTGGGGGTGGGGGGAAATGAATAAAAAGAATATCATAATATGGAAAGAATATCGGGTATATTGAGCATCGAACATGCTTGGTATACAAGAATCAGTGCTCTCAAATAATGGCATATGGGATATTTAGGCCTACAATAAATTGGATACGGGATATCTAGACAACCCTCTCCCCCATTACCGCCTCGTTAGTTTATCGTCATAGCAACCTCTCTTGAGTATAGCCAACCTGGTTCTCAGGCACCTTTCTCACACATGGGTGCACTGAACCTCAGCTTCACGCCTGTGAAACAATAGAAAAAAAAAAACAGAAGAAAACTGAAAAAAAGGAAAATTTAACAGTGCCAGGAGGCTGATAGTGCCGAATATTTCTACGTCAATGCATATGGAAATGTGTATCACCAGTACAAGAAAAACTTCTTGGCCGTTGAATTTTTTTTTCCGAAAAGAAACGGAAACGAGCGCAAGCAAGAATAATGCACGAACCGCGCGATCTCATTTACATACCCCGTTTTTGGGTCGTCACGCAACTAGCGTTACTAAAGATTGGGAGGCCGTAAACTGCAGCTAAAAACCGGCGCGCGAACGAGCGGGGAAAACGAGAGGAGACTGGCAAGCCGCGCCCTTTTTCGCGCCCATTCCTCCGTCAGCACTCGCGATATTTTCCTTTCCTTCGCTCCCCATTTTCTGAACGCCGCTGTCACGCAACATAACGGCTGCGAAGCCGGGAGACTAGCGGCGAGCGGGCGAAGCGCGACAGAAAGTTTGGAGAAAGTGAGAACCCGGCGTAGCTAATCGAACGAATCCGAACCAAAAACCAATCGAACTAAATCGTTCGATTGGAGTTCGATTGGTTCGGCAATCGAACATAATCGAACTGGAACTTTTGGGTGAGTTCGATTAAGTTCGATTACCGAATCCAATCAAACCCAATCGAGGCGATTGGTTCGATTTTGTTCGGTGGAAGAATTTCACCCTTTAACTGATCCTTTACTAGCGGAGCAATTGTGAGAGATATTAACACATTTCAATTAACTAAAATCTTTATTGTTACGGTGATTCGAAATTGATTAATTTACAATATAACATGAACAGCTCAGTACTTCATATCGCTCGGAATAACACCGAACGGGGATAATAGTAAATTATTCTCACTGCATCCCTATTACCACATCGCGGCAGACTAAGTTATGGGAGGAGTCCGCTCCTACCCGCGACGCTGGATAACAGCTACCCAACTATAACCGAAAAGGACACCCTCAGGCTAAGTAAATCGCAAGACAACCGTGAGAAACACAACCTTTAATGTAACCTCTCCCAACTCTCAGAAATCCCTTTACCTTCATGAAAACGCGCCCAGAAAATAATAACAAAGACAAAACGTTTAGAATAAACAAAAACAAAATGAACCGAAGCTATATTAAAAGTTCAAGAGTCACATGCGGGTCGGAGATTCCCAGGATGAGAGACCGGGGTCTTGTCTAAGCCAACTGCTTCTGGGAGGACTTTCTCCAGGATAGCTAGAGAGCCCGCTGTGTCAGATACCCGGGAGTAACGGCTTGCCATTTCCCCACTCTGCCACCCTATATATTGCGCTACATCATCCTGAGAACAGCCTAGCAATCTTAAAGTGTTAGACAGGCCCACACGAAAGCTGTGTGGGGTTTCCCCACCATGGATGTTTGCCTCCACGAGATACCCACGGAGCCGGTTATTAACGGCTGAGCCCAAAAAAGGCTTGGGACTGACATCCCTATTGCGGCTAGACGTTCTAAAGAAAAAACCTGGGGCCAGGCGAATCTTAAGCAAACCGCACACTGAAAGATAATAAGCTATCCAATTAACCGGGCACACGTTCGAATAGCGAAAAGGAATTAAAGCGAAAGAACGAGAGTTCCCCTTGCGCAGGGTTTTTGTTAGGGTAAAACGCAACAAGTAACCCCGACGGTCCTTTAAGTGAAAAACCTGGTCGGCTAACAGACGACCCAAATCGGACGCTCTATCGCCAGTAAAGAAATCAACGACAAATGTAGTATCACGAACCAAAATATACTTACTGATCTTGGAAAGAGTTTTACTATTAGCAATCTTTCCCCTTATATGAGCGACTAACTTTTGGAACTTAACAAAGAAAAGGGGCACGGCTTGGGAAGGGGTAACGGCCAGGCTTGCTTGTTCCTCGCGAACGAACTTTAAATACTCCTTAACGCGTGGATGTGCAACGGGGTTGCTTTGGTCAAGGCGACCAAGGCCATTAGGAGGTGCTCCCATACCGGCAAACATAGGTGAATAGTGCCAGCTAGAAAATGGTCTGGGTCACGAAAACGAAGTTGACACAATACCCCCAATTCAGGACGTGAGGCTACCATATCAGGAGAAGCCAGGGGGCCAACGAAGGGTTGGGTTCCCTGTGATATAGAACATACAGGAACAGGTCCACTCTTGTTTATAAATGAGTCCCGCGCCGCCATAATCCGAGCGGCGAATAGAGAATGATAAGCCTAAATGGGTGCAAACAAAAATAAAATGGGAAATAGAAACAAAAAATGATAAGGCGGCGACAGGGAAACCAACCCCCCGTTGACCCCAGAATCCGAACCAGGTCCAGATATTAGAGACACTGAGAAGGCCCCCCAGGGTCAACGACGGGAATGGCGAAGAAAAGGACGCACAGAAAACACAAACATACACCAAAAATAAACGTTTAATAAAGAGTACACGCTGCGCCAACAAAACAAATCTAAGGCGAGTTACACTTCAAAACACTGAAAATAAAAAACCCTTCGCTATACAGCGGCCAACACCCTTACTTAGAAGCGGGAACGATAAGCGCGGCAAAATAACAAGCAAATGACATTCCCCGCTCTACGGCGGTAACACGATAATACTTCGCTTACAAAGCGGAAACAACAAATATAAGCAAGACAACACGGAAATAAAAAGAGTCCTCGCTATCCCGCGGCAAACACCTCGCCTACGAAGCGGGAACAATAACGGAATTAGCGCAGCAAAATGACATGCAAAAGAACACTCCTCGCTCTATGGCGGCAACACGCTAATACTTCGCTTACAAAGCGGAAACAACAAACATGAGCAACACAGGGCATAAATGAAACTCCTCGCTATATAGCGGCAAACACCTCCGTACGCATCGAAACAAAAAACGTAGCAAAACAACATGCGAATGAACATTCCTAGCCTACGACGGTAACACATTAAAACTACGCTTACAAGCGGAAACAACAACAAAAACCGGCAAAACGGCGGCAAAATGAAACTCCTCGCTATGTAGCGGCAAACAACTCGCTTAACAGCGGAAACAATAAACACAGCAAAACAACATGCAAATAAACATTCCTCGCCTAGGGCGGTAACACGCTAACACGTCGCTTACAAAGCGGAAAACAAAGAAAGCAAATTAGCAGATAAAACAATATTTCTCGCCATAAAGCGGTAGCACCTCGCTAGAAAATAGCAAAAATAACCAAACGAAAGAGACGAAAATGAAGCTGCGAACAAAACGCGTGGCAAGACTAGGAGACATAACAAAATGGCAGGAAAGAAAAAATACCTCAGCGTCAGCGACTGGAGGCTGAACCGCCGGGGCAGCTGGAACAACTTCTACGGCCACTTCAGCGGCGGGAACAGCGCCGGCCGGTTCTTCTAAAGCAACAGGAGCAGCAGGCGGAGGAGGAAGGTCTGGAAGATCAGCCATAGTATGCTGGTGCCGGTTGACTAGAAAAAGAGATAGATGCTTCCTCGACGGGAACGCCGGCCAAATGAGGACGATCGAGGCCGAAACACGGAATTTATGCAAAAGGGCGGCGCAAAGCATCATGCTTGCCAAAAAGCATGAACGCCCGGTGGAATTTGAGGGATAAAAGATGAATTCCGCGATGCGCTAATTACGTATGCAGTGAGAATATTAAAATGTTTATACCGTCGTCGGTAAAGTTTCGGATAGATTACTAAAAAACGACCACTGCAACTGGATCTGGACGCACGCAACAGTGTACAGTGTGTACAGAATAGTTACCACTAACGCTAAAAGTGTTCTCATTACCTCAAAGTAGATTTCTATTAAAACTGCAAGTGGTGTTTGCAGAAGCTGCTGCAAAATGCAAGCAATGTAAGCTAGACTTTCAATGTTAGAACAGTTCATTAAATGTAACAAAAATAAGACTAACCCCAATAACAAAATTTTTTTTCTCAACATCATAATCTATAAGTAAACAAAGTATGGATTGTTCGTCCGCTTTGGTGTTCGGTTCTTCTGCTGGTTTTGGGATATCCGGAATGGAAGCGACGTAAGTGGAGTACTTAAAAGTGGTTAAAGATGTGGAAGATGAATCCGATGATGTTGATGTTTGATCTTGAACGAGGTCGGTGTCTGTGGTATGTTCCCTTGACGTGCTGTTGGCCCTATCGGCCTTTGATCGCTCCGTCAAAACTCTTTCACTTGACCGCAATGCTTTGTTTCAGACCAGATTAAACTAGTTTTATATTTCCGATTGTTGAAGTGTTCGATTATGTTCGACGAGTTCGATTACGTTCGATTGTTGAAGCGTTCGATTACCGAACGTTCGATTGCGTTCGATTGGCAAAATTTTTCGGTGAGTTCGATTAAGTTCGATTACCGAACCCAATCGAACCCAATCGAGCGATTGAGTAGCTACGCCGGGTGAGAATCAGCTGGGTGGGTAAAGTTTGTCAGTGGGCTCACGAGATGCCTCCTGCTCCTGCACTTAACTTGCTCAGCGGATATTTCTAACGTTCTAGAATTACACGAGAGAAGCCGGACTCCTCAGCAGTCCCTGGCAAGTCCCACATCACCTACCGGTGAATAAAGGAGTTTCTATTGAAAGAAACTGTGGCACTCCGTCGGTAAGGAGCCGGAAACATGGAAATTTGGTTTTATCGTCCGAGTTGATAAGGTACTGATTGGCCACCGTAAAGAACTTCAAAAGTTGACGTTTCGATCGAATGTTGTTGTTGTTGTTGTTGTTGTTGTTGTTGAATGCTTGCCTCATCGTCAGAGCTAGCGCTCCGCGAAACGTTAGCTTTTGAAGTATTTCTCGACGGTGGCCAATTTACCTTATCAACTCGGTTAATATCACGGGTTGATAACGACTGAGAACTGAGGAGTGATCACTGAGTTACTTATCCATTTTTCCTTTTTTTCAGTTCTGTTTTATCCTGAAACACTCAGGTAATTTATTGCATAACCATAAATGGGGACTGAAATATCGCATTATTCATGATTATTCGGTCCGCATTAGCCGTGCATGTTTCTAAAAGAGCCATTTGTCGGCCAAACGAAATATAAAACTGTTGCCCATGAGTTTGTACTTATAACAAAATGGAATGACCCATTTATCTACTTTTTCACATCTCAATCTCTTTCTAATTTGACATTTGCGTATCTTGCCCGGTCTCCGGGATAGGTGCTATTATAAAAAAGTCACGTTCAGTTACAGCTTCGAATTTTTCAGCCAATGGGACGAAACACGGTATTTTATTTCCGCCACCAGACTGTCATAAATTTCATTTCCAACCGCGTATAAGATAAGACTCCGTCTTCTGATAAGAACGTCTCCTTGTTTCCCGGCTATCAGTTACCGCATAAATATTTTCCAACCGAGAAGATTCAGTCTATGGGAATGTTTGCAGTCCTTCCCGGTGATGTAGACCTATACAACTCGGCAGCTTATCTTTGAACCTTGAGCGGCTTGCAGCCGCGAAAATATCGGAAAATATCAAGCACGATGAGGCGGAACAGCAGTTTGAGTTCTCAAGGTGAGGTATTTCCTTCGCTTTTTTAATTACAGTTTGTTTAACGGGTTAGTCGATCCACGACAGCAAATCGGTGAGTCGAAAAAAGCACTGGAAATGCATATGTTCAGGGTTTTTATTTTTCTTTCGTGAATTTTATCTTATTTCGTTTTACACTGACCTTTTCAGCCTTTTTAAATTTCATTTTTTTATCATAACAGACATGAACAGATGTCTGCATGAAAAAGAACTTTAGACTTACTTCATTGCCGAAGCACCTCGTTCCATTCCCAGTGTGAACAATGGTTTTGATACTGAACGTAAGATATTTATTAAACAAAGGCTGCATTCGGCGGAAAAAACGTTCGTTCTCTGTGTTTTCTTTATGTCCATCTTCTCTGCAGGGTAAAAGAAATACAAAACACAGTAGTTTTGTTTTGATATTCAATTCTCCAAATTTCTGTTTTTAAATACTGTTTTTAAACCATTTTAAAAGCGGCTAATTGTTTTTATCCCTTATAGAGATAGTTTGACTGACTATGTATAGCAATATTTAAGACAGTGTAAGAACGGCTTTTGTCCATTTTGCAAAAACAGAATTTTATTAACCAGGCGAAATAAGTGCCTCCACATGTTCATATGACAGGCCGTGTGGTAGCTGAGCTGAGAGGTTTAATTATAGTTAGATAAGACGATGTCAATGATCGATAATGCGACTGTCGATTTCAGCTTTGCCTATAAATGGTCACTACTGACCTAAATACTGTACACTTCAATGAAATAACGACATAAAACACGCATATATAAACATACCACACACACGTATACACGAAAGCAGTTTCTTGTGAACAGTGGCCCTTGTATCATAATAAAACGGTTTAAAATACACAACAAGCATGTTCATTAAATAAGACATTTTTCAAAATTAATTTGGTAAACTTTTAACTATATTGGATTATAGTCTGACCCTCGACATGAGTTTTCCAAGTTTTGAGTCTCGATCATTCTTCGTCAAAACAGTACTCTGTCAGCACCCGAATTCTTCAAATTTTCACCTCAGATATGTTTGTTTCATCAGCGGCTCGGTTTGATAACACCAAATTGCAAAATGCCAAAATGATACGAAGCGGAGCTTGTGTGAAAGATATTCATTGATGACATTTCTTGTCTTTTTTATCCTTTAGTAATTAGCCAAAAATTTCACCTCGCCAGTGTCAATTGTCAGCGCGTGTTGCAATTTATCACCATATATGTAACAACAGACATGAGCCGCTAAATATGAAAATTTGAGATTAAACTCTCTTGAATAAAGCTAAAGTGTTTTCCTAGATAATGGTAGTATTTACCGTTTCTTAAAGCCGGAAAAGAGTTTTTCCGGCTTCAAGTGGGATACGGTGGTCCAGTTTTCAGAAATGTGCCTGGAAGAAATCAATGTTCCTAAAAAAAATAATTAACCATTTCTGCACAATGTTCATTCCTTGCTGGTAATTCTACCATTTCTGGATCGGAAGTCTATTTAAGCTAGAGATGTTGCGGGTAACCTGCTTGTTGGTTGATAATGGTAGTGGTGTATCTGGGGGAGCGTCTCGTGAGGGGAGCGTCTACACCCCCCACCCCAACCCTTTATTTTTGGTAAATTTGCGAAGCATTGCTGGAATTTATATCTTCGCACAATTTGACATTCAAAGTCGAGAGTAGCACTGCTGAATACTGCGAGCAATGTCCGGATACAGCAATAATTCATTCTTTATTGGAGAATGCCAATTACAATGGATCATGAATCTTATATACAAAAAAATCCTTTGCATCCTATAGCATCCACAAACAAGGGCTTGTACACGATGTTTGTATAGAAGTATTTACTGCATTTTATCACATAAACTCGGCAACAACGTACAAAATCACAATAGCCGGTTTCAAACGTTTCAACTAAGTACTAATTAAAGACAAATGTGGAAGGCAAAAAGATATCATGACCAGCCCTAAATAAATAACTTTTTTGAACGTCTATAGAATTTAGAGTTTAAAGAGGCTAAGCAGGAAACACTGGCATGATATTTTTTAAAAAGCCCCGATTCTCGAACCCTTTTTAATTTGATTTAAAATTTAACTTTACCTATTCGAAATTGAGATGCTGTAAGTTATAGACTTGTGATTTATATATGGTATGAAAGGAATGAAGAAGGAAAGAAGGAGTTGAAAGTAATTGGGTTACTATACGTGAATGCGATTTGGCGGAGTCCGAAATAATTAATTAATAAAAATGGCGATAATAATTCCCGAAATGAAAATCCTCCGCTACATCCCTAAAAATAGTGCGTATACCGATTTAAAATAATAATATACCATATTACGACATCCTGCTTTTACTATTAAATCTTTTGTATGCACGGACTTGTTTATTACAAGCTCTTGAGCTATATAGTCTATAGTCTATACCCGGCGTAGCCAATCGATAAAAATCGGTACCGATTTATCAATCGATAAATCGGTAAAAATCGGTAAATTTGATTTGATTGGTATCGATTGTATCGATCAATCGGTAAAAATCGATGACACACTCATTTGTTTTATCGATTTTTCTTGATTTTTACCGATTGTTATCGATTTTTAACGAGTGAATTTTTGGCCTTTTAAATTCGATTATAATCGCCTTGTTTTATAAAATCAAGAGACAACAAGTGAATAGAATTGTCTTTTCGAGCGCTACTGAAACTGTCAGCGTCAGCTATTTGTTTCCAACTTGCCTGTGTTCATCTCGAAGATACAACGCAATTCGCTTCAGCTGAGGCGTATCCATCTAAAGCTAATCTTAACGGTGAATTGTTAGTGTTATTATTGTTGTTATATTATAGTTTTTGTTCTTGTTAATCTATTCGGTGCCAAATTGTAGCCATCATGGTAGTAGATCTATGTTACCAAGGCCAAGGAAAATAAAAGGAGCTGACCGAATCTTACCACAATTTCGGCACCAAGTACAAGTAATTTTTATATTCATATATTCATATATAACTTGTATTAGGAGACCTAGAAAAATATTTCCCTTGATATTAACCTGTGAATAATAGTAGTTGCTGTTTTGTTATTTCTATGTTGCTGACAATGTAAATTTTTTTCGGCATTTATCGTTTGCCTTGTTTTGTTTATCGTTTCGTATTTCTTGTGAACGTGAAAATCAACTCCTTCACGTTACAAATGGTGAAGTAAAAATGTTCAATTGAATAAGTACATTTTGTTCATTGTGTACCAGCAATTTTTAAACCAAAAACAAACAAAGAACGTTTTCCGTTAGAAATCGATAAAATCAAACAAAATCGATAATATCGATTTGACACACCGAATTGTTTTATCGATTTCTACCGATTTACGTTACCAATCGATAAAAATCACTTGATTTCTATCGATTTTTACCGGTACCGATTTTTATCGATTGGCTACGCCGGGTCTATACAAGCCCATGATAAATAAATAAACCGGTAAACAACCTTATTATAAGTCGGGAAGGATTATAGATCAGTCTTTTAGGGTTTCAATCGGCATGAAATCCAGGGATCCATTAATTAACCCGGAAGTTTTTACTAAAACGGCTATTTTTGCTGGAATCCACCAATAGAATCCCAGGGGTCAAATTATTTATTTATATTCGTGGTAAGTCAGAGGAACGAAGGCTCAGTTGGGCTACTTATATTTGCCCAGTTTTTATTTAGTTTTGGTAGATAAATGGGTAACGTTTTAAAGTACCTTAAAGAAACGGTGGTGCTAATCCTTGGCGTGGGAAATCGAAGAAAATCACTATAATTTGGTAAGCTTTGATATCAACCCCCTAGCCCACTCTGAAGGCCTACAGTCAACCAACCTATAGTCTTTGAAAAGGCTGATAATACGATGCTAATACACTGATTATTCTCGATTTAGGTTCTGACGTGTTCGAGGACGGTACAATGAGTCGCGTTCAAGTGTACGTCAGAATTCGTCCTCTTGTTCAGGGTGACGTCAGAAGCATTGAAGGAAAGGGCGCAGTAAACGTGGAAGACGCGGATCTGACTGAGGTGGGAATTTTGAGTTATGAAAATAAACGTTATTGTTATAAACAAGTTAATACTTAAGGCTAATTAGTTTTGGTAATCGGACAATTTTAAACCCAACGGTGTGGAGTCGCCGTCGCGTCTAGGGCTTAGCAACCTCCGATTTTAACTCGCTGAGTCCAACTTCAGTCATGTAGCGTACGTACATGTAATCCTAACGATTGTGGTCTGTGGTTGATGGAAACCTGCAGTGTGACTATTCAAATGAAAGCTACTGAGCAGTACTTTCCTGTGGTTTGTTTATTATTCTGTACAAGGTGGCCCAAGTCAAGTCAAGTCAAGCCAATTTTTATTTAACTCACACAGAATATTACATACAAAACGGTTAGGATAATTTAGGCCCTAACGATTGGGTTCTGTGGTGGAAGAAAACCTGCAGTGTGACCATTCAAATGAAAGCTACTGAGCAGTACTTTCCTGTGGTACTGTTTACTATGCTGTACAAGGTGGTTCTGAACTTTTGAGTCTGTGAATCGAACGAAACCCTAAAGTGAAACCCATTCAAATAAAGCCACCGAGCAGTACTTATCTGTGGTACTGTTTATTATACTGTACAAGGTGGTTCTAATAATATTTGGGTCTGTGAATAAAATCCTAAAGTGTGACCATTCCGCGGGGGGATACTCAACAAAGTTTTGTACGGGGATGCTCCGCCCCGAGGTCCAAACCCTTACCTTTTCATATACCGTGACAGAAAAGGTACCCCTTTCATATACCTTTCATTGAAAATGGTACCCCTTTCATATATCTTTCAATGAAAATGGTATCCCTTTCATGTAGCCTTTACGTGCGTCTGTTTGATATATTTTGAAAGGCCCTTTTTATAATACTTAAATGGCAGTTTTCCCTACCTTTTTTATGCTTCAACTCGTGTTTTCGCTACCATTTCCTATTCTTCGTGAAATCCCTACCCTTTCACATACTTCAACTCGTGAAATCCCGACCCTTTCATATACCTCCAGCCTCAAAAAGGTACCCCTTTCGGGCGGAGCATCCCCGTATAGCCCATTATACCCATTATAGGGAGTACCCCCCCCCCCCCCCCCCCCCCCCCGGGGACCATTCAAAAGCTATTGCGGCAGTACTTTCCTGTGATACTGTTTATTATGTACATGGTGGTTCAAATAACCCTTTGGGTCTGTGAATAAAATCCCAAAGTGTGACCATTCAAATGAAAGCTATTGAGTTTATAGCAGAACTTTCCTGCTGTTTAAGTTGAATATCATGCGCTGTACAATGTGTTCCTAACTTTCAAGTCAGTAGACGAAGGCCGGAGAAATCTGCCGGGGAGTCAACGATCCTCGCGGCATCCAGAGTCTTGGTCGCTAAACGATCAGCCATACAACGACGTCTTGTCGTGAATATAAAATTTCGGTTCTGGTTTTCGAACTATAGCTCAGGATCAAAGCCGAATCCATGTTGTCTGTTCAGTTAATTGCTAACAAGATCATGGAGTCTTCTTACTTCCTTATCCTCTTATTATACTTTACCAAGGCTCGATAATTTCCATTGATAGTTCCTTCTTTAAACAAGTTTTGTTTTTACTTTTATAGGTTCGTGTTGTGGACGGCAAAAAGGAGAAGATTTTTCAGTTTGATCAGATTTTGCCAGCCGATGCCTCAAATGAGGAAGTAAGCCCTCTATTCGTTGTCAACCCGCGTCATGAGTCCGGTTTACATTCTTTTACCGAATAACTGCAACCATTTAAAAAAAAACTAAAAGGATCATTTAACACCATTTATCAAGATAAGTCCTAATGAGTGAATAGTTTCGATCAGAATTATTTAAGTAATTGTGCAGCGAAAAAAAGACGTACATACGAGTAAGGCGATCCTTATCATTAAATTTGAAGGAAAGTATTTGTTTTAGTTTAAAGAGTTCGCATCGCTCGCGCAGTCTTTTCAAGACAATAGTTTTGCTGTATTGACTTACGTGATATATGGTAATTTTGTCTTGACTGGTACCGGTCGGACTTGCCAAAGGCAAAGCCAATCGGTCCGCCCATCGCTAAGTCGTCGTTAGAAAAGTAAACTCTGATGCACGCATCACCGCCCCATTGTATTGCCCTCTACCAAGTCCATTGGGAATATGGCAGTAGAAAACATATACTATAGGGTATTCAGTTTCTATGTCTAATCTCGCTAAGCGATAGACGATGCAGCTGAAAGTGCCCATTGTATGTGGTCAGTATTTCATTGTGTGATCTGTCGTGATTTATTTTCATGTGTTGTTAGGTGTACCAGGTGGTTGGTAAGCCGCTGGTTGAAGCCTCCATGACAGGCCTCAATGGCATCTTGATGGCTTACGGACAGACAGGGGCAGGTATAAAAGTATTCATTTCTTGACACCTTTAATTTAACCCCTTAACTCCCAAGAGTGCCAAAAATCATTTTTTTTTTAATTCCAAATTTCATTTTGTTAAATATTGAAAAACAAATGGTACCATGCAAAAGTACTGCTGAAAAGGTTTCATTTAAATAATGGTCACACCATAGGATTTTGTCCACAGACTTAAAAGTTAGAACTACACTACATGTCTCCATAATTGACTCCGGCTGGGAGTGACTTGTAGTTCAGGCTTTGAAAATTAGCAGACTCGCGAGAAAGATTGACCTTCGCTGGTTAAACCAACATGGCTTTGAAATCTTCTTCCTGTGCATCTAAAATTACAGGCAAAACGCACACTCTGATGGCCTCAGATGGATTAACCACCAGCGTTGTGTCTCATGTCTTTGCTCTCATCAGTAAGGACGCGGCCCATTCGTACGCTGTAAGTACAAAAATTAACAGCATGTTAACAAGAATATTGGGCACAAAAAGTAGAAGTACACTAATACAACTGTAACTTGCAATAATGTGGGTGAAAGAAGGGAGGGAGAAACAGCCAGCGATGTCCGCAGTAACGTCCCCTCCACCTCAAGCTACCTCTTAACATTGCTTTTTCAGTCACAGTTTCTTACTAAATAGAAGTAGATTCAGTTGTTTTATTTCCTTTAATTCTTTAGAGTAATCCCTAAACTCGTTAATTTACATCAGTTCCACTATTGATAACTCTAATCTCGATCCTTCCAGGTGACGTGTTCTTACCTTCAGATTTACCAGGAACGAGTTTACGATCTGTTAGATTCTGAAAAATCAGGACCAGAGGTGTATTTAAGAGAGCATCCAAAAAAAGGTAGAGTCGAACAGTTCAAACTATGAGAAAAGTGTACACTAAATAAGACAAACTTGACTCTTCATTACCAATACGTAGTTAAATTTTGGGACGGCTTAATTATTAATTAGTTAGGCCTAGCTGTCTCTCTGTCAGACACGATTGTGACTTAAATGCTAATTCCTCTATCAATCTGTTTACTCGCTTTGTAAAGAATTCAGATGATGACAATTATTGGGAAGCCGGTATCATTTTAACATCGTTATTAATTCTTTAATTCATTAAGCCAACCCTTGAGTCATGTGTGGTAGTTCTGTCTTTTGAACCCTTGGCCGAATCAAATCTAGCCTCTTCCAGGCGTTCAGTTAGTGGGGTGCGAAAGAAAAATCGGGCGCAGGAGAAAAAAACCGAGGCGAGGCTGGGGAGAGGGGGCCCAGCCTCGCCTCCGTTTTTTTCTCCTGCGCCCGATTTTTCTTTCGCGCCCCACTAACTGAACGCCTGGAAGAGGCTAAATCAAATCATAACTGTGTAAAAAATGGACGCGGCATCGCCGCACGCACGCGCGTGTGCGGCGCGTGCGTGCGGCAAATTAGCCACAAAGCAGTACAGTCGAAGCTGTCTAAGTGGACACTCTCGTAAGCGCACAGCTCTACTTACGGCCGCCTTGGAAAAACCCCGTTTGAATTCTCCTCTTCCGAGAATCATTCCCATTAGCGGCCAGCTCTTGACCAGTTACGGGCGCTTTTTCTGTTTTCCGAGGGTGTCCGCGGAGCTTCGACTGTTTGTTAAGCTGTTTTATGGTGTGTTGTTATATTATTTTGTTATTTCAATCGATGTGTTTTTAAAAGATAAGGAACTGAACTTTAATGAATTCAAACAACGATGTTTATATAGATTGAAAGTTTAGATCAATTCATATACTGAATGTCCCGCTAGCTTTCGCACAATATTTTAGAAAACGGAACAGTTTAAAATAAATATACATTGACCAGCTATAAATCATTCTCTGTTCTTTTCTAGGTGTCTACGTAGAGAATCTATCCGAATATTTCGTGAAGAGTCCAGAGGAGATTGTTAGACTATTGAAATCTGGCAAAAAGAGACTAGCCATTGCTGAAACTAGGATGAACAGGCAGTCTAGCAGGTTGGTTCAGAAGACATAATGACATTTTTAAAGGATGTAATATATATTTCTTTCCAGTCGTACATATGGGATAAAGTTCAAATCACCCATGTGAATATTTTTTGTTTTTTTAGATCCCATGCTGTATGTTTACTCAAGATTGAGAGGCTCAGTGTTCCTCGCCGATATGGAGGTTTGGAACTTTTTTTTCTCTAACTCATTTGTTCCCAGTCGTCGCTCCTTGTTTTAGTGGGAGATACCCCATGATGCACCGCGCTCGCTGTTTTTTCACGCTTTGCCATCGTTTAGGCCCCGACCACACTAATGCGTTTTCGTTTGAAAACGCATATGTTTTGATGCGTTTTCGCCTATCGTCCACACTAAAACGCCCGAAAATGCTGATGAAAACGGAGACTTTCGAAAACGGTTTCAAAAGTGGAGACTTTTGAAAACGCATCGTTTTGAAAACGCTTCGTTTCTAGTGTGGTCAGGTGGCGTGAAAACGGAGACTTTTGAAAACGGCGACGTAAAATCTCTAGTGTGGACAGGTGAAAACGGAGACTTTTGAAAACGATGACGTCGCATGCCATCGGTTCCAGTCCAAATCGGAGCAGTCTATCACCTTTAACACATGCGCAATCCCCAGTCCCAGTCGTTTTCATCGTTTTCGACCGTTTTAGTGTGGACAGGTGAAAACGATGCGAAAACGCTAGTGTGGGCGAAAGTATTTTGCTTCGTTTTCTTCGAGTTGAAAACGGAGACTTTTTAAAACGCATTAGTGTGGTCGGGGCCTTAGGGACGAGGCAGCCTTCGCCTCCCTTTGCACCTTTCTTCATTCTGGTATCCAGTTTAGCCTGTTAACTAAAGGCGCTCAGATACTGAGGATCGTACCGTTTCAAAGAAAAGATTGGGAGTTAAAAAACGCGAGGATACTAGAAAGAGAGGAGAGCTCCGCCCCGTTCCTCCTCGGTCAGCACTTGCAATGTTTTCCTTTTCGCACGCTGCCTATACTTTATCGCTTCTCGCTATCAGTAAACGCCTGCAACCATGGCAACAGGCTTATTCAGTTTTGTGACCCTTTTTACTCATGCATGTGTGCCTTTGTCTTGATATATTGCTTATGGCTGATCCAGAATTGACTGTTTAAAACAGTCTTTAAAACGAATATGAATTTCCCCATGTATTTATTATCTCATAAAGTTTAAAGCGGGTGGGCCTAAACTTCCGACATTTTAAAAATATTTAAAAGCTTACACCTTTTTTAATGATCACTGTATTTGAAATTTTGTTTAAATCTTTTATCAGCTACAATTACAAGCAATTTCTTATTTTAAGTTATTTGCCTTTCGTTGTATTTTTGTTCATCCCACGTCTCGTGTTCTCTGTTTATCTCGCGTCTCTGGATGTCCATAAATCATCGACCTAACTGAACCTCATTCGTTAGTTATCACTCTTAATCGCAGATTTATAACTTTATCAGTTGCTTTATGCAGGCATAACATCAGTACTAGAAAGTTAGAAACTATAATAACAGCAAAACCACAGCGACAAACCAATTAAGAGTGCCAGATCTATCGCAGACCCGGGATCAGTAAAATTCTTGAAATAGTATAGCAAAAAACGGCAAAATGATGAAACATATTTAACTGTTTGTTTTTTATTTCACGTCTGTCGCAATCTCTTCTCCTTGCCGTAAGGATCAGTTTGCCGTTTTTAGCTATACTATAACATACTAGTAGTGTTCATGAGTAGTTTCAGTTATACCTGAGTTTGCGTTATGCTCTGCTTCACTGACGACTGTTTTGTTCTAGGCATCACAGACTCTTTGAGTAGTTACGAGTCTTATTACATGTCGGGCACTTCAGACGCTGAGTGTTCAAGTGACAGTGGCTCCTTGGAAGCCTTCGGTGCTTACCACTACGATGTAAGTGACAAGGGCGCCTTCCATTTGACCAAAAGAACTGATAGCCAACCGTAAATTTAACCGGCCCTTTACCATGCGAATGGAAAAGGAAATTTCAGTCGCACGAAAATTTAAGGGAAAAGAGGACAACCTTAACAGGCTAATCCACTTTGGGTTGAATGGAAAGTGAAGTACTTCCATTTTAATTTACTTCGACAATTTCTACTCTCCGAATTGGAAAGTTTCAAGTTGTAGAATACCATCTCAGTGGTCCGCGGTGTGGTTTTGACACATCTCTCTTCTGCATTCTTCCTCTCCCATGTAAAGTTTCAATCGAGGAATGAAAAAAAGAATAGAGCTGAATGAAAGAACGGTAAAAAAAAAAATAGAAAGGAACGGAAAAGAACTAAATCCGCTGCAGCTGTAAATAATATCAAAATCAGTTAATTATGCACCGGGCGCATTCTGAACAATTCTTACAACGAAAAAGGCCTAACATGTCTAACCATTCATTTTTGCATCATTATTCAGGAAGACGAAGAAATGTTGCAGAGGATTACAGCTCAAACTTGTGGTTTCGCCGCAGTCAGAGGAAAACTCTATGTGTATGTTTCATATCGATCTTTAACAAACGGCTTCATTTGTTATAGCCCATGGCCAATTCTAGGCGTTCAGATAATGGAAAATCCGAAGAAAAAAATTAAAGTGAAAAATGACGAAGAGACTGGGGATAGAGAACGTAAAACGCCTGTAAATATTCTTATCGATGATTGAGTGAGTCTTACACATCATCAATTTCATTGATTAAAGCACCAATAATTCTCTTGTCTTTTACCATGATCGATTACTCAACGCCAGGGTCGACTCATCTATCATGCGGTTCGTATCCCCGTACAGTTGATGTCAAGCATTATTTGAGCAGTTTCGTTTGGTTCCGTTGTATTGTTTATGGATGCCGAGTCAAGTCTGCAATACATTCCATCTGATCCTGACCATCTGCAACAACAACAACAACAACAATTTATTCTTTGTACAAAAATAAAAGAGTTGGGTGGTTTGGTTTGCCCTGCAACCAAATTTCAGTATAGACAATAAACAATAGTGGGGTTCAGAATGGTTAACAAAATTAGAGTATTCTTTTCGTTTCTATTGATACAGATCCGTGTTTTGACATTTTAAAGTGACACTAAATATAGCGACATTGCCCTTTAACAGTTTAAATGCGAAGTTGTCAATTTGGCCCTTCAAAAATTTGATTAGTGTTATCTGTCTTAAGTTGAATATTATCTTTTACTCAAAGCTCACGGTCGCATCTTGAAGAGATAGTGTGTTCGTTTTAGGACAAATATCATTGCATATTTTGGCGCCAAAAGTGCGTAATGTCCATTCATGGTAATGTTTTATCTGATCAATTAACAGTCACGGTTGCTATCGCTTTGTTTTTGACTCGCCCAGGTCTCGCCTTTAAAAAAATGTCGGTGTATTAGACAAAATACTATTAAATCAACAAGCATGGATTTCCTTTTGCGTCAGTATCTTAGTTGATATTACATTTCCACAATTCAATATCTTTTGCACTTTTCTAATATCCAGCCCATGGCTGGAGGCGTATAGACAGCTGTGACGCTGCAGCTCTCAAAACGTAGATCACGCGCGATAGACGTATTTATAACCCGTTAATTACAATCAGCAAAACCTGGTGCACCTCCAGACGGACACGTTCCTATCAAGTTGCTTTAAGATTTCCTGAAAATCTCATCAGCTCATTAGACTCTTGTCTTTTTCACTCTTAGCTGTGATCTGGCAGGAAGTGAGCGGGTGAAGAAAACAAAGGCTGAAGGAGAGCGACTCCAGGAAGCTCAGAGCATCAATTCCTCTCTTCTGGAGCTGGGGTGTGTAAAATCACAGTTATTTGCAGTGTATGTGAACTGGTACGAAGTGAGGCTCATCTCATAACATATGTGATTATCCTTGCATGATTTTTAAAACTTGTGTTGACATGTAGAGAATCTAGAATTTGTATTGTTGACACAATTTATACAAGGTTGTAGCAGTCTAGGAGCGCGCACGTTTTTGCTGGCTCTACACGCATCATGTCTTAGAAACCTTTACTAAAAAAATCTTTATTCCAAATTCGAGAGAAATCTCAATTTTTATTTTCTAAAATACAGAAAAAGAAATTGGGTGTCAAAAAGCTCTCAGTACTAAGCACTCATATGTAAAATGGTTGCACCATATCTATTTCTATTTTTATTATTCGAACCACTTCCCGGACACTGACAGGACTCAAGGTTTCGCAACAGAGTAAAAGAGTTACAAATGGACTAGAAAATATGAACCTATCGATCTAGTGTAACATCGGCCATGCAACGGACAACCTGCTACTAACTAGATCCGCTTGACCTCAATTCATGTCATTGTTTATAACATGCATAATTCGTTCTAAATTCACTGTATGCCAGCCAAAAAAAATGCCTGCTTATATATCGACTAGTGCGATCCTTTCGCTAAAATGTTGAGCCGGCGACGTTCTGTATCATTTTAAAATGCTGGATTTCCATACAAGTGTATGTCGCCTAAAATTTTGTAATTAAAGGTGACGGCGACAGAGCCATTGATAGGTTTATAGTCATGCCAAAATATAACTACTGCATCAACGTTATTTATCAGTTGAAAATGCAATGTGAGCCAAATACGTTTATAAACCCTAAATTAAATTCGTATGGAATTTTCCCAACATTTTTTAACCTTAACAAATGTTTTGTCTGAGATTTATAACCGCTAAACTATAATTGCAAATTATCTTGTTTATTCAAAAAACTCCAAGGAAGCAATATAAGTTCATTAATCTAACAAGTGATCTATATCACTTCTTTTGAAGCAAATCGGGACAAATCGAAATTATTTTGACCTTTTCTGTGTCGAAAAGTCGATTTTCTTTTTTACACGATTCTAAATTTGTTTAGCGTTTGGCGAAGAGGTCACCTCAATAAACATGTAAGCATTTGAATGGAATCAGGCTTTCTTTCCACTAAATAAAACAGTAATAGGAATGTATATTGATTTTTAACATTTTTTCAAAACACAATTTTGGATTTTCTCCAGTTCGAATTTTAATTAGGATTGAGTTGTTGAATGTCGAAAGAGCTAAAAATTTAAGGAAATATGTAAACAGTAGGAATTGTTTTCATTCTTTGCTCTCTAGAATGATAACCGAGGCAGGAAGCAAGTGATATCATAACAACATTTTGTTTAGTAATTGCACAGTTTCACGATGAAAGATTAAATGATGTTTTCAATTCAGGAATGTGATTCAGGCGTTAGCAGAAGGAACTAGACGCCATATTCCGTACAGAAATTCAACGCTAACCAGGCTACTACAGGACGGACTAGACGGCAACTCCAAAACCAGTTTAATTGTAAGTGAATGTTTATACTGTCGATAGTGTCTAAAATCATATTTTAGCCGAGAAAAAGGAAAACTTTTCCCGTTTTGTTAAATACGGAAAACAAACTGTTAACCAATGAAAATTACTACTGAAGATTTTTCATTTGATAGGTCACACTACTGTACGATTTCTTCCACAGACTTCAAAGTTAGAGGTACATTACATGACGGTTTTACTCTGAGTGAAAACAAACTCGTTCCCAGGGTTCTGTCATCATATAGCTGAACAGAGAGCACCCTGGGAATGAGGTCGGGTGGTCGGTCGGGTGTGAAAACTGAATTGGCCAATTTTGATATATTTAAATTGTAACTTGACTACGAGGCTTAGGGCAATAAAACAAAACAAATTAATCATTCACCCTTGAACCTCGATGGTATTTCATTTGCTTTATTCCCCTAAGCCTCGTAACCAAGTAAGAATTTTAATATATCGAATTGCCTATTATTATGCTTTTTTAATTCAGGTAGACTTTCTCCCACTGGCTCTGTTTCATAAGATAATGGTCATATGTAAGATTAAATTGAAAAGGAAAAGAAATCGCATTTCAGTCGGTTGAGATGACTCGTGAACTTTTGAAGATTTTTAAATGTCTTAAAGAAAAAAAAAGCGACATATTAAATTATGATGTGATAACACCTAGTTGACCCTGTGATACTGAAAAGTTGAATACTGAGTTATGCGTCTTCTGTTTTAGGTCTGTGTTTCTCCATCTTTTCGTGACGTTAACGAGACCCTTTGCAGTTTAAAGTTTGGTCTGCGAGCAATGAAAGTTCATAACGTTGCACAGGTTAATGTAGAGGTAAGTTGCATAACATCTTAATTATGTTGCCGAGTCTTTCTTTTAGAGGGGTAGTCTTGGGGAGGCAAAAATTAACATAAATACAATAATTATATCGGAATCATATTCTTGGTTTCCATGGCAGGTATTATTAACAATCCGATCGACCGCTCTCTCATTTGACTCATTGTTAATTTATTTCTGTCAAGTTCGATAATACCTTTAAAACTAGTGGTGGCCTAATGGAAGGTAAAGTGCTGTGAGCAGATGGTCTGGAGCATCATATTTCTTAATTGCCCGAAAAAATATTGTGAGGTATTCGGTAGTAATGTCCAAAATTGATTGTAGTAAAGAGGAAGGAATGTGTTCATTTGCAGATGCATTAGGTCTTCGGTGTCTTTTGATTTAGGTATTAGGAGTCGAAATCACGGTAGGCCAAATAAACTAACACGTACAAGAAGAAGAACAATGACAACAAAGCAAAGAGTGAATAAATGTCTTTTATGTTTGCGACCGCAATGGGCTGTTTGGCACATTAGCCACCGAGCGCATTCGCTCAGGGTAAAGCCCAAATCATACCGTCCACAAGGACGTCAGACACCTTATTGAGACTTATATAACGGAGTAAATGGTTAGCTTTCAGTTGAGGTTAGGGGTAGCAGTTCATAAAGTTAAATTTAGGACTAAGCAACCCGAGAAGCTAGGTGGTACAGTGGTACGGTAGGCTATGTAAGCCTAAGCCTAGCTGAGGTCACAGGTTCAATCCTGATTGGGGATTTTAGATTTTCTTTTTTACACTTAAAGGGGCTATGTCGCGAGGTGTCACGCAAGCTACAATCTTGAAAAACGCTTGTATCGAAAACTAAGACCCACGAAAACGAAGACCTAAGACGTAAGACCTAAAACTAAGACCTAAAACTAAGACCCCCTATAATTTACCTTTTTTACTAGGGTCTTAGTTTTCGTTTTTTCGAAAACTAAGACCTAAAACTAAGACCCCCTTTTATTTCTTTAAAGGCCGTTTTTTTTCTTTTTCCAAAGCCAATTTACTGTAAGACAATAAACAAAAACCAGATGCGAAGTCTTTGGCAAAGTCATTTTGACACTGCTTACCAGGGTCTTAGTTTTCGTTTTTTCGAAAACTAAGACCTAAAACTAAGACCCCCTTTTATTTCTTTAAAGGCCGTTTTTTTCTTTTTCCAAAGCCAATTTTGTTATTTCAATCCGTTATTCAGTATAAGACAACAATCAAAAGCCAGAGCACGAGGGTCTACGCGAAGTCTATGGCAAAAGTCACTAAAGTCATTTTGACTAAGGCCTTTTATTTCTTTAAAGGCCATTTTTTCTTTTTCCAAAGCCAATTTTGTTATTTCAATCCGTTATTTACTGTAAGACAATAAACAAAAATCAGATGCGAAGTCTATGGTAAAGTCATTTTGACACTGCTTACCAGGGTCTTAGTTTTCGTTTTTTCGAAAACTAAGACCCCCTTTTATTTCTTTAAAGGCCGTTTTGTCAGTTCACTTGAAATGGAAGCGGCCACAGTCGATGAAAACACTGCTCAAAAGAAGCGATATTCATGTCACTATGATCGCACAATAAACAGAAAACCCTGGTTAGCTTGTAGGTTGAATGCCATGAAACAACTTGCGAGCAAAGATTCGCGCAAAGTATGGAAATCTGAAATATGATTGATTGATTGACCTGACTTCCGTTTGCGGTTTCATATTTTTGGTAATTTTGGCATCGGCTAAATTTTGTTTTTTACTCTAGTGCGACCTGGCTCTTATGCAACAAAGTCGAGAATTACTTGTCTAGTACTTTTTCGTTTAGCCTGCGTAGCAAACGTTTCCGCGCATAAAACCCAACAGAAGCCCTTGCTACGCAGGCCAGGCTATTTTTGGCGTCCAGAACTCAAAAATAAATTTGGGTGCAAGGGGTGTTAATGCTGTTATAGAAGTTCATTTTATTAATATACTGTTTTTGTTAGTCTGCAAAAAATTACTTGAAAATTATTTCTACCGCTAGAAATAACTGAGGAAAAGTAACGAAGCATACTGGTGCAAAACACACTTCCAGCACACTTCCTTGACATACCATTATTGGACACCGTGTCAACCGGCAATTACTGTTACTGCATGTTAGGCAATTGTTACTGTTAGTAATAGTTACTGTAATAGTTACTGGTGGAATGAAATAAATCAGTTCAATTCGTGGAGTTTAGACGATGTTCCATGGTGGTGTAATTTACTGTGTTTAATTTATTCTTTTTCCAGGATTTCAGCGATGGCAATTAAAAATGTTTCCAGGCAGAATTGAAAATAAATATCCTTTCTACCTCTTGGCTTCAATTAAATTTTTCATTTGAGCTGAGTGTCTGCTCAAGTGGACCTCGAAGATAACATACTCGGGCGAGTCGCCAAGTTATATATTATGTAAGATTAAATTTTGACACATTTCCTTGGGCTTCTCATTCCTTTGATTTTCATCCATATTTTGGGACATATAGTTAATTTAACCCCCCTTCATTTGAACGCTCGGGGTCTACCCTTGATTGAACCTAGAAGTGAAGCCGTAAAAATTGACAGGATCGCGCGTTCTTTAATGGATTGAAATAACAAAATTGGCTTTGGAAAAAGAAAAAAACGGCCTTTAAAGAAATAAAAGGCCTTAGTCAAAATGACTTTAGTGACTTTTGCCATAGACTTCGCGTAGACCCTCGTGATCTGGTTTTTGTTTATTGTCTTACAGTAAATAACGGATTGAAATAACAAAATTGGCTTTGGAAAAAGAAAAAAAACGGCCTTTAAAGAAGTAAAAGGCCTTAGTCAAAATGACTTTAGTGATTTTTGCCATAGACTTCGCGTAGACCCTCGTGCTCTGGTTTTTGATTGTTGTCTTATACTGAATAACGGATTGAAATAACAAAATTGGCTTTGGAAAAAGAAAAAAACGGTCTTTAAAGAAATAAAAGGGGGTCTTAGTTTTAGGTCTTAGTTTTAGGTCTTAGTTTTAGGTCTTAGGTCTTAGGTCTTCGTTTTCGTGGGTCTTAGTTTTCGATACAACCCTTGAAAAACGTCCGGTGGCTGTTTTTCAAGTTGACGCCATCATCGTTGAATCCATTCAATCCTGCAGTGCTGCGTTCACCAAATGGTCTCAGATTTTTCACATATGTAAATAATCTATTTGTCTTGATTTTGGCCCGGTTATTTTTCCGATTCTGAAATCGTATGGCTAAATATCTCAATATGTACGAGCAGCGATAGAAATCAGTTGACCATGGAATGTCATGGACGAAGGTTCTTCTTCTTTGTTGGCTAAATATAGTACACTTCAGCATATTAACATGGTACCAGAGTCTTCGCTTTGTACTTCTTTACCACCACAGACAAACCTAACATTTTTCTGATTTTGTTTCGCTTAAGAAAAGAGCGATGAAATTGTTGGACTTAAATCAAAACAAGCAATAGCTCTTGTGTACGTGACCACTGGTTCCGTTTCGAGTCCTGTTTCGTATCAGCGAACAAAAGAATTTGACAGATAAAAGTGTAAATTAACGTTACTAAAATTAGGCGAAACCTCGCGACATAGCCCCTTTAAAAATTTATTGAAAATAAAATTCGAAGTGTCGACATATACGTTATGTAAATCTCAATGAGGTGTCCGACGTCCTTCTGGACGGTATGATTTGGGCACAACCTTCGCTCTAGACTTAGACTACGAGCAGTCTCTCTTTTCCAGCTTAGTCCGTCGAGCGAGAAACGAAAAAACATTAGCGAACGGATAATGGCCGCGCGAAACTGGGGGCGAGGCAGGCGCGCGGGAAAAGAGATCTCTCTTTTCCCGCGCGCCTGCCTCGCCCCCAGTTTCGCGCGGCCATTATCCGTTCGCTAATGTTTTTTCGTTTCTCGCTCGACGGACTAAGCTGGAAAAGAGAGACTGCTCGTTGTCTACCTTCGCTCAGTTCGGTTCGGTTTGTTTGCGACCACAATGGGTCGTTTGGCACATTGGCCACCGAGCGCATTCGCCCAGTTCGTTTTTCAACCACAATGGTCGTTTGACGCACTGGCCACCGAGCACATTCGCTCAGTCAGTTTGTTTGTCACAGATCAGAGCAAATCGGCTCAACTCGTGATTCGGTTTGTAGGTCATTTTGTCGCTCCTTTCCCATGACTTGCAATCAACGATGCTTTAGAGCGGTACAAATTAAGCTCACCAAATACAGAAAGTTAAAAAATCGTCCTACACGACAAACACGTCAGGTCGCGAAAGGAAAGCACTTGTTTGAGCCAGCGTTGTAATGGTGAGCTGTGCTGTTGAGAATGAAACCGGTATCTAAGTTAGATAGGACTGCTGCGAGCGTAGCGAGCAGTAAAAATGAAGACTTAGTTTCGAAAGTCATCACTGCCCTCATGAATCTTTTGAAAGATAGCTATGCAACCGGGCAATGCAGTATCGCTAGAAATTTGATCATATACGTCACTGTTTCGGGTTCGATCGCGTCAGGTGCAGATTGATGACGTCACACAAGCTTCTATGTGCCGGTTTTCCGACCAAGTTGAATAAAAGATAATTAACTTCGGCAGCAAAAGGCTGAAAAGTGTTAAAAAGAAAGCAAAAATTATTATCAATTACATTTCTTACACGCTACGTTTACAAACTGAAACACTCACGTCACCTCCTGCGTGTTAATAAATTTAATTTATGCAGTCACAAGAGGTCGGTTTTTGCACACTTAAATTTGTTCACTTGGCAACACCGCCCATACAATACACCTGGGAAAATCTGGATCACTGAGAGTCTTTTGACGTGGTAGAATGGCCTAAGTTAGATATTGATCTATTTAACGAAAATGCAAGACAGATGATGGACCACATGAACTTTGATCATGTTGATACTGATGTATATCGGGAATTGTGACTTCTTGGCGACACTGAAGTACCGTATATGACAGATAATTTGTCCAGACTCTCTGGCGACCACGATGCAACGCGCGCGTCTGTTATTGTTTTGGTTCATTCATTCAGAGTTATCAGTAATGGCGGCCTAAGCGGGAGGAAAGCGCGCGTTTTGACAACGTTTATTATTCGTGATCAGCACTATGTCTGACCTTGAAATTTCTGTAGATTCGATGGGAGAGCAACCACTACCAAGGTTAAATAACTACGGGAGTGTGGTAAGTTAAATGTTCGCTTCCAAAACGCCTTGAAAACCTTCATTTGACTGAATTGATTTCGTAACTTGCGACCAGATCGCAGAAGAAGAAGATCAACAAGACCCTCAGCCCAGCAGAACCTACTGCAAATGCAAGTCTGCGTGCAAAACCAAGCAAAAGAATGGAACAGGCCGTGGCTGTCCTTGCCGTACGGCCAATTTGCCTTGCGTTCCAGGGCAGTGTAAATGTGGAACTTCAAGGACACCATGTGCGAATACGGTGAGTATTGTAACGCTGTTTGTATCGTGACTTCGCAGTCATAGCATGATAAATCTAAGGCTATGAAAAGCGACCAAGTTGTTATAAAATATTGATATTACCTCTGAAATATTTGCAGAATACTCAAACTGTGTCTCGAGAACGCTTACCAGCAAGCTCATTAGAGAGACAAAGACGTGATGTTGAAAATGCTCGTGAAGAAATCCGGGTGAGAAATTTATTTTATTCACATCTTTTTAGACTTATCGATGGATCCTGTTTTATATGTTACAGCGAGCAAGTTTATTTTACCCTATTGTGACGTCTATTTTCTTCTTCTTTTCAAGGGTTTCGTTGATGCTCTGGACGAAGAACAGCGGAGCAGGTTGCTTGTAGCTGTTCTGAACAATGGCAGAGGAAGTCTTGATTACGCCCGGAGGCTACTAGAGAATGCTGAGGATAACGGGGCCGGAGATGATCCACAACCTGACCCAACTAATAATGGCCCAAGATGGTGCATCTGCCACAATTGCATCAACATGCCCAGCCCAGACGAAAATAAGTGCTGCAAGCGGAGGGAATGTATTACCTCTTATGAACTTTTCGATAATCTCTGCATTGATCGCCATGTGCTGGAGTTGTCAATTCGCGCAAGGTGTGACATTCGGGTAGAACCCCTAGATTTCAGCATGGCAAGCTTTAGGAAGGCTGCCTATAGACAGTTTACTTTGTGGGAGCACGGGTACCTGGGAAAGGGTAACCGAAGAGTCCTTCCTTCGTGCGCAGTAACAAAAATCCGTGCTCAGTACCCATCGCCTGACAATGTTTACATGGGCTTCAGAGCTGAATAAGCACTGCAAATGTGTAGTTCCTGAAAATATTCATACTTGCCCCATGGAAGGCAAACGGGGGTAAGGCTCTACAGATTCCAAATGCTAATGAAACAAAATTTGTACAGTATGTTACAAGAAACACGTTTCTGTCTCTTGTAATTCACATATTTATGTGATTTTCAGCAGTCTGTTGCAGTTGGGTTATATGTCTCGAAGCAAAATAACAGATGTTATTTTATTTATTTATATTTTATTTACACAAAACTGTTTTTCTATTTATTACAGCCTCATCGTACCCAGTCGCTATTAATCGGTTTTTGGGGTGTTTGAAGATTGGATACTAGGGTGAATTGAGGCACGTGGGACCCTTCCCATGACACTTGCGTGCCTCAATTAACCCTAGTATCCAATCTTCTCTCGCCCCAAAAACCAATTAAGAGCGATTAGGTACAAGTCTGTATTTATTGATAATTAAAGATTGTATTAGAATCACTACTGTTATTCTTGGTCTCTCCCCCCCCCACCCCCCCCCCCCCCTACAACATACATATACAATGCCTCTCCAACATGAACCATTCACGCACCATCAAAGCTCAAAGCATGAAAAATGAAACGAGAGTTTGAGGAGACTGTATAACCAAAATGCATCTTACAAGCTTAATAATATACAGTGCAGATTACAAAATCTAAAAAAAAAATTCCAAAAAAAAGATGCAAAATTTTTCATGTATAATAATAAGTATTCATACGGTTTTCTTGTTCAATTTGGGATTAATTTGCACTTGTGAGTTTTTCAAAAAGCTCGAATTGCTCAAAAGCGGCTCGTGCAATTTGAGCTTTTGAAAAACTCATTCGTGCAAATTAATCCCAAATTGAACGAGAAACCGTATGATTACCTATATAAAGTAAGTTGAACAAAATTTTTACAATGTAGACATATGCACTGTGCGTATCATGCAGATACATGTACCAATACAAAATGGACTGGAGATCTACTAATCTCCCTTTTTTGACCCAAATCTACTTCTATATTCCTTTACAAGGTCAGCCAATTCTGGGCTTTCCCGCAAGGCAATGGTAGGTGCCAGATGCCTTGGGTGCTCATCTGGAAGGGAAACAACCCTTCCAGCACTTTCTTCATCATCCACTCTTCCTTTCAGAATGCTGGCCATCAAGACAGGGATGTATTCAAAGGACTTTTCTGCTTTGACTGGTTCAGGGTGCCATCGTTTGGTGCGCTTTGAGTACTGTTTCTTCCACAATGCCTGACCATCTTTTGTGACAGCTTGTGGACGAAAACTGTGCATATTGTGGTCTAGTGCAGCAAGAAACATCCGAAGACAGAAAGCAGGAAAGCTGTGAAAATAAAGGAACTTCTTAAATCATGGTGCAGTGTAGTAATTTTTGTAGCTTAGGATACTTTAGGAATGGTGACTGTCAATGTCCCATACAAACTGGCTTTTAATTTGAAAAGGAAACTATCTTTAGTCCATAACAATTTTTGACATAGGTTCACCTAGACATATAAAATTTGACTTAGAATAATTATGTACTTACTCAAAGGAATTCCTTTTTGGGGCATACTTGAGCATCATGCTGTTGAAGTTTTCCAAAAAGCTGGTATGCCTAAAATGAAAGATGCAAAATAACTTTAAACGAGACTCGTTATGGGCAACTAAGAGGAGACTGTAATCATATTCAGAACACATGGCAGCAGTATGTTAAATTCATAAAATTATTGTAAGGATCAATTAATTTCACTCACAATTTCTGTTCAGAGAATAATTTAACCCCTTCGAACGGCTTGGGTCATACGTTCAGAAAACAAATTCGCATCCCTTTATCTTCATGTATCAATCTATACAAGACAAACTTACAACCAAGAGCAGGTATAAATAATGAACTCACTTGAACCAAACATAGAAGATCAAGCTTGCCAGCCACTTCTTGTCATAGATGACTTTTCTTAGGGCTTCCATTGCTTTAGATCCTTTCTCTAGGAGTGGTTTGTCCACCTCTGATGATACAAGTGGCCCATGAGAGCACTGGCCATCATGCCACTCGTGTTCACCGACTACATGGTGAAGTACACCAAGCCACATATCCTGCAAAAGAGTAACAACCAGCAATAAATTAGACTGTCAAACAGTCATTTTCCAGTAAGCCTCATTGGTGTGAAGCTCTAATATCCTCAGGGGAGGCACAAAAATATTTGTCAACTTCCTATACAATTAATTCATTTGCCCCTGGAGTCTAAATAATATTGACAGCTCCAATTTTATTTTAAATTTGCTCCTTTTAAACCTGAACTTTTGTGGAAAAACACATTCTGGCACATTACAAAATAACCACCTACATGTTGCATCTTTCCCCAGCCTTGCTCTCTGTTTTTAAGCTCGCTCCAGACCTTTCGTTCGTGCACTCGTTTGTTGGACTAATGCTAAAAATTTGACTGTTCCACATTCCAGCAATAAATACGACAACACATTCTGATCTTGTGAATGAACATGCGAGTAGTTTTCAGTAATAACTAATTTATAAGTACCCTTAATTGTTCCAAATCACCATTGGCTTTCTCGCAGCAGAACCAGAAGTGGTTTCGGATGGGCTCAATCCAATCACGGATGACACTACATTCCTTCAAATTGGCAGCCTGTTGAAATAATTTAGTACTGTCAAAGATAAGGGAACCTCTCTATCTTTTATGTTTATTTGAAATACATGTACAATTTGCCACCACTGTAATAATTGTTATTGCTAAAATTGTTGTTACTTGAAATCTTAACTTGTCCCCCACCCAAAATCCTGTAAAATTCATAATTGTAATTTACAATCTTTCTTCGAGCGCGACCTTGAGCTTATATTCAGAGGGGATTGTAAAAGGATGTTATTTTTGTGTTTTGAATTTGGGAGCTTATATTCTGAGGGGTTTATACATAGGGGGCTTACAGTATTTTCAGAATTTTGTGGTACTTCTGTTTACAAGTACATGTAGCTCACTACTGCACTATACTTACATCAGTCAAAGCCTTGACAAGCTTTGCAGACTTGTGCCAAATGTCAAGATCATGTATCAGGTCTTTGAGTGCATCATGTTGTTCTGCAGAGAAAAAAGAAAAGGCTGTTAATTCCGTCAAATTACATGAATTTCAAAGTAAGTTTTTTAGAATCACATTATGCCATAGACTTGTCAAAGTAGAGTGAACTTAGGAAAACTTAGTCAATTATTCTTGATTTTTCATATTTTAAATTTATGTGCTGAAATAATTATTTACATTATAGTACCTTCATTTATGCATACACAAATTGCACATGTGTTGATGCAATGCAATTGTTTGACTTTTTAAACCAATGCAAAAAAATGTGACAATTCCCCTTTAAAAAATGTATTTGAGGAAATTTCTTTTTATGGCAGCAAGTGTTAAGATGGTGAGTGTCTCCTGTACTTCAATATATGGTTTAAAATAAATACCTTTCATTTCTCGCACCAATGCCTTTACTGATGTTGATGCGTCTGTCACAAGATGCTCAATCTTGATCACATCCATCAGCCTGCGCAACAGTCTGGAAAGTGCCAGTTTCTCCATGGCTGCAGACTTCCCACCTGTCTCTCGTTTGTCGACAACCTCCAGGTCCACCACCACTTTGGACGACTCCTCCATAAGTGTATACACGCAGTAACGGGCAGTGTGGCCTGGCGAATCATTCCTCCCATCTCCTGACAGTGTCACTCCAGTTGATGGCAGATGATCATGAATGGCAGCTTTGACGTTGGTCCACATGGTCTTAACTGCAGGAAAGCAATACAGCTTTTGGATTCTGTAAAACAGGGTTTCCGAGATGAACTGCAAACCAAGGAACTTGGCCAGAAGAAAGATCTTTTGATAGTTATTGCCACTCAGTAACACAGCAGCTGCAAGCTGAATATTGTTAACATACACTTTCTGGTGATTTTTCTCAGTGAGGACCTCGGATGAGGCCCACGTGCCAGAATGCCCATTGCCACAGTTCCAGTGGAAAATTAAAACAGCTCCAGATTTGGTCTGTTGTACAGTGACGGGACTATTGCATCTCTTGCAAGTGTCTGAAATTAGTTCTTTAATCTTATCCACAGTTACCAAGACTTTTGTTGTGCTCGATAGTTTCAGTTCCCTTTTCACACTTGCCTCTTCTCTCTTATACACCTCTTGCAGTTTCATTTTAAGGCTTTCCTGCTGTGTGATGGTCTCCTCGTGATATGAAGTCTTATCAGCTTCAGGGTCAATCATCGTTTTAGTTGCATCCTCATCAAGGACAGGTCCCCCAGTACTAGTTGTGTCTGCATCCGAAAAGTCAACCACAAAATATTCCCTAAAAATCCAAGAATCAAGTAAGGATACCAGTAAACAATAATCCCTGTGTTTTTACAAACATGTATGTGTGTATTTGTACACACATACAAATTTGGCTATGCACTGTTATGCTGACACCTCAAAACAATTAAAACAGTAACAGTAAACAGTACATTTGAAACAAACTTGTGCTGTCCCTTTGATCTCACCAGTTAAAATTGAATGTGTATGTAAAAAGATGTAGTTATCATATCATTTGAAAAAAATTACATACTCATTATTGTGTGACATTTCAGTAGAAGCTGGATCTAGAGTAGGCCCATCACTCTCTTCTGCCACTTCACTTTCATCCTCACTCTCACTGCTGTCGGTGTCCTCACTTGAAGTGTCGTCATGCATATTAAGCAGTATCCTTGACAGTCTAACAATAAATGTAAAGAAATATAAGATACATATTTGTTCAAATAGCAATGGATGGTACAATGAAAAAAAAAACAGAAACTTGTTTCTGACAAGTGTTTGTAGTAACCTGCTATATCAAGCACCCGACTCTGTGTCACCATGCATGGTGTGACATGGAAAGCATGCATATAAAGCAGTTTGAGAAAAAAATTAGTATAAGAGTACTTTTCAGGAAATAATCTTTGAAACTTAAACTAACCTCTCGTTGAATTCTTGTTCATCATCACTGTCATCAGGAATGGATAATTTAGTATCAGGAACTGATAAGGAGTGACCACCAACAAATGGATTGCTTTCGTTCCCTAGTCTGGAGCGTGAAAAAGGATCTTCCACATAAACCGGCACCTCATCCACCTCCATCCTAGTCTCTTCTATAACATCTACACCAGTTATGTCTACATAGCTGAAAAATAAGCCACATGGAGAAAAAAATAACATATTTTGACGGCATTGACTTTAGCACTAGTGTCTGAAGCTTTATTATGTAAAATATAAAAAAACAGTGATGATATTTAGGTCTTTAATAGATAGGGTCCCAAAAATATATCTTGAGGTTGTCAAATTCCCCCTAAAGGGCTAGGGGAACTACATATTATTGGCAATCCAACAACAAGACTGAAGCAGTGTAATGAAAAACTATAGCCATGAAATACAGCTGGTATGTTATATGTTTCTCTCCACCCTTGGTGTCTCATAAAAATATTTCACCTGGTGGATGCATCAGGCAAGTGTCTTGCTTGGACCTCTGTTCTTTTCTTTTTGGCAGGTGTAGAGCAAAACTCTGGAGTAGCTGCAAAAGAGAATCAAAAGAATGTTCAGGAATACCCTAAATTTTGATTATTGCAACATCGATTATTTGTGTTATCGATTAACTCACGAGCCAAATAAAAAATATTTCATGTCTTGTGCAATCTGCATCATGGGCATTATAAAGCCAGTATCATATATGTAAACAAGCTTCCTCACCTAAGCTGTAGTCCAGTACAGGAAAACTACTGACATCAGCGATGGTTCCTTCCTCGGTTCTGTTAACAACACACGAGCTACAGAAACAAAACGAGAGACGTAAGAAGAGTACATAAACGAAATTAGATGTATGATTTCCATTTAGGGTTCGGAAATAAAAGATTATAACAAGTGAGATTCAAACAGAAAATTGTAAGTGTCACTTACTGTAGTAAAACTTCTGCAAATTCGCTATCCGTAAGCTTGGAATAGCCCAAAGAATTCTTCTGACTCCTCCAGTGGTCGCGAACTGATTCTCTCAAATAAATCACCTTCAAAGGCTCGGGTCTCCGAGGTCTTCCACCAGAATTTGAAGAAGCCGCCATACTCGCAGTTACATCGTTCAACCGCTCAGCCGTACAAAAATTTTTAGAATCACGATTAAAACAAAATATCCGCTTTTTAGTAAAGGACAACAATGAAACTCTTTGTACGAAACGCTAAGTGCTTGATAATCCGAAGGATTGCTCTGATTCTGAACGATTTTTGCGAGCGAACAACAGACGACGGGAAAATGGAGGTTTCGTATCATACGAAACCTCAGCTGACGCGCGCGTTGCATCGTGGTCGCCAGAGAGTCTTTAATCATGTATATATATAAATCATAATTTCTACAACTAACTAATTAATTATTTACAGTGCATTTCGCCGAATTCTTTCTTCTTCTGTGTCAAAAGAATTAAGGTAATATTGAATAAATCTCTGAAAGAGTGGTTGCGGTTTTTAACATGCACTTAATTAAGATCTTTTTCTGTGGCTTCGCACATGCATCTGGTTTTCTCTGTTGTCGGCGTTGATGTGGTGACCGATGGAGCACGCCGATCAGCAGGCCAGCTCAAAGCCCAATTGTAACAAACGGCTTCCTGAAGGACACTCAAAATTTAATACCGTTATATGGCGAGCGTAGTTCCACAACCAGTTTCATGTATAAACATCGATCATTTCAAGCGTGAACTGCTAGGTAAGTTCTGTGGTTATGTCCTGGTGTACCGGTACACAAGGACAAAAACAAAGGACTAAACAATAGCCTACACGGACAGAATACCTTATAAAGAAAGGGACACAATGTGAAATCCCTCGTGGACCGGTACACGAGGATAGAACAAGTTCTGTGGTTCCTACTGATGTTCCATAGTGAGGCCTGGAACTGACGGTCTTTTCTTTTATGCTCATGCATATTATGATCATTTGGTTTTAATGTTAATCATTCTAGCATGCGGTGAAAAGAGGCGGTAAAATAACAAGTTTCCTATTGTCTACAGCGGAAATAATTCAATGATATCGTTTGATTGCATGCCCTATCTCCCAGTTGTCCTGATCAGTTATCGACGCCATTTTGGATTCTGACTTAATTTGACTGATCAGTGAGTGCTCTCCAAAAAAGATGCAGTCACGAGTTTTCCGAGTTTCCCACCGATAAATGTGATGTACTAGAATTTTATGACACTTAAAAAAGGTTTCATCATCATTAAAAAAAAAACGCGACCTTGCCGCACTTTATTATGATCAGTGCAATCTTTTGCCCAGTGTCTTCAGTTTGCAATTTATAAACTGTTTAAGAATTAATTTTTTATGGAAATTGTTTGACATAGATGTCTTATACAATCACTATATTAGGACACGTTATCGCACTCAGCGGGGCATTAAAATTATAACATCGTACACATTGGACCGTATTTGAAATTACTGCGCAGCCAAATCATATTTCTTTTATGCAAATGTGGATTACAAAGACACTTTTCAATTTGTTTTCAAACAGATTTACTGATAGTTAAGAAATGCTCCCCTTCTCCCAGCCCACAAATAAAAGACTCGTTGTTTAGTTCTAGGCGTCGTCCCCTTTTTCGTCCCAACTGTGACTTCAGACTAACCGGTAGTCCACATGTTTTCCAAAAATGTATAATATTTTATGTTTTCATTGCGTTAAAAAGTATATTTTCATTTTTCGCATAACTATATGGCTAATTTTACTACGCAATACATTCTCATTGGAGCACAAAACCTGCCAGCCAATAATTGCGAAATATTGAATCTTTTCATAAATCCCGCTGTCGCCCAGAACGTTCTTTTTTATTATCGATATGGTGTGGTATGCAGAATAATTTTAATAAAACAGTAAGTTCAATCATAATTTCTTTTCCTTAATTAAAGGGATACAAAGATTGATAGTGCAATAACTTAAAGAGGTGTCATGACCAGTGATTTGAAATGTATGTTTTCTTTAATGCTAAAAAGATCTTTACATTTGTTACATATTCTAAATAAGTTGGAAACCGTGCATGCATGCAGCACTGGAAAAAGCCGGAGGGCCGAGAAGATGAAATAGTTATCAACCACCGAGAGATGTTATTATAAAGAATGCTCTCTCCACTGATTCATAAGCAACACGCTACTTTACTTCTTATTTTTCGCGGTTTATAATAACAAAAGCCGTTCTTGTGTTACAATAATATTATTAATGACAGGAGATCATAGACGGCGCGATAGTACCTTAAGGGCAAAAATAAAAATAACTGATACCTGAAAATAGCCAAACAGTTAACTCGGAGAATAACTTAAGCATTCTTGGCTACCGATAAAAAGAGGTTCGGGTGAAAAAGAATATTATTGGCTTGATTTTTTAAAATGCATTATTTTACTTTTTTACTTGGTCGAAAAGTTGAAGAATGTGGATTATTTTATAACACCCTCGGCATGGCATGACATAATTTGTTTAAAAGACATGAGTAAATACATGCTCCCGAGTTTCTGAAGTTTTGACCACATGCTGTGCATCAAATTATCAGCAATGCAGTTAAGGTCTTAAAATATATTGTTTTATGCGGTGGAACGACCATATATTCAGGCCCTTTCCGAGACGGAAATCCAGTCTGTCAAAGTCCTTTAAGTGTTGTGTTTACGAAATTATTTTCAAGCGGAATTATTTACAAGGATTAGGCTTTTTAAGAGGTTCTCAAACTTGCCTAAGGTCATTTTTGCCGGTGTGGGATAAATTGAAAATAGCCGAAAATGTGAATGAAAATAAGCAATGGAGTCGACGCAAAAAGAATGATTTGCCGTGTGCAAGAGAAAACAACCTGTGTTATTCACAAACGAGGTATGCAGATATCTACTTTGTTAGCACTTATGTTGTTTGATCGTCACCTAGTTAAAATTCATTCATTTGTTAATTCGAGGTGATCATTTACTTTATTAAGCGCATGTACGTTGTCTGTCGTCCCCGATGTTTTGAATGCTCGACACGTTCGCTGACGAGTCGCTGTTGGGATGTGTTGTCGTCGGATCGTATCACCGTTCTCTTTCATGTTCCTAAGCGGAAAGGACAAGAATGTGTGGGCTCGTCACCAAGGGAAGAAAGATATTTGCTAAATTCCTGCAACCCGTCCAAGTGTAAGCAGCTAACATCATCTAACTCTTCTAGCTTCTTCTTTGTAGAGACGGAGAGCCAAATTCCCTTCATTTGCAGTCATTTAATATTTAGACTGACCTCTCAGTCCTTGTTTATCAAAACATGACTTTTGCAGACTCGAATTGCAAATATTCTTGACAGTTAAACATCTACTACACAGGACAAGTGGCTTGCATTATCTGTAAGGACATATGGTATTGTTTTATCGCTGTGCTGCAAGCAAACTTTTGCTCATGGGCGCGGAAATAACAACATCGAAAACGGGTTTAGTAATCAGTAATGATGTGTTTGTAACAACATCTTGGGTTTCTCTTCCAGATTGACTACGAGAAAATGGCCAAACAGCTAAGTGAAACATTAGAAGGAAAAGGTTAGTGAATAACTCGAATTTGCTGCTAGATAAAGTAACATTCGATGTGCTTGGATTTCAAAGGGTTTCATTGTCGAAAAATCCGGGTAGTAGTTTTAATGCGAATGTGATTGAATACTCCGTCGGTTGAGTACTCATTTGGCTATTCATCCCGATTACGCTTTTGAATAGAGGTTTACAGTGCTTTATTTGTTAATCAGATTTTTAGTGTTTTGCGGTTTTGGTGGCTGTGCGGAGACCCAAGAGGTCGCCTACTCTTTTCTATTCAGATCACATACGGTCTAATTACAATTCAGGCTGCCGACGGATATAAAGAAAAACAACACAAAAGAGAATAGTTCTAAATGTTGTTTTATGCAAACATCTTTTAAAATCCACGCCGCGGGCTTTTGTGTGTAGCGTAGTTTAAAATAAATACAACAGAGTACTTAAGCCGAGCACAAGTAGCTATCATTCGGGAGTGCTTCGCTCGCGTGATCGTGCGGCTAACGGCGTGTATTTTTGATTGAATTTTCACGCTGTCCCGCTCGACCTTTGTCATAGTACAAGATTGTTACTGAATTATTGAAAGAATAAATTATTAAAAATAGTAACATGGATCAAATAACTCAACTTGCGTTAATTTGTCGCTCTTACTGGCTTACAAGAGTCTTTACAAGTAATATCCCCTGCGGTTATTTTTCTCTGTTAATATTGTTGCGGAAGTTTTCTCGGCATTCTTTGTAGCTGTTCGTTCCATAATTAAACCCTACTTTATTATGTTAAATAGTGCTCTTTCGAAAGAACTGTTTAATATCTCACTGCGTGGTGTGACCTAGGATGTTGTTCTTCATTTCGCGGTTAATTACGGCTAAGTTCGTCTCTTATTAGTTGTCACTGACCTATTAATCGCTTTCGGTTCACAATTAAACTACAGCTGTAATTTGTCCTTGCCTATCATCAAATATATTTTTGGCCATTCTCCCACAAACTTCACAGCACACGAATGAAGTGCATGAAGTGTTTTTCAGAGTGACCGCAGATCAATCGGACTAATGCGCCGATCAATTCGAAACATCAAGATCACCCCCCGGGCAATGCCCCGGGCATTTGAACTTTTGAAGATCGACTTGTTCAAATTCCCGCCCCCTTGGGCAAAAATTGCATTCAAATACCCCACCATAGCACAGGATTTGATGGTAAAATGCCCCTCCTAAAGATCAAAAGTTTTTAGTGAGAATAAAAATACACTTTGCATTCAGTTTTTCTGATTTATTCTACCGAGTGTTTTCCTCGAGAATATACTCAACTGAACCGCGTATACTTTGCAACTGATATTTCACTGCACGGCACTTCCGCTGTGGACACCATGTCGAAATGAATTTGTTATTGTTTGGGGATTTACTTTTCGATAATTTTTTTCTGAATTGAGTAATTCCTCGTGTGATCAACAAATGTTTTCAAAAAATATTTAGCAAAGCGGTTGTAAAGTTGGGTTTTGAACAAATCGTTTGCAAGCGTTATTCCACCAAGTGAAAATTTATTAATCTAAACGCATTTTATAGCAACTGACAAATGTTTCCTGAGAGAAAGGTTGTTGTTCATTCTGATTTTACAGTGTTTTTTTCTTTTCAATTAATGGCCGTTTAAGATCTGCGGATCTGCGGACTGGCAATACAGTCAGCCACCTTGACTTCGAAATCTCTAGTACGCGTTGAATGGCAGTTGAAGCTATATTTTAAAAATCTACAATTTACAAACCTTTAAAAACATTGCAAAGCTTTGTTAGCCCCTTTTTCACTTGCCGCTAACAAAAACGATATTTTTTCCTTTAATAGGCCTCTACTAAAAAAAAACCGATATTTGGAACACTTCCGGTTCAAATTCCCCACCCCACCTGGGCAAAGTCAAATTCCCCACCCCCAGGATGGCCTTTCACATCAAATGCCCGACTCCCCGGGCATAGAAAATGTTCAAATGCCCGGGGCATGCCCGGGGGGGGATGTTGATGTTTCGAATTGATCGGCGCATAAGGGCGCAAAAATAGCTAAAATCCGGTTTTCAGAAAATTTCTGTTTTATTTCATTTGCTTTTATATTACTGAGCTGAGCACAATGAACAGGAAAACAATAATGAATATATATAAGTGAAATTTTTATATCAATTAGCTGCAGCTATTTTTGTATGTTGTTAAAATAAAAGAGAATTCATCTTGAGTAATCATATCCTTAATTCTCATGATTGATTAAGCCTTGGATTAAGCATTGATATATTAAACAAGTCAAGGAGACATCGGATGCCGATCACTTTTGCTGGTTTTCACTTACGTATTATCAAAATTCAAGAGCATTAAAAAACAGGTTTCAATTCCAAGATGTTTATGGAATTGTAGACAGTTGAAAACTACACATCTGGGCCAAATTTTTAAGCACAAGAGCATTTCGTTCAAGAGTTTTCGGCGAACGAGTATTGGTCATTTTTAGTAAAAAATATACGGAGCGGCCATCTTTGTGTCCCACTAAGGGACACAAACATGGGGGCCAAAACTTCAAAGTCTCAATTACACCTCATCATCACAAAAGATTGGATTCAATAAAAGTTCCATAAAATCAGCTTATAAGCATCTATAATGCAAAAATAACTTTCAACTGGTTCAATTTTGTTTATTTTCACGGCTTATCTGAAATAGCGTGACAAATTGCGTAACACATTTTAAACCTTCACAAAGAATTGGAAGCAAAACATCGTTAAAACCTGAAACTTTTTGTAAAGGATTGTAACACTGGTATCTACATAAGTATAGTTTAGATTTTTGGATCTTTATTACGTCATATGAAAGCCAAGAATTGGCGCTTAAAGGTTAAAAACGTGTTAAACGTGTATCCCGTACAGTTTTGAGTAGAATGTTAAATGCCCTTTGAATTCATAATTTTTATATGTGGTCAAGTGCGAAGACTAGGTTGCAATTTATTTAATATAACTAGTAGTAATCATAGATTATAGTGCGTCTCCTTATAACGTAGTACCTCGTCTTGACCTACTGTACGTAGTACCTCAGTTTCAGCCACTGTTGAAAGGGGCTATGTCACGAGATATGTCACGCAGGAAAAAACGTCGGGCCGACGTCAAACAAATTCAGCAAATTCACGCTAGGTCTATCGCCGTGGAATCGGGCAAAATCCTTCAATTCTGCCGTGCTGTGTACTCCGAAAGGTCTCAGATTTTTCCGACATAAATAGTATACTTGTCTTGATTTCATTTCGGTTTACATTTCTCCGATTCTGAAATGATACGCCTCAGTACTTGGTGTGATATCCGCAAGGATTTTACCGACTAAATAAATGTAGATATACTTTAATGTCTGGAAGTTGCATTCAGGTCATTTAGCATATGTTTAATCAAGATGGCGCAGATTTGGTACCGACACTTTTCTCGATTCGTTCCGCCTAGACGACGCGCTAAGCATGCTGGTTACTATTGTGACATTTCAAGATGGCGCAGTGAAAGTGATCCCGGCCAACCGAGCCAGCCCGGGTTCTTGTAAATCGGCCAACAAACCGGTAAAGTGTCCAAAGTTCTCGAAAGTATGACTCCAGTCACGGATTACGTACTAGATCATTCGGTCTTTTAAAAAAATTCAATTAAAACAGACCGCGTACATAATTTTTTTAAGTCTTACTTGACATTTGGTCAAAATGACCCTCTCTTGTTATAATGTACTTATAAATTAACGTACAAAGACATTGTCCTGCGGATTTAATAAAATGTCTGAAATGTTTTGTCGGTTTAGGGTGCGGTAAGAGATTATAATAAACTAATACCACAAACAGAATACTCCACTGAATAGTATGTAAAATTAAAATACAAATAAAAGATAGACAGCTTTAAACCTTACACCGCGCATCTCGATTGAATGTCTTCAGTACCAAAAAGCCTCAAAATATTCATTTATAATCGTCTTCTCCTGATTCGTTGGAAGTAAACCTTTAACTCTTTCACTCAGAGTCAATTATGGAGACATGTAGTGTAGTCCTAACTTTTGAATCTGTTGACGAAAACCTGTGGTGTGACCATTCAAATGAAACCTCTTCGGGAGTACTTTTACATGGTTCAATTGGTTTTTCGATGTTTTACAAAATGAATTCTGGGATTTTTCTTGAATTTTGATCAGTTTGGTACTCTTGGGGTCGAGTTAAAGGGTTAAGATAATTTAAAGGTTCACCATTAGGAATGGAGAGGTTGTACTTGTGATAGCCTTTCAGTGGCCGCTACAAGCAAATTCATGAAGCGTTCCAAATGTTTAATTTTGCAACTTAGAACTCCTCATACGATATTCATCGAACAGTCATATAATAATTTTTATATTCAGTGAATTCAGTTACAGTGTATTGGGTAAATATATAATATGGTTGAGTATTGATATTTTTGTGCTTTATCGAGCGGCATCCCTTGTTTAATACTCCGTTACTTGTATTTTAAGTAAAAAAAAACGAATCGAAAACATTTTTTTTATTTCATGCTGTAGATCTTTGTAATAGATACGTCAGTTATGATTACAAGATGAATCTTCCACTTTCTGACTGAAACTTTTAATCATGCATCGCTGGTCTTTAAACTTCATGTGAGAACTGAATGGTAGATTTTCGAAGAATCCAGTCTTATTTGTGCCAAGCTAACCGACATTTAGGATTTCCGGATCCTAAACAGTACAGTTATTTTGCTCTTCACAAGCCAAAAACTGCAATCTAATTTATTAGTTTCCTTCCGTAACTAAAAGTAGCGCATTATTATTTCCTCTTTTTTAAAAGTGCACTGGATTATTTCTTACTTTGCGGTTCAAAGAAGTCTTATCCACTCCATTTATTAAAGGATGTGGTAAAACTGCTCACTCATATATTCAACGCCCATCACCCCTTAGAAGCCGGGCAGGCACGTGCTCTTTTGGCCGGTTACCTTATACTTTGCTATAGACACCTAAAAGTAGAAAGTCTAATGCTGATTAACTTTGAAGTGAGTGATTTAATCTTAGCCCTGAAAACAAACGAAGGGCTAACTTCTTGTATGGGTTAACTGTTTTTCATATTTGACTAAACTTGCAGAAACTCTAAATTCCCTTCGTCCGGCTAAATTTTGCAGTTTTTACTGACTGTTTTTACCATTCGTAGTTCTGTGTGATTTCCTGAATTCTCCACCGTTTGTGGATGAAATTGTCTAATATATCTGGCCCAGAATAGGGAAAGATCAGGAGCATCCAAAAATCAAAGCCAAAATGCATTTTGTAATAAAATACTGAAAACAAAAACAGTGTAATACTGAACTTCAGCGCGTACATGCACATCTCCGGGACTGAAGGGTCAACCTTTGCTGAAAAAACCGCTAAAAATAAGCAGCAACAGAAGAACCAAATACAGCTCAATAGCTGGCCCGTCGTCCAAAGACTTAACCTTAATTATAAGGGTAAAGAAATAACGATTTGAAGATTACAGAATAGCTTAAAAAAAAGCTTGACCACAGAAATTGCTTTATGGCTTTGTTGAATTCCATTTAATCTTAATCTTACTCGGAGTCTTGCTGACGCTATAGCCAAGAGTATTGTGTCTTATCACCTAATGGCAGTGGCATGCCACTTAGAAAGCATTACTTGAATGTATCACTGTAAAAGTTATCCCTTAACCCTTTAACTCCCAAGAGCGCCGAACATCAAAATTCAAGAAAAATCCCAAATTTAATTTTGTAAAATATTGAAAAACAAATGGTACCATGCAAAAGTGCTGCCGAAGAGGTTTAGTTTTAATGGTCATACCATAGGATTTTGTCCACAGACTCAAAAGTTAGAACTACACTACGTGTCTCCATAACTGACTCTGAAAGCGAAAGGGTTAAAAACAGTCTCGCAGCCCGGAAAGCTACATCAAGTGCTGCTTGAAGTATAAGACGGCAAAACAAGCTATTGGCATTTGTTTTGGACGATTTAGAACCCAAAGCATAACATTGCGTGCTGCGAGCAATCGAGCACTTTGAATAGATCATAGTTTGACAAGCCTGCACGCCTTTTTGTATCACACACTAGTGTGAAGCCTCTTAAAAGGTGCGATAACAAAGGAAATGAGTTCACCCGCCACTGCTGCGCGAAAAGAAGTTCCCACCTCGTGTTGTTTCCAGCATGTGGGGATTTAGATTCACGCAGTTTCCATGTTTGCATTCTCAGTATCTGTAAGAAAAACATAAATTAGGACTGTACTTGCTTTTCTCGCAAATCAGTACGCGGTAAGCTGATTACTCCTCTTATCTGTAATCATCCTGCATGAATCACGAAAAAATCCTGATCCAATTGGGAAGTAAGCGTCGCGTATGTCCGATTGAATTCTTCAGTGCTCGGAATTAAGATTCTTCTATTAACATGTGCGCGTACACACGGGATAACAATTGCTTCCCACAGCCAATTTCTCTTCGTAAACAAAGGCTGAATCATTTCAAAACAGGAATTCCTGTTGGGACCTTTGATCTTCATCTGCGACGCTCGAATCGGATTTTGTTGGGCTGCGAATTTTTTGACGCAAGACCATTAACGGCTTAGCTTATCTATGCGTGTTTCCTCGATGCCTGGTTTATTAGCACTTTCTTCTGTTACTTAAAGCGCATATAGTACGACTGCCTTACCAAAAACGGATAAAGAAATGCAATTATGGAACGAGAACGACGGACCCTATTTCATTCTGCACCGTTTCGTCTTCGAAGAGCCGAAAATGTTTGTCAGCGCAGCGGCCTCGAAGCAGGCAGAAACGGGGCCGTTAGGAAGAGAGAAAGTCTTGAGCACGTGGCTAAAGGTATGATAACAGGCAAACTAAGGATCGCTAACTTGTTAACTTTTTTGCTTAGCGTCTACATATTGTAGTAAACAATTCAGCGGTATCTCTAGTGAGTGTGTTGTTATTTAAGTAATAAAACTCTTACTCTGAGGGAAACGTTTCCTTACGAGACTTGAAACAGCTTTCCTATCATCACGGATAGAACCGGCCAAGAATGTTGCGTGTTAGCGTTACGAATGTCACTCAGTCTAATCACATTTAAAATTCCTACGTGCTTCCATCAACTGGCACAAATTAAGAGCTGAAAACACCTGCTCTCGATCAAGGTCACGGGTTCTAGTGCCTTTAAAGGTTCAGCAGGTTTATTTTCAGATCTATTTTTGGTGCAAACATGCATGTATTGCAATGCTGTTTCTTTATCTGTCTCACATAGTCTATAGATCATATTTAATGTAAATCGTGCGTGCATTCTATTTGATTCCTTAGAGATTCCTCTCAAGTATAAACAGTTCAAATGCCTATGACGTACAGGGTACATTTGTTTTAAAATGTTCGAATCTAGTAGTTCTATTTTGGCGGTCTAATATTTGACCTTCTTCACTCTTGTGCATGTGCTTTATAGCAAGGAGGAACGCGCGCCAGTCAAACGTTTACGTCGCCTTCCAATTTATTTGTTTGTTTGTTTATTTATTTATTTATTTGTTTATTTATCCTCCTTCTTGTTTTTCCTGTTCTTCTCCACTAATACCTTGGGATGATGTTCTAAGATAGCGGAAACCTTGGTAACCGCCGCCGCCAGAATTTGATATTTTGTAGACGCGGGGGTTGAGAGTTGAGTTGGGCGTCATTTATCGTCCATAGCAGCTTTTTAGTGATTTCGTAGAGAAAATAACAGCAATGTTTACTTTAATGTCTGCCTTGCTGAGCGTTAAGTTGTCGAGTGGACTAAAATACTTTTCATAAGGTATGACTTTTTGCTCAGTCTTTTTATCCTACTATTTCTCATGCAATTATTTTTACACCGAAATCTATTTGTGCGGCTGTTCTTTCCCTCTCAACTGTGAGTTATAACTACTCACTAATGAAACGAGATGGAAAGTGTCTTTGAATTTGTTTTAAGAAAGAATTAAGCAGATGAACAACGATTATAGAACACGCTGGTAAAATATGGGCCACTGCTGAATAACTAAATTGATAGATACAACTAAGGTTGTACGGATTTTACAAGTCAACAAAGTTTTTTTCACACAGACTGAATTCTGAACGTCGTTCGTTCAACTGTTATTCTATTTTTTAAATAACGATTGCTGTACGAGAGCATGATGATGATATATGCGGACGGTGGAAAATGGGTTCTGTAGGTTGGATTTTTCTGTTTGCATATATGAGTGACATCTCTTTAATGTTGGTTATAACTAATTTATGACAAATTATCTTTACAGAACGGGAGTGGCGACGACAGAAGTCCGAATACGAGAGTTATATCATGGCCTTGGAGACCGAAAGAGACGCACGGTTAAGACATGAAGCGACGGGACAGGTAAACATGTTGTTCAATCAGTTTATAAACTTACAAACGGATTTGCGGTGTTGCTGCTGCGTTCTTTGAATTTTGCAACAAGAACACAATGGAAAAGGCTGTGGCTAAGAAGGCTATGAAAACAAGTATCAGCAATAAACAAATACGAGTCTAGACAAAAGAAAAAGTTCTATACTTCATTTTCTCTTGGTCTAGATTACTGCCGGAGTGGGCCTCGTTACAAGCCTTACAATTTATGGCCTGCTACAAGCGATCCAGCCTTCTATAGTCATCAGCATCACATACATAGCTAAAACAGCAATGCGTATTTCCACTCGTGTGCAAGCACTAGCCCCCGGTAGCAATAATGTATACTTGGGTATCGCTAAATTGAGGGCAGAAAAAATAGGTACGAGTTCCACTCAGTAGGGGTCCAGGAGAATTTTGACCTCTGGAATATTTTTGGAAATGCATCCACATTCATCACCATTTCTTGTTACTTCGGTATTATGACTTGGTACTTTTCATATGCATTTTAATTGTTGTTACCGACTCTTGCCGATAAATAAATAAATAAATAAATAAACAATTGAATAGTCTAAATGCTGATTACAGTGGAAATCCACAGAGTGGCTGTTCCTTTCGATGTTTCCGGATTTGATAAAAATAACATCTCGGGCCTTACGATAGCATTTTACCTCATTCGACAAAGACCCATTTTCCTACGTTGCTGGCCAAAATAATGCTAAAAAAATGTTTCACATTTTTACAAGATTTGTTGCCTTTCTATGCTTGAAGCTGGTCTCGCGCTTAACAGAGTAAACTCAGTGCCAAGTTAATCATCAAACAAATTGCTTACTGGGTCACTCGCTAGAGGCTTTGATCTATGATTTTGAAGAACGTTAAGAAGGCCGTCCTGGAGGCATGTCCTCCAGAAAAATATAAGCACCTTAGGTTCATTTTACACAGTTTTTTTTTCAAAGAGGACACATCTATATGACATCCAACTCTGGCCCATTCTGGCTAGAAGTTTGACTTGACGGTTGCCCATTTGGAAGTAGCAGATCGTGTTTGTGTCCAGAGCATTAAGAGGAAATGCCAGTAATGCATACACTTAGTAGTTTATAATCATTATGCTCCTTTTTGTCACAGATGAACTCAGAGGCTCATGATCCCACCGACAAGGTTCATTTTCAAGTGACCATAGAAGATGAGTCCCTTAAGAATCAGACCAAGGCGGTACTACTCGCAGAACTGGTCTCTATGGAGTTATTTTATGGTCTAGAAGACTTGTTAACAATTGGTCCGACTGGAATAGCTCAGGATTTCACAAGCAGTAAATTGTACAATCTCACTGACAAAGATTTGCTTTTACACAGCGCGGAAACACTTTTGGAGGTAAAGAACAAGTTTTAATGTCTAACTTAATTTTAATGCATTATACTGATGCATTAGGTCTCCCTGTCAATTAATTTCGGTGTTAATTTTATTTGAAATTCAAAGAGTGAAACCCAGCTTGACTCCAAATAAAAGTATACGTACGTACACAAAATATTGCGTGACAAACAAGTTTTTAAAATAAACTTCCGTTGAAAGCTAAGCCATGCATGTGGGGTTCGTATTTGTTTTGGCATTGATATCAAATAGGGAAGGCTTTTGCGTGATCAAGGACCGGAATTATTTTTAGTTTCCTTATTTCTTACACTCTAGTTTCCTATCTGCATCTAATATACCACCCCGATGTTTTACCAAGTTTCTTTGACGTCATAGAGGTTTATATTCTATTTCATTTTTTCACCAGTTGACAGAGTACTTTTTCGTTAAGAGCACGCTTTCTGACGAAGATTTCGGCAAAAACACAGTACTAAGAAAGCTTGAAGCTCACGACAAGACATCAGACCGGCCTGGCAGATTTTTGGCTCAAGGTAAGGAAAACTTTCTACCCCCATTCAGTCTGGGCGTGGTAATGGGAGTACAGGAAATGAACTTTGGAGGGCTCTTATGTACTATTTCTCTAAATACATCTACGTTCTAAAACAGAACACTCGTAAAAGGGTTAGGTCAAGTGATCTAGACTTTTCTACTAGGCAACTTTTGTAAATGCGTGGCGGTGTTAGAAAAACAAAACACTTGAAAAGGAATATATTGACATGCAATTCAAATGCATGTGTGTCACACGTACATGACAAGTACAAATGTGGAGAGAATTTCTAAGCATTATAGACTAAAGTGTATACAACTGGATTTTCACAATCCCGATTTCTGTTTGGTCAACATAAGCTTTATGTAATCCGGTTCCATCTTGTCCTGTTTTGGCCATCCCAATTTGTTTATCGCTTTTCAGTATTTCTTTGATATTTTCTATTATTTGAACCCATTATTTAGTTGTTTTATTCCAATTAATATAAAAAGTCATAAATTTCATGCACCAGTTATCAATTATTGCTGCAGATACAAGCTTCGGAATCTTCGCCCAGAAACTCCAAACTTGTACATATAAATTTGATTTGGTGGACGTGTTGTTATTCCATACCTCTAACTGCATTAGCCTTACCGGCAATCATCAAATGTATGGGTTAATCGCCAACTAATTTAATTGGCAAAGTGGGATGAATGTTTGCTTAACAGCTTACGCAGTTAAACAGAGTGTTGAAACAACAAGGTTAATTTAGTATTGCAAACGTTTGAGGTGCTTTTCTTGCCAAACCGTCTTGATCCGTTGTCAGTACAAGCTATAAGCAGATTATAAAATGTCTGACAAGCAGCCAATTTCTTAACCCACACCACGTGAAAACAAAATCGGATCCACCTTAATTGTGTCAATTGTATTATGACCATCTTAGAAGCATTCGCTTCAAAATAATGTCATGAAATTTGAAATAACCCCGACTCCAGCCAGCTTTCAACCAGCCAATCGAAATGCAAGAACTGAGTTACGGGGGGTGACAACTCTAAGAAAGCCTGTTTCGGGAGAAAAACAAAATTCTTCCGGGAATCTGAAGATTTTGCCGGGAATCGGGAGACTCGAAAAATTTTCGGGGAAACATGAGATAATGTTGTTAAAATTTCGGGAAGTTTGAAATTTTTGCGAGACTGTCTCCGAAAAAATCGGGAAGATATTCCAAATTTTCGGGAGAACTTTCAGTTCCACACAGTATTGCTCAAACAGCGTTTGTTAGAGTTGTCACCCCCCGTTGAGTTGTCACTCCCCGTTGAGTTGTCATGCAATTGTCGGAAAGCCAATGCTGAACTCATCAACGCTATTACCGACAGTTCCTTAATTTTTATTGTCTGAGTGAAACGAACGGCTTTTGAAGGTTTTGTGGTCGTGTGTCGGTGCACAAGGGCAGAAGCAAAAGACAAAACAGCGGTACGCCATGTTTTTTCAAATGAGCAATTCGTGACATGGCTCATTAATGAGAAAAGCCCGGATGTTGGGCACGCGATACAGGAGGCAATAGGCGGGGATATATATCAACCCCTGCTGTGAGTGCCGTGAATTAAAGCAAATATAAACTACCGTTCACGTGGTTTTGCACGACGTATTGTTGTAAACGCGCGAAGAATGTATGGATTTAGAACGTACTGATTTTTGTTTTGTTTGATTCTCTTCTCTTTGTTTCTTACTAAATTCAAATGTTGTCCAACGTTTCAGTCCTGTGTATGAATTCAATGAGGTCAAGGGGTGTCAAGTGTATTAATTCAAACGACAGCACTTTCCTGTGGACAGTTTATTGTCTTGTGCAAGATTGCTTTAATGTTTTAAGCCATCTTTCTTGTCTTCTGTCCACTGTGCATGTGCTGTGCAAAGCGGCTGCAACTTCTGAGAATGTCATTAAAATCCTGAAGTATGACCATTTATGGAATAACTGAACCCGTCAAAGCCATGGTTGTGTGGTTGTGCGTTCTGATGTAAACGCCTGCCGTTCTTTTGTAACCTCCTGTAGATTTTTCATTATTCTTGTGAACGTGTTTAAAGTTTGCATAATAAAGAAAAGCTTAAGATAAGTGATTTCAAATGAAGACTATTCATTATGTTGAAAAACTGCCGGTAGTGGTCTCTGTAAATAATGCAATGTTAAAAAAATATCGGTATAGTACTCTAAACCAAAGGAAGGTCCGACATGTTAGTGAATAGTGTTCACTTGCAAGTTTTACTCGGCTAATATCTGCAAGGTTGAGAATTTTGAGTTTGGTTTTAATTATCGTCCATCGCTTAAAAAGTAGTCGCATGAATGTGGCAACTCTAATGCGAAAGCTAAATCAAAGACAGCAAGAGATCACTCACACAGCCATTCACATCCTGCTTGGCGAACGGCACATTTTGTACTTAGTGACGAAGCAAACTGTTAACAAGTCAACTTATCGGTTGTACATTTAACATCTGGCATTATTTACTGATAATTATCCTGTCGCATGTTCCTTTTCCAGGACACGGCACACTGCACAGCTCGCCGAGCGCCGAGTCGTCTTACGAGCGTAAATTGTTTCGTGTTAAGGAAACACTTAGCAGATTGAAGCGAACAACGGACTCAGCTGCTTTAGGCTTCCTCTCCCGTCTGTTGGACACCAAGCTTGATGAAAAGGAAAAAGGTTAGTTCTTGCTCAGTAGTTTCAGTCGACCGTCTCTTATAGGCATCGCCTTCAGTTGGTTCTGAAAGGCAAGATTCGTGTTAAATACAGTGGAACTTCACACACAGTAGCCGTACCAAAACGTATCCCTGTTAACTATGTGTCTAGATCAAGATAGTTAATTTTAGGGAAATAATATGCGGACAGGCACCGTACTACAAATGTAGACCAAGGTGCCGGTTTGTCATTGACGGCCCCGATTTGTCCTTTCATGTTGTCGCTGTTAACGAGGTTTGATATTATCTTGATCTTGTTACTCTATTTGTTGTAGATTTATTTCAGTGATAGTTTTGGATTATCTGGTTTAACTGATCAAAATGTAAATCAACTCCTTGATACACCATACTTTTGTCGCCACCAAATTAATTGGAAACGTAAATTTAACGAGCAATACATAGACCTTTCACTGTATTAAAGAAAAAACAGATGAAATTTAGTTTAATAAAGTAGCGGAAAATAGCATCTTCCTTTTTCGCCATTTACATGTAAAAATACAAATGCTTTATTTACAAACTTGTACATGCTTTTCTTTACCGCAACCACAAAAATTCAGTCATCAATGGAGCGAATTAAAATACAATGTTAAAATCATCTGGAGCAGTTTATTGCATTTGTTAAAGCCACGTATATTAGCCGCTACTCTCACGCAAGCTAATACTGTCATTAAACTCCATGGTCGTCATGTACATACTTTTTCTTCTTCATTCTCAGTGTCGAATAATTATGTATTTCCATCAAAAGTATTTTACAACCGTCGAATATTCATATTAATCGATGTGACAATTTTTCATTGCACCTACAAAACATTTTTGTTTTGCACACTGAAAATAAAAAGCCCTGCTAAATTACAAGCAAAATTAAAACTTCTTGTGGGTATTCCTTTCTCCGGATCCATCAATTCATTCATTCATTCGCTCATTCATTCATTCATTCATTCATTTATTTATTTATTCGCTCATACAACCTTTCGTCCATCCATTTTTTATTTCATTTACTTTCGATGTTCATAAAACGTTACTTGATAACGTTAATGGCAACGTCAATTACTATCACATACTAACGAAGACAGGCCTGTTACCCCTTCACTCTCAGAGTCAATTATGGAGACATCTATGGAGGCATGTAGCGTAGTTCTAACTTTTGAGTCTGCCGACGAAATCCTGTGGTGTGAGCATTTAAATGAAGCTCTTCATCAGTACTTTTGCTTGACACCATTTACTTTTCATTATTATTTGACATGCATTCTAGAGTGCAAATACGCATTAAAACGAGTGCAAATATGACACGTTATTACACTTTTCTGACCGCGCTAGGAAAAACAGTTTCAAAAATTTAGTTTTAGGAGAAGATTGCTGTCGTATAATAAACAATTTATTCAGCGAAAAGTTAAAGACTGACTCGTAAAAATAGTCAGCCGTATTACACAACTTCACACTGAATAACCTCTATTTATTTTACAAAATGAACTTTTGGATTTTTCTTTTATTTTAATATTTGGCACTCTTGGACGGTTAAAGGACTTTATTAAGTCAACCTTTTCTGTACACAAGTTCTCTGTTCCTGCGCATCCCCTTTTCCTTTGTAGCGTATCCTATATCACTGTCTGTTATCTTATCACACCACGTTTATCGTGGACTTATAATTACCTCTTACGGACAACCTTCACAAGTGCAATCCTTCAATTACCGACCCAAAAGCGACTAATAAGTGAATACGTAAAACTGATAAATGAGCATTGTTTACTAGCGTGAAATATTTGTGTATGAAAAGATTCGCACTATTGTAGAATTGAAAAAGGCAATCGCGGGCATTCTTTTTTTTTGGAAAATTGCTTTGAAGAGTTACAACAATATAATAATATGGCATCCGCTTACATTTTCCATGACGGCTAGCTCGTGACAGCAAATTATTTTATATGCTGTTGTTTTCATGTTAGTATCCGGCCCTTTGCACAACTTGGCAGACTCGTTACTCAATTCGGTTTAACAGTGTAGGTAAAAGTCATTTGTTCGGTACGGCTCTTCATTGCTGCGCTCAATTCTTTTGACATAAAAAAAGTTATGTTTTTATCTCTCTCTTCTTTCAGGTTTACAAGAGTACAAAAAGAGGCTGTATGATCTTCTAAAACACCTTGTTAAGTCTCAAGAGTCTTCGGCCGGTATGTTTAAGTGTTCTTTATTTATCACTCTATCTCAATCCCGGGCACGCAATACGAAATGTTGGCTTTTACTTCGTGTACCAGACACAGATGATGTAAAACTAAAGGAATAAAAAGAAGAAACAATACTTCATTAAAATTATAAGACCCAAAACAATGGCTGAAAACAGTGTTTTCTTTTGTGTCCGGTACACGAAGTAAAAGTCGTATAATGTTCGAGTGTACATCCAAACCAGTCATAAAATAGCTGCTCAAATTGCATTGAAGCGAAAAGTATACAGTATTGTATAGTTAACAACTATTCACCGAGGTGGAGGTGGCTAGTGGTGGATATTTACCGAGCCGCGAAGCGGCGAGGTAAATATCCACCACTACCCACCTACACTGAGGTGATAGTTGTTTTAGTATATACTGAAACAGTGAGATAATATAACGAAAATGATGCTTTTTAACTCATTTATTCCTGTCAACGATTACAATTTTCGCGCGCAAATTTTCGCGAGTTGCTGGGAGGTGAATAGCACTTGCTATTCCGAGTTTCAGTAGCCAATCAGAGCGCGCCAACAATGCTATCCACTGTTTCAGTATATACTAATTTACTCTATCCTTAAGATTGCTCCTATTGTTCCTTGGTTTATGCAGTTTGTCCCGATATTTTTTAACGGGGACCGCGTCTATCTGTCCCTTAGGAATGCTCCTTCAGTCCCCCGAATTTCAAAACCCTAAAAGGAAGTCCCCGAACTGCTGGTGAATGAGGGGTAATGAGGAATTTCTAATCATCTGTTTATGATATAACAGTATAAATTATATGTTGGGCGCGTGCTATATTCTCGAATTTTCCTCTACATTGTCACTATCCATAAGAACACAATCTGTAGGACACATGTTGCGTCTGCTAAATTCCATAATTAATTGTCAAGTGTTCTGAATTTGATAAATGTTCACTTGACCTTCGTATGTCAATTCCGTTTTACATGCAGCGTAATGCAATGATCGATATATTTCTGATCTGTCTACAAGGGAAAGATGCGAGATAACGACACTGTAGGAAATCCACAGAAAAAGAAAACACCTGGTTAAACGATCAATAATACAAGGAAATTAAAAGGGAAAAATATGCAATGAAAGAAAATTGGTGCAATATTGAAAAAAGTAGTAGTCCTGTATGTAATGGGTGAAAACTGGTATGCTTAAATCCTAGCAATGCGATGCTCCACAGTAGTTCTAGGACAGACCTATCAATAGGTCAATCTCTTTGTACCTTTTCTCAGACACGACATTTTGTTTCACATTATCTCTCTCTCCGTCTGGGTGTATGCGACTGGTTGTATCCTATAAGTCTCTTACGCAGTCGTTATTTGACGACGCAAATAACGGCTGCGATTGAAACTACTTATTGTAAGGCGATAAATAATAAAAATGCTAACATGGAGAAAGGATTAGAAAAGGAAAACAGGAGTTGATGACTGACGTGATGAACTAGATTATCAATCTCGGGTTGGAGACAAACCTGACCTAGGCTACGAAAATAGCCGCCTCTCTTCGCCCCCGGCTGCTAGGGGCGTTCGCGCGCGGCTGGTAGCGACAAGAGCTGAGGCGGCTGAAATCGCAGGCTAAACTTGACCCGGCTAGATACCTTTTGTAATTGTAGCGAATTGACTGCAAGTAAATGCTTAGTGTTAATTGGCTAATGTTAATTGCGTTGCTGATGAGGTTTTGTAAACCTTTTCATTCCAAGACGGCGACAGAATCGACCCATTGAAGTTAGAGCAATCCTTATGTCACGTGCTCATGGACAAAGCGCTGCTGAACTGCCTCTTGCTACTGGACAAAGCAGACATGGAGTCCCGGATGAAAACACTAGCAGTGCACCAAACGCAATTTGACTATTCAGGTATGTATTTAATTCATATTGATATTATTTTTAATTTGATAACAAGCTAAGCAAGACAGCAATGTTGCGCGAGGTTCAGCGAGGTATATAAAATGTGTTTCTCATATGAAGTCGTCCAGTCGTTTAGGTCAGGATTGACCTAACTGACTTGTTTCTGAGGCATTATTAAGTCCTGGAACATCCGGGACATTAGACTAATCCTAACTTATCCTACTAGTCAGAGCGGTTTGAGTGTCGTAAAACCAAAAACCAAGTAATTACTCTGACCAATCACAACAGACGCAGACAATCCAATAAACCAATCAGAACTCGAAGCAAATACATGTAGCCGGCGCCAAGCGCTGGAAAACGTGTGCAGCCAAGTCACGATTGGTTTTGTTTTTACTTCTGATTGGTTGCGAAAGTGGTGCGAGAATTTTTAACAATCGCAGAGCGTAGCAAAAAATCCCAAAGGTCAACACTAAAGAAACTAGACATATTTACTAGACATGTCCCACCTGACTGGCATCTGTAAAACTCAAGAAGAGCATGAGATAGTGCCAAGTATCCGGTTGATGACCTGGGCCGGGTTGTTGAAAGCGCGGTTAAGCTAACCCAGGGTTAGCATCAATTTTGATTCCAGTTAAATAATTAATCAATAGAGATTTTTCCAAAGTATTTTTAACCTTTAGTTTTGTCTCTGACTTGTCTTCGCATGTAACTTGTAATAAGCTTTTGAAAACACTTCTAACAAAAGAAATTACATCCGCGGTTAAGTTTTAATCCTGGGTTAGCGTTAACCTACTTTCGAACAACCGGGCCGCTGTGGTATTATTGGTTGTGAAGATTATATCCAATCACACATTAGCTGGCCAATTTCTGGTGATACCTCCTTATTGACTGAAACCAAAGCAATAAGAACGATCAACACAGGGAACTCTCTCTAAGGCGGACACCATCAAACCAACTCGAAGCTTTACGTCTCAGGGAAATGTGCGCCTTGCAGAGATGCCCGTTTTGAGAGAGTTGACTGTATCACTGCATGATGAGTAAAAAGTTTTCGTCATCTTATCACTTATATAGTTATTTTATAGTTTTATATTTATTTCCTTAATTAATAAACTACGCGTCCAATATAATTTTTATGTGTTTTGCAAAACACTAATTGCATCTTAGATAACAACAACAGCGTTGTATCGCCCTCTCGCGAAAGCAGTCAACTGAACAAACATTTTGTTCATTTTATCAGCATTAATTTGTCTCTAACTGTTAACATAAACCTAGCTTTAGCAATTCTTTCATTAACCATCTATTAAGGTAAAACAGCTAATGTATTTGTTGTTTTGTGTGCATGCCTGATTCGTCTGTTGTATTTCATGTTGTGAAGTAACATGTACACGCATACATGATCATTGTTCTTTCAGGACTTAACAGTATGACACCAATACAATTTGATTGTTCAAGTCAGTCTAGCGATGACTTTGTCCCTTCTCCACCCCTGCCAGGAACAGGCCGCCTTACATCTGTGGACGAGGGGGTGGTACTAGAGAGCTCAAGTGACAGTGCTAACAGCCGCGAGAAACTTGCAGCGCATCTGGAAAACACCATGGAAGAACTGGAAGCCGAAAACAAGCGGATGCATGAAAAGAACGAAGAGTTACGAAAACGGTATGTTCAAGCGGAGGACGAGAAGAGTGAACTTACTCTCAAAATTCTTGAGTTTGAGAGAAAACTAGAAAGAAGCGAGAAGAAATTAAACAGCCCTACGCAACTAGGAACCGCCGACGTCATCGATTTACAAGACAAAGTGGATGAGAAAGAGTTTGAAACATACGAGTTGATCACGCGGGTGGAAGAACTCGAGGATGAACTTCAGGCAAAAGAGCAAGCGATAAGTTTGATTAAAGGAAACGAACGACAGCTACGAGGGCAGCTTTCGGAAGAAAGAAAACATGCTGAAGATACGGAAGAACAGAACGCGAAACTTCAACTGAAAATCAGACAACTCGAGGAAAAATTTGAACAAAGCGAACTGAAACTTGCGTCCTACACGGGATCGGAATTGCTCGAGAGCAGCAAAATTACAAAGCAGTTGGAAAGCCTAATTACAGAGAACAAAGCGCTCAACTTGAAAATATTTCAGCTGGAAGGAAGATCAACCGAAAATGAAGCAGACTTGGAATTCTCCGAAGACCAGAAGAAAAACTTAGAGAGAAAAATCATTGATTTGGAAGTAAAACTTAAAGAGCAACAAGTTAAAATTTTGAGTGTGAAAGAATACGAACGCAGGCTTCGTGCCGAACTCTGCAAAGAGATGACAAAGAAGTTAACCAAGGCTCAAACGCGCAGTCGCGAACTTGGCGAAAAAATCTTTGAGCTCGAGTCCAAGCTTCGAGAAGCGGAGCAGCAGTACACGACCGTGAAAGGTCTGGACCTGAATACGCGGAGCGCCATGCTTGACGACATAAAAGCCTTGACAGACAAGCTACAAGATGCGGAATCTCGCAATAAGGAACTGAGTTTGAATGTTCAAGATGCTGAAGAGCGCTTTCGTGTTTCACAGCGTGAAGTACTCGCGACAAAACAATTTGAAATAGATTTAAGAGAAAAAGCTCAGCTGTTGGAATTAGACAATTGCAGAATTCAAGAGAAATTACGTAGCCGAAATGACGAGAAATCAAACCGTTCTTCTACGGGAAGGACTGCAGATAGACTAGAAAAACTGAGAAAGGAAAACTCGAACCTGTCTTTAGAACTGAAATCTTTCAGAGAGAACATTTTAAAACTGGAAAGAGATTTGCTTAGAAAAGACCAGGAAATTCTGAACCTGAGAAACGAATCAGTGGACCTGTCAAGTGAAGTTTGTAAGTTGAAAAGCGAGCTGGATGAAAGTGCAAAAAATAATACTGATTTGAAGAGATCCGCAGAAGCACAAGCGAAACTTGCTGTGAAGGTTGCTTCATTAGAAGAAGAACTAGAGGGACTGCGAGAGATCAAAACACAGGAAAAAGAACCCGTCGCTGAAGTAGCAGACCGCAGGAGCGATTCTACGGGATCAACCTTGTTGATTGGTGAAGTAAATTTTGAGCATATACTTCATTCTGAAAACGCCGAATCATTTTCAGAAAAAACGGGAAAAGGTGATAGTATTGACGACTCGCAAGTGGACACAAAACAACTTTTAAGCGAACAGAAACAGTTGCAGATCGTTATTGGTGAGCTTCAAAAAGAAAACTCCAGAATGTCTAAAAAGAACGAGATGCTTCTCCACGAATTGAAAACTCTCGAATCCAATTTGTCAATTGTGGAGAACGCATTTCGCGTGTGCCGTTCGGAAAACGAATGTCTGCAACAAGAAGTAAATCTAAAATCAGCTGAAGCCACCACTGTGAGAACGTACGCTTCTTTTTGTAGCGAGAAAGCAAAAGAATTTCGATCGGAAATAGCTGGTCACAGAAAAAACGAAGCCAGTTTAGAGAAGCGATTGTCTGATTTAGAGAGGGAATCAGCTTACATGCGAAACGAAATGGGTCATGGGATATTGGAGTTTTCGGAACTTAAAGAAAAGAAGGAATCCCTTGAAAAGAAAATCGTAGATGCAAGCCGTGTTGTGGGTCATTTAAAGCAAGAAATTCTCGGCCTAGTCAATGGCATGTTAACGCTGCAGAGAGATCTCAGTGCCCATGTTGATAAGATGTTAGTTTGTGTTGGATTGGACGAACAGAGTGTACAAGGCTTTAGACTTAGACCACCATCTGTGGACTCGAATGATACCTCGACGCAAACTGAAGAATCAAGCAGCGAAGTTAGTAGTGATATGAGCGAGGTCTTCTCGTGGAAATCGCCATTTTCCTCTCGCCTTCTTCCGGATAAAGAATGCTTCTTAAATCCTTCAGATGTAAGCGTTATGAGAGAGAACAAAACTGAGATTATCCGCGTACACGAGGACTTGAAAGCTAAAGTACTCGCAATCAAGGATGCATTAAGTCGGGAAACTGACGTACCAGATTCTGGTAAAGTCAATAAAGGAAAGCTTGACGTCGAGCGCAGTGGTGAACTTAAAAGTCAAGTCGGTGCAAGAATTTTGATGGGTGGTTCCAGTACTAGTACTGTGTTACCTCGGCTTAGCAAAGCCGAGCGCGTGAAGCTCTCGAGTTTACTTTCTCGATTAAAAGAAGAATTAATACGAGAAAGGAAAACAAATAACGATGGACGAAGCAGTGGAGATGGCAACGATCTCTGCCTCCTTTACGACAATTTGGAAAGCAAGCTTTCGCGGCTTTCTTGTGAACTTGCGACCAAAGAGGACGAAATAACACAACTTTTAAGCGAGAAAACGCAGCTTCAAAATGAACTGGAGGAGTGTGAGAGAGGTATCGCTATCTGTCGCCATTGTACCACTAAAGTTCCTGACGAACTGGAAGAGAATAGAAACCAACTGAAAGGGCGCCTTCTTTCACATATCCAGGACACCTCCCGTCTCGAGGGTGAAATATGCGAGTTCATGGAGTACAGGCAAAGACTGGAGGGCGAGTTGGATCAAATAAAAGGCCAAATAACTAATCTGGAGGATGAGTTGGATGTGAGAAACATATTAATCGAGAGATGCATCGGTTCGAGACCGGCAGTGGACGAAATGTGAGTGCACTTGATACTGACTATGGGTTATCCTACAACTTATAGCCAATGTTATTCCAACTGAGTTTGGCTAAGAAATCGAAACGAATGAGTAAATGAATTGCTGCAGGAAACAAATTTTAGCTGTTCGTCTAAGGGCGCTTACCGTTTGTCAGAACTGGCCGGCCAGATCGTCAGTTCGTTAATACAATGCACCTTTTGAAGACCCGATCCTACAAGTCCATCAAAATGATGCACACTTTCTACAAATTGGTTAGTTTGGACGGGTGACACAGTTCTGACAAATGGTAAACGCTTCCGTCTTTAGAGAGTGTTCCTTAAGAGAGAGTTGACTGTATTGGATTACTAAAAGAGGTCATGTTACCGCGGCCCGAAATGCAGTGTTGAGCTCCAAAGAAAAGAAAAAAAAACTGTTGAATGACATCCCTAGCAGGGTCCCATTAATATTATATAATTATTAATCGATGTGTTGTTCTTTACATTTTGTCAAACGTGTGTTGCTTCATACATTTTTTTTAATTAGGGACGTTTCAAATAGCGACTCTTCCAAAGATGAAACAGATGACTTTAGGCCAAGTCTGCCTGGAAAGAAGCGCAAGTGCCAGAAACACGTAACTTTTGGCATCGTAGACAGCGGCGAATCAGACGACAAATTGACCAATAAACGCAGACGACAAAAATCCGACATGTTAAACGGTCGAGAAAGCGAAGAGCCGTGTTTAACTCCTGACGGTTGGAGGGAATCTGACATGAATGCGAGTGATGTTGACCTTTGTGAGTTGTTAGCTTCAATTCCGCTAGATCTCCCGAAGACGCCACCCACTCCAGAAGAGGTGGAAATCTCTGACATCGCAAACAGGCTCTCAGGCTACGACAACATGTCATTTGATGATAAGCTTCAGTACGCAACGATAAGAAGGAAAAGCGAAGCAGATTCTGAAGCTTTTGACGATGTTCAAAAAGTTCTCTTCAATGGAGTTGATTTGCATTCCAAACCTTCTGTTGACTATGATGACGATGGACGGGTGACATGCCAAATGTGTGGCTTGTTTAAGAAACGAACTTGAGAACAAAACACTTCGTATTATTGAAATGAAGATAATGTCGAACCTCTCTACAACGGCCACGCTTCCGGCCGTTGCCAACGAGGGTTGTCCAATACTCGGGCAAACTGATTTATGCATAGCACCCCAGCATTGTATTGTATTATATAACCATAACAATAGTTTATGAGTGAGATTTGTGATCCTCGCAGTGTGCTCTCAACTTAAGCAGTTGAAAAAGCAACCTGAAAAAAATTCAGGCTTTAACAATACATTCTAGAACGGCACAATACAGCAAAATGTATTACAGTACAATGCTATGCATAAATTTGTCAGAGTATTGGACAAGTATTTTGCCAACCCAAAAGTCAAGATAAATCCCAAATTTCATTTGTATAATGTTGACAATCAAATGGTACCATGCAAAAGTACTGCCGAAGAGGTTTCATTTCAATGGTCAAACCATAGAATTACGTTGACAGACTCGAGCTCAAAAGTTAGAACTACACTACGTGTCTTCGGAATTGACTCTGTGAGTGAAAGACTTAAGAGAGGTAGCCGTTATGGGGAGGGTTTTTTTCTGAATTAGAGGATTTCAGTGAATGAGTGAGACGCCAGGACAAGAAAACTTGTCCGTTGTGGAGAGGTGGCCGTTAGCAGAGGTTGACTGTAGTCTAACAATAAGTGGTCTTTTACCACAATTTGTCTAAGTCCAAAAGGCATCATTGAGAAGTAGGGACAAAAATTTAACCAAATGCGTGGGAGATTGCAGGAATTTTCAGTCAGCGATTTTCCCGCTCGTCTATGCGCGTGTTTCGCTTTCAATTCGGCAATCTCTAAGGGAAACTAGAGACTACTCGGACGAAGCTGGTGTCCGCCATCTTGGTTTCAACTTCAACCGTGGGGGCATGGAACGAGAATTTTTCGAGTCCCCTTGCGTTTGCGTTGCCCAGATCACACGTGTGAAATGCAAACGCAAGCGCGAGGAAATTCTCGCGTCGGCGCTTGCGCTTACTGTTGCGTTTGTCTGATGATAGTTCACACGTGTGCTTGCTTGCGCGTTTGCGCTTGCGCTTGCGTCGCCCGTGTGAACCAGCCTTAGGTTTTTAATCCACATTTATTGATTAATAACTTACTAGGGTTACTGTTAGAACAGTTTGACAGTGGAACAGTTATTTCATGTACATTCGTTGTAACTGAACAAAATGATTCTGGTCAGCCGTTGATGCTTAGTAACAGTTTCATAAGAAACTTTATTTTCCTATACTATAGAGTAAATTACTCGTAGTTTTGTACGTTCTCTTTTTGTGAGGATAATTATCAAAGGAAATTAATAAGAAATTTAGGACAGTGTTATGTAATTTATAAAACAAAGTCTAAAATGTATTTAAAGGAGAAGTGTACCTTTTTATAGAGGACTTCTTGAATGTAAGGTTCCGTTATTGATGTCTAAGTGAGACATTTTCGTATATTCTAACTATTCTATGAACAGTTAAATATATTTTTGCAAGCTTTTTAAAGTAAAAAAACGACTGATGTAAACTTTTGGTATATTCGTATACCTGGAACTTTATCATATAAGCACTCGAAAATATTACTCTTGATTAATGTTGCTTTTTAAAGTCCCACCTTTACCCAAAATGCTGTGCGCACCGTGATCACTTTCTGTGCTGAATTTCGTGTAACACGAAATTCACGCTTGAATGCGTGCAACCAATCAGATCACGCGTATGAACAATGGAGCATGTCAAAACAAAAACAAATGACCGCAACGTCTTTTGGGTGAAGGTGGGCCTTTAAACAAAGAAACATCATCACAAAAAGATGACCATTAATAATCCTAGTTGTTTTTGAAGTAAGGATAAATATTTTCTAAGTGATGTTAACTGTATAATATTAGCCTGCGCGCAGACTTCTCCGATTTCCTTTGCGTCCGTTTTCCGCGGGGAGAAATGCTGCACGCAGGCTATGTAATATATGATAAAACAGATTAGCCAGCAAGGCTTCCGGTAAATCTGGTTTTCACTTGCGACAAAAGCGTAAGCAAAAGCTTATGTCTACGTGAAAACGGGCCCGACATAAGCATAAGCGCAAGTGTATGTATAATGATCAACATTATGCTTATGTCAATGTTAGTTTTCACTTGACACAAATAGACCATTTTACAGTTGTGTGCTTAGTACCCTGGCCTTTGAGGGGAAGTGAGGCTGGAGTTGACTTTGTTTTGATACAAACCTTCCTGCTTTTCATATGTAAATCATGTTAGTTAGCATAAAAACAACGTGATTTACATATGAAAAGAAGACAGGTTTCTATTAAGACAGGGTCAACTCCAGCCTCATTTCCACACAAAGACCAGGTTACTAAGTAGACACTGTAAAATGGTTTATTCTTATGCTCCCGCTTATGCTTATATCGCTAGTGAAAATCAGGCTTTATAGTTTAGTTGTGAGGAGTTGTTAATAGGCCCTTTGCCTTTTCGCGACAATAGACCATTTTATAGTTGTGTGCTTGGTGACCTGGCCTTTAAATGTAAGCGAGGCTGGAGGTAACCTTGTTATGATACAGAACTAAGTGCTTTTCATATGTAAATTTAGCTAGTCAGCATGAGAAAAAACATTAACATATGAAAAGCACTAAGGTCTGTATCAAAACAAGGTCACCTCCAGCCTCTCTTCCATTCAAAGGCCAGGTCACCAAACACAACTGTAAAATGGTCTATTATCGCAATTCATTCAGAATGTTCTTTCTTTACGTGGCAATTTCGTTACAGTAAAAACGTAACAAATAGACATCGGCAAAAGAAATTAATCCAAGATATTGTGGTCAAATGGCCTATTACCAACCCATCTGATCAGATTAGCTATTTATCAAAAATTCATTTAATCAAATTTCTTTTTTCAAATTTAAAATGAAACGGGTTTAAATTAAAGAAAGTTAAACCTTGCAAAGCGTTTGAGAGGTCTTGGTTAAAGTCAAGTACAAACATCCGCACATGAAAATCGTTCTACTTTGATGCAAAATAATATCTTCTGGTATTTGCCATTGGCCATTACCTGTTAAAAAAACATACCTCAAGAAAAGCGCGCGCCCTGATTGGTTGATACGCGCCATCCATTTGCCCTTTGGTGGCACGTTCACGTCACGCGGCTTGTTTGTCGGCAATTTTGATATTTTATCTTCATAATATGTTATAAAAGAAATGGTTAACGTCGCAGCTGTACGTACATCGAGTTATGGATGTACTTGGGACGTTCGCTAAGCACCCAAGAAGCTAGAGTCGCTCTTGGCTATCGTCTCGTCCCGCTTGCATCCATAACTCTATGTACGCACGCTGCACGCTAACCATCTCTTAACTTGGAGAAGAGCTGTGAGCTTGGAGGGACGCATATTGTCAAGAACAAATATCAGAGGGAGCACGATTATAGTCCAATAGCTGATTGTGTTGAACTTAGGTTTGGAACTGGTCTATGAAATAAGTTCCATTTTCTGAGGGGACTCCCCCCAAAAAAGGGATCGATACCGTAAGCCCATGTTACAGGGTTAAACATTTGCTGAGCACCAAATGTTGAACCGCGTATCATCCCATGTTGAATGTTAAAATACGCCATTCAACACGTTGAACTTTGTTGAATGAAAATAGCTCTAATTCCAACTTGTTGAACGATGTCGTCAATCGACTTTTTCAAATGTTTTTTATTCATTCAACAAGATGCAACATCGTACCCGTCCCCCTCTCCCTGTGTCCTATTCCATACTCTCTTTTTTCTGTGGATAAGATAAACCTCTTTTTGGGACCGTTGCATAAACATTGCTGCTGAATGGCTGTATTATGAATGTATGCTGAGAAGTTGCCTATAGTCAGTTGTAGTACAGTACAGTTGAGTTCCGTCATTATTATTGAGACCAGAAAAGTGACCTATTAACGGGGCGATTCTAAAGAAAATCTATGGGTTGTCTGTAATAATGAGGTATCGACCGTAGTAAATTTTCGACGAGCATTTTTGTGCCAGCTGTCTCTATTTTGTGAAAGAAAGACTAGTAAGCATTCCTTTGGGCTACGAAACTCTCTCACAGTACTGAAAGCCAATGTTGCGGATCAGGCTCTCAGGGTTTTGTTCTTGATTGGAGCGGCTGAGCTCGCATATGTTCTGTCCATGTGATGCTGCGTCGTAGTTGTGTTTGTAGTTGTATGATTTGCATCCCCAGCCATAAATTAAACACTCGACTGCACAAGCCAGCTCACTCTGTACCCATCTGATTGACACCCGATGGTTGATTAGTTGCTGATCGTACCTTCTAACTCGACAGTGGAATTCGGCATTTCTGAACAGGTAATCTGTAAAAGGAAAGGAGGAGAATCGATGGGAGTCCTGGGAACAAACTGGGGCCCGCTGGATAGAAACTTTCGCTATGCCTTACGCTTCAGGATTTGTCTGAAATAACTTCAACAGTTAGGCATAGCGCTGAGTACCTGGATACAGTCAACAGAACCCTTCTTCTTTCCGTGGGCATCACTAGTTGTTTCGTTGTTTGCATTTCGTAACTCATATTACCTGGGAGCCTCAAGCATAGATAAAGTTTAGGCACCCATAACATCATATGCAGACAAGGTTCCGTGCCTGGAACGATGTCCGATTATTTATTACCATTGTAAGTAGTACCCGAGGCTGGCACAGTTCTCAATGTTTCGTACGGGTACTGATTAATGCCCGTATTCGTGCCCGAGTAGCGATCCAGGGTTCTGATGGTCCGGATGCATGAAACGACCGTAAGATAAGTATAGATGGTTTTCACTCACGTGACCTTCAGTCCTGTGGGACTCAAATGACAAAGGCCATGGCGGCCATGTTGGAGCACATAACAAAAGAAGTTCATTAAAATTATTTTGTAGGTGTGCTCCAACATGGCCGCCATGACGTAACGTGCAAACCACCTATAGGTTTTATCAAAGCAAGTATTCTTGCATTGAGAGGTTCATTTCCGAAGCAGATACCATGCACCTCTTCAGAACCTCTAATTTCATTGGACCTGGTAATCACACACATGTATTGTTTTCAGGGCTAGGGTCCATTGTTTATTTGTTTGTTCTATTGTTTTCTCAGCCAATCCTGTGAGGCGTTCCGAGACGTGCATACCGCCTCTTCCGAAGGCCAATAGTCCTTTTTACAGTTGTGTGCTTGGTTACCTTGCCTTTGAGTGGAAGCGAGGCTGAAGGTGACCTTGCTTTGATACAGACCTTGGAGCTTTTCAGATGTAAATTTAGCTAGTTAGCATGAGAAAAGCATTATTAACATATGAAAGGCAGAAAGGTTTGTATCAAAGTAAGGTCACCTCCAGCCTCGCTTCCACTCAAAGGCAAGGTCACCAAGCACACAACTGTAAAAAGGACTATTGTCGAGTGCAATAAGCATCAAGAGAAAACAAGAAAATACCCTGTCCGGAGGGTTCGGATGGATAAAAAAATCATCTTACCGTATGGTTGTTTTATGAAACCGAAATATAAAATATCAGCAAGACCACAGCGACAAACCGTTGAGAGGTGCCGAATCTCCCAGTTGTAGACCTGGATCAGTACAAATATTACTTGTAGAAAATCAGAAAACGGCAAACTGATCCTTACGGCAAGGCGATGAAAGAGTAAACAAAAGAATAAAACAATATATATATATATATATATATATATATATTTAAACAAATTTGCCCAGCGCCAAGTCGGACTGGTATCACGCGTGATATGGAGTAATCCTGGAAAACTGTTCTGAGTTATGTAGGTCCACAATGTGTTCAAAATTTCATTCATTCTTTCTTTCCTATGCATTCATACGAATGGAATAACCCAAATCCCATTTCAAATCCGCAGCATCATTTTTGTATCAGTTTTTTTTACTCTTATATGGTTTTATTTGTTGTTATCATTATTATTTATTTTTTTCACCTATTGTTTACAGGACCCACATTGATAGCAGTTAAATAACTGAAGTGGTTACCTTGTCTAAATATTTTCAATTATTATGTTTATTCCTTTAAGGCTCAGGCACAATGTTCTGTCTGGTTGATATTCCCTGGAAGCGGGTTCCAACATGTCACCATGGGTTCCAGGACTTTTCTTTCTTTCCTCTTACAAGGACAGCACCTTATTATTATTATTATTATTATTATTATTATTATTATTATTAGTAGTAGTAGTAGTAGTAGTAGTAGTAGTAGCAGTAGCAGTAGCAGTAGCAGTAGCAGTAGCAGTAGCAGTAGCAGTAGCAGTAGCAGTAGCAGTAGCAGTAGCAGTAGCAGTAGTAGTAGTAGTAGTAGTAGTAGTAGTAGTAGTAGTAGTAGTAGTAGTAGTAGTAGTATAGGTAATCATACGGTTTCGAGTTCAATTTGGGATTAATTTGCACGAGTGAGTTTTTCAAAAAGCTCAAAATTGCACGAGCCGCTTCGGCGAGTGCAATTTGAGCTTTTTGAAAAACTTACAAGTGCAAATTAATCCAAAATTGAACGAGAAAACCGTATGATTACTTATTAATAATTATACATGAAAAAAATTGCATCCATTTTTGTTTGGAAATTTTTTTTTTTTGAAAAAATTTTTTTTGGGAATTTTTTTTCTTTTTTTGGCAAAAAAAAAAAAAGAAAAAAAATTTTTTTTTTCGATTTGCAATTTGCACTGGTGTTACACTTTATGCACTGATGTTACACATTTTGCACTGGTGTTATACTTGAACTGCACTGCTCTTAGCCAATCAGAATCGAGTAATTTTTTCATGTATATTATTATTACTATAACAACATTTATTAGTATGTTATTCTATGGCTATGTAAAACACTTCTCCTACCTCTATATTTCTTACAGACGAATCCGCATTTCACGCTACAGTTACTGAAATACCACAGGCCATCTACGTTACGGTGTACACACGTGCCAGTTCTATTATCCTGCTCGTAGCTTGTGTTCACCTTTGAAAAACCCCACACATTTCCATCCACCCAAGAGGGCACAGAGCTTCCAGTACTGTTTTGTAATCCAATGTGTAGACATGACGCGACTTCTTTCTGATTAAACGCCTCTTCCAGGAAGTTGTACTCTTCCTGGCTTCCAATGCTGACGAGATTTCCAAGATATGATTCGCACGTTTCTCTGGCCTCGTGCCATGTTTGTTTCCAACCAGAATCAATGCGATAGCAGAATCGTAAATTGGCTATCCAAGATCCGGGACATCCTCTGTTTGACAAAAACAATCCTGCAAGAAAATTAAAAAGAGATTGGTCCATGTTCGGTTGCTGTTGATTTTCAAGGAATAGGGTATCGTAGTTAAATATATATAATTAGTTAATACTGAATAATAAGAAAGTTAACTCTTTGTTTATGTTAAACAGATCCATAGCCTTCTTTTACTGTTCATGATCCGGTCAACTCCTTTTTTTACAATTTGCCTATCATTCCCAGCAATAATTGAAGTGCGGTGTGGAATTAAAGGTACATGAGCAGAATTCTTGATACAGAATGGAATGCCATCGAGTAATTTACAATGTAATCTACTAGGAGGACAAAGCGTACAGTGTCTGCCTTTTTTCTGTATGTTTGTGTTATCTCAAGGTATCCAATGGAAACACAAATTTGCGGGAGTGAGTTTCAGTTTGTTTAGGAGGAGGTGGACCTCAATATTAACCACTCCGTGCTAAACAACATTGTTGTTTTACGCTAGCACTCCTTGTATTTCATGTAAGTAACAGGCTCATCATTTCTTCTTAGCCTCTGATACGAGCATTACTGTTGGCAACAGAGAATTCATCTCCCCCGGTTGAGATGTCCAAGTAAGTATCACTACTACCATTTTGTTTGATTTCTTCAAAAAATTCGGCGATAAGCACCACTTTTATGCGCCTGGACGAACACAGCAGCGGAAAACAAAAGTGTCAAACACAAGGGTCAGTTGAAAAAGGACTCAAAAAGCACGAGCTTAACCTCTAGGTGCGTGTTACCTATTATTTTACTTGATAGCTGTAGAATTGCTTCATCGTTGAGAGCATAATGCCACAGGATCAGTCTAGAAAGCTTTAAGGATGAATATGACTGGATGCTGGAGTTGGTTTGCGTTTTAATGCCTACTTTCATTGACCAATCACAAGTGCATTTTGCATCAGCACAGGATACGTTAGAAATCACTTCTCTGCGTATATTCTCCAACCTACAAGCAATGATTTAAAGCCACAAATTAAAATAATGGTAAAGATTTTATTACCGAGTTTAAAATTCACCATCTTTCTTTATTTTTCACTACACATGACGCTATCAAAGTATGCAGGACGCGTGCCATATACGAAACTAGCCGTTTAGTGTTTGCATCCAACTGATTTATATAGGTTCGGATTTTGTTACTTTTACCCATTAATTTTTGTCTTTATCATTTCATTATAACCGGCTTAATATCAGTACCATCTTTTGTTTTTGTTTTTATTAGAGTGGAAAAAAATGTTTTAATTTTATTTCTAGCTGGATTTTTGAAAACCGTGTCCGGCCTCTGAGTAAGCGTCTGGTAGGGTTTTTCTCCTTGGTTTTTTGTTGTTCAAGTCTAAAGTCCACACTATTAAGAAAAGACTGCTGCTAGTCTTTTTTTTTTTCTTTCGCTCTCGCTCCCTTTCCTTTTTCTCTCTGTTGTCTGTGATTTTCGGGCTATTCGGGGTCAAAGAAACCCTTGTTCAAGCTGCTGTAATTTTCATCAGCCACGTTTTCAAAAATTCAGCTTTATATTTATTTGTATATTAATTTATAGCATGATGTTATAAAATTTCAGTGCAACTTACTTGCCATATATTATTATTCATCATCGCATTAGACTAGTTTCTGTAAAGATTTAAGTATCGATTTTTTACCTTGTACCATTTATGAAGAGATAAACTTCACCAGTGTAGTTCCAAGTTAGCGTCACGTGATGCCACGTTCCGTCAGCAATGCTCGCATTCACACTTTCTACGCTCCATGTCTTTCTTAACCCCACGCTTTTTAAGGTGGCATTTATTTCACTTTCATTTGTACGAACGAGGTTAAGTCCACAGTCACCATTACCAAATTCTATCAATCCTTGCGTTGTGTTAGCCTCACGAAAAGCGACCCAAAATGCAACAGTGAGTCCAGTTTGGTTGCAATGTTCCACGTCGACATAACAAGTGTTGTTTCTCCAACCCAGATCTACCCATGCATCTTTACCATAGAGATCTAGGGCGAGTTGAGGAGGAAACCACTTCATCTCAGCATCTCCTGTAAAAAAAATCATTTTTAAGTAATGCTCCACATAAGAACTACCGTAAACTCACCGTAAACTTCATTGTTCTGTAGCATAAGCTCTTTCCCACATAAAATATATTTGGTTTCAAGAATAGAGGAGGGGCTGATGGTTCATAATTTTATTTCAGTTTAAACAATGGTGTATACAAAAGGTAGTAATTGCTGCGGTAAATTTGTTGTAATAATGCTGTTTTATCGTCTCACTGGTATTACAGAATTTTGTCTTTCGTTTTTTGAGGGGAAGCAAAGCAAATGTAAACGGGATGAATCGACGAAAACTCCAGCTGATATAAAGACTAATTTTGTTTTGTAATTCATGCATCAAGTTCTTGCAATGTCTGTAGAATATTGTTGAGCAAAGGACGCGTTTACCACGAGGTAGGTGTGAAAATTTAGGTTAATTATTGACAGTGAGTATGTTGCGTTACCAGCTAGCCGTATCGTGTTCGCGTCTTCACGCGCTCAGCTCAGTTAGTCTCATCGACCGCTGTCGGAGTGATTTCAAAATAAATTTGTCTTTTATTCCGTACAATCTTCGAAAATCTTTGCTATCCAACGGTCTAATCGCCATGCCTCACAGTCCTCGCTCAACTCGCGGTAGTCTTCGACACTTGAGTTCCGATTTCGACTGCGACATGTTAGACCAAAATATTACAGGTCTCGCAGCCAACAGCTTAAAGCACCATGGAATGCTGGTCTTGAGCTTATGAAAGCAAGGCCATTGTTCGTGGCGCAGTGCATTCTGGCCCAAAATCTGTTCGTGGCGCAGTGAATTCTGGTAAAAAGCAATCAATTCGAGATTTTTCGTAGCTTATATTTTTTTCTCATGTATTTCTTTTAAATCCTGATTATGTTGCTGCTCACTCACTGCGCTCGTTCCGCAGCAATAAAGAAAATCCATTTGCGTCAAATAAATTTTAGGAAATATCCGTGCTTAACCAATCAGAATAGCAGAAGACAATTGCTAATAATTTTGCTTGTTTAATTAAGTTCCCCAAATACGATATCTTTTAAAAATTGCATGTTGTGCGATTATGTCTCAGATTACTTGAAATCTTGAAAAACTTAGACAAAATGCACCTTGAACCTTAACTTTTAAGCGGTTTTTGAGTCTAGGCCAATGAGATCACTACGAGGTAGTTGTAACAATGAAAAAAGTTGACATTCCATCGTGCATTGCCGTTCATCACTTTCCTTTTTATGCGGATCATTACTTAATTGTTAAGAACATTTCATACCAGGTGGAATTAGTTTAAGCCATGCAATATATTTTCTTTCTTGTTGTTGCTGCTGCTGTTCTTTGGAGTGGCATTTTGTTGTTGTTTTTCGTAAGTTTAATGTTATGTTTTTCAACCAATCAGAGCAGGCGATGTAACCATTCTCGTCCCCAGAGCCGCTTGGCCCTCTTACAGCCGTAGCCTGAGAACCAGGACCAAGGAGCCAAGCGGCTCTGAGGACGAGAATGGCGATGTATCTTGTTCATTCCATAATAAAAGTCGGTGATAATTAAATAAAGGAAAATGGTAAACTTTAAGCTTGATAATGAAATGAGAAAGATGTACATGATGTTGATCGTGTAACGAGGGTGCATGGGACAATGCAAAAATCGAACCTATAACCGTAGTACACTGGTCGGATGCTCTAACCACTGAGCTACGAGAGACTCTTGGCGAGGTTGGCCACATACTAGGTTCATACATGACATGCGTTCTGCATACTGCTAGGATCAGCAATGTTGAAAGCGTCTTGCATATGTGATGATAAATAAAGAAAGATGTTAAATTTTAAACACGATGGACATGGAAACTTCTTCGACACAGGATCAAAGGGGTTTTGTTACTCCATCCACCCACTGTATGGGATGTCACATATCGCACGTCACGGCCCCAGCATCCAACGTGTTTTGTTAATTTGTAAGCTTTTGTTCCCATTTTTGTGTACTACATGCACGGCCTTATTACCTTTAATAGTCCCTTGCCACTTTTCATGATGGTGGTACGTCAGATCATACACGTGCGAGTATCCTATATCATTCAAAGGCCAGTTATGATCAGCCCCAGAATACATTGCATGTGTAGCTGTCCCTAGAAATAGCACCTGAAAAAAGAGATACTTTCCTTAATTTTTACTTTGTGTTGTCGTAATATGCAGCTTCGAATTTTGCGTCAGCGAAAAGCTTCGGTGGCTCAGTCCCTAGGTTTTCCAAACTAATCATGCGAAGCGATAATTAAGCTATGGTTTTATGATATGCACTACATATATATATATATATATATATATATATATATATATATAAATATATATATAAATTCTTGAACTTGATTTGAATGTATTTCAGAGAGCGCTCAACTCTTAGAGGAGCATTGACAATTATAATAAACTGGTTTAAGACTTCAGAGGTAGTTCATCGTTTTATTACTACAGCTCTGTTTCGTATGGCCAAAAGATGACCACACTCATCAGGCAATATCAACTGATGAGTGTAGTCATCTTTTGGCCATACGAAACAGAGCTGTAGTAATAAAACGATGAACTACCTCTGAAGTCTTAAACCAGTTTATTATAATTATATATATATATATAACTAATATCGTTTGGCTGGTCTTGTATAATATACAGTCGAACCTCCGGTTGCGACCACCTCTCGTAAGCGACCACCTCTCCTCAGCGACCAGTTTTCCAAAATACCAAAAGTTTCCAAGTCAAATCACTATATTTGGAACCTCTTGTAAGTGACCACCTCTCGTAAGCGACCGCGACCACTTTTAGAGCTAAAAGTTTGAAATTTTCTTTTGTTTTTAACCACCCGTAAGCGACCACTTGAAGCTACTTGACAGATAATAGAGCGGAAATTGGATAATGAGGTGTTGTAACATTATCGCATTCCTCAAAACAAGTCCTCTTTTTCTCGTTCAAAACCTATGCCGAACTCAAATTCTCAAATTCTTCTACAAATGGTAGGAGGGTTTAGTTTCCGAGCTGTAAACGATGTTTTTGACTGTTCGGCCTCAATTTGGTTAGATAATGGCCTGAAAAAGGGTCTTTTGGGTGGAAATTTGGGTGTTTAAGGGTTAATGTACAGTTTTTTACGCTTGTTAACATGTAAATCACCAGTAATATAAAAGGGCTGTCAAATTTAAAGCTAGCAATCCAATCCTTATTAGTTCATGTTCAGTTCCCCTTAACGTTTAGACAACATTAAAGATTCAATTTGTAACTATCGTGAGACTTGTTCCATTCGCCTTATTAGGTAAATTAACAGAAGCGAACCATGAAACTCTGAATAAATATTTTGGAAAGCTTAAATATTTTTGTGACTACTAAACGTTATTACATGGGTTTAGATGGGCATTGGCACATGGGATAAGTCTCTGCAGTTACCATATGCTAATAAGGCAAAATTTTGACCCAATATGGTCTGAACTCTCGTAAGCGACCACCTCCCGCAAGCAACCACCTAGGCTTGACATTTTGGGTGGTCGCTTACGGGAGGTTCGACTGTATTTTTAAATTAGGGAGCAACGCCTTGAAACCTCAATGGACCATTTAATAAGTTAAAGTGCCTATAACCCCTAGAAAGTTATTTTCAGAATCAGCTCTATGTACATTATACAACTACTTGTTTTCACCTCCAAGTAATATTTTTTACGAATCAATCGACTATCCATAGTTTATTTTTAGCATTTATCAAATTAATTATCTTCAAGCTGTAAACTGCGCATTGTAAATTGGTGTAGAAATAATGGCAAATTCCCGGATTGACGTCATCTAATTAGCATTTTGTAAATTCAAATCTCTATAACTCACAAACGCGACGTTCAAAACCAGAAATATTTTACCATTCAACTATTCAATCTACATAGAGTTGATTCTGAAAAATACCTTTCTAGGGGTTATAGGCACTTTAATGAGATTGATTTTATTTCGAAACAACCGAATGATTAAATGTACAATGTACATGTTCGGTTTTTTACAAATGCTTTTAATGATAATATATATAGATAGGCTGAGCCTAACAGCGTCGCTCTCTGAACAAGCTTAACCATGAGCGTGAAACTTAACTAAGGTGAGAGGTCGGAAGCACAAGAATTAAGATTGACGACCGGGCTATTTTTCAATTTAAGCAATTCTCAAAAACAGTATTACGCGAGACACCATTGTAACATCTTGGGACGACTTGTTCCCCGCAACACGTGATGTGGCACGCGTGATGTGGGTGACAAGTTGGTTCCAAGGTACGGAACTTGATATTGTGCACGGGTCATATGCATTGTGCAATCTATTTATGACTGCATTCTTGTAGTCGTTCTTATTTTGCTACAAGCTACACCGCGCTGACGAGCCCCAACAGGGCGAAACAGCTGTCCGCGGTTGCTACCCTGCTTTATCAGTTTCTGTCGTATTGGTGTCTCGCAAAATCTACTTTTTTACGTAGTCAGATCAGCCTTGCAGTTTGTCAGTTATGTTTGTTCATTTTTTGGCTGATTAGGTCTTTCGTAGATCCTACGTATCGTTTACAGCATTATCGTTTGCGGTCTTTTGCAGTTTTTAGCTCTTAAGGTTACAGTGTACCTTCAGATCGAAAATTTATTGATTTTTTTTTTTTGGCGTCAAAATAAAGTTTACAGAATGAACTTTCATCCAAAAAAAAATTATCGAAAAATAGTGAAAATTGACGGAGAAATGACGGTATAACTTTTGTGGGCGGAGTTTGTTTATGAAGCGATATGTTTTTTTTAAGCGCTGTTTTCTCAAAGTTAATTTTTCGCTTGTAGGGGACACTTTAAAGAGCTACAACTCAAAGGGAATTTGTTCGATTTTCCTCAAATTTGGACAGAAGCTAGGCTAATATATAATCAACAAAAAACTGTCGGCGAATTTCTTATTTCCGAAAACTTTTTCGCCAAGAGCTATTTCCGTGCGATCACTCCAATTTTTTTTCTCCCTTTTTCGAAAATATTCTGTAACTTTTCACTGCAATTGAATATGGGAAATCACCGAAACTTTTTTTTAGCGCTTCGTGTCCGGAAATCCGAGAACAAATCAAATTAGCAAAATACAATAATCGCTTTGAGTTATAGCGTTTTAAAGCCGATTCGGACGTTCGAATTTAGACGTCATAAAAAATTCGACAATTCATTTTATTACCAAATGTTTCCATATTTAGATAGCCAGCTCTATAAGCTTTAATTTGATATCTGGGTTTAGGTATATTAAGTGTAATCTTAAGACGCTACAGCTGTTATACTGGAGACACCCCCGAAGGTACACTGTAACCTTAATTAGTATCCCTGTCTTGAGTAGCAAACCGCGAAATAACGACTTTAATTCTCCGCTAAACACAGCGAAAGATCCAACAATGGATAGTAAAGAAACTAAAGTGTTTACCGAGCTGACAGGTGTGTAGCCGCGCGAAAAACGAAGCCTCGCTTTGCTTTCAAAATTGCTAAGATCCCGGATGTTACGCGACGTCGTACGCGCATGTTTTGCGACGTCATACGCGCGCGCGAATTGGCCCCGCCCAACGCACGGACACACATGTACAGTAGCCGCCCGCGAAACGTTCCGCTGGCCATGACCATGAAAATTACGGACATGGGTTCTATGAGTATGGGCTATGCAGCGGGCCTTCGGCCCGCGAAAGCTCCGCTATCAAACAAGTTCACATTCTATTAGCAAGCATGCATCACATTTGATCGCAGAACAAACTTCTTTAAGGCCGCGTAAATTATAACGTAGATAGGGCTGTAAATTTATGTGTGTTTGTTTTTACACTTTTCTAACTCAATTAGCAAACGTGCAGAGGTAACCAGCATGATGAAAAAATACACATTTATTTCCATCTTAAGCTTTGGGAATGATCCCAATACTTCTCATGCAGTAATAATAAAATTCATTTAAACTGCTAGTTAATTAGCTGTCTCTCTCAGGAAAAATATGGCCGAATTCTGGGTTTAAAATTAATGTATAATATACGTACCTCCATAATGATAAATTTCCGCAAAAACATTCTGTTTTCGTTTTCCATTTAATGACAGAATGGTTTACCCAAACTTTTGATGTGGTAAAAAAATTCTCTAGATCTGAGGAAAGAGATATTGCGATCATTTAATTAAAAAGCACTGCATGTTTATTTGTTGTATAGCATACTACGTCCATTTCACAACGCAATTCGAGTAGGTTGCAATTGTCATTCAGGAAGTATGTGTTGTAGTTGTTGCTTTGTTTGGTCTAAATCTTTGTTAATTACACTTTAACACTTTTATTGGCGGTTTGAAATTTTTTAAACCAAGGAAAAATGCTAAATATAACATATACATATAAACTTATCCTTAGTGTTGTAACTTTTCTTATTCTTTTTTGACTATTGTATGTGTGCCGATAGAAGGTGTTTGTGTAGTGTGTTGGCGATTTCTATGCGACTTAATTGAACAAGGCTTGACACACTAACGGTCATATATATTAAAGGCCGACAGCTATTGACAACAGACAACAATTGGCATGGCGTAAAAATGTTAGTATCAATAATAAAACTGTAATTTTAAAGGCCATTTTTAGTCCTTTTGAACTTAAATGCATGCATACAAAAGTAAGCGGAAGCATTTGTTTTACATATTTGTAAAACGTTTATTCTCCAACAATCTTCCGGCAGGAGCTTCAATGTCTCTGCTATACTGAGATATACATGCAACTGTGTACACGTTTTTTGCTGTGGGCGATTTCATTTTGTCAAAATCGTTTGCAACGAAAAAAGTGACACTGAGTTCAAAAGTGTTTTTACACGCTAAACCGGTTTCCGCTACCAACAGTATCATAACAGGCGTCCAAATAAACGTTTAGTGGAAGTGCAAGTTTGCCTTCGTTATATAAGAAGGAACTCAAACAGATGCTTTAATAGGAACTGTCATTTATTGCAAACATCATGATAAATAGGTTTTAATGTTAATAGATTTAAAGTCAGATGAACCTTTTTTTTCTTCTTTTGTTTTCATTCGTTTTGATGTACATTCTTGGTTACGTTTTATATGCATCCTAATAAATGCGGACTTGTACCAATTTCTCAAAATATATAAATATATTAGTATATATATATATATATATACATACATAACAACGACATTGGCTTTTATATATGTAGAATTCGACACTTGTTTCGATGATTGCTATAATTTGTTACCTGCCTCCAATTCAAATTTTAAAGGAAATAGCCTATAGTAAGGAATTCTCAGCTTTGTTTTCCCTCATGATAACAAAGAGAATACCAAATTCATGCATCCCTGTGAAAATAAAAATGCAACGATGAAATAAGAATGACAAAAAAAATGTAAGAAATGCAATTTGCTCCGGGCTAGAATTACCGTGAGAACTATGTTAACACTATAGTTTGACTTATCTGTATAATTAACTGCCTCCATTTCTAGTCGATTTTTAATTTGGCATTCAATTCAACATTTTATTTCCAAATGTTTCTACGAAACAATCATATTACAATCACCTTTCTACAGCAAGTTGTATCATAAATTTTCCCATCCTCCCTATTTCGCTTACCAAAGTGGCACTGATGTAGGCAAACGTTGTCCGGTTAACAGATGATCTCAGTTGATCGAACAGCGGCTGTATACGTACTTGCGGCGAAGTCGACGACAAAATACAGTTGAATGTATCCGCGTTATACACACCAAGTTATTAACAATAATAACAAGCTAGGAAAAAGAATACAAGATACGGTAAAAGGCATTGCCACTTGCCGTGTTTTGTAAAAACACATTGATATGTTTTTGTTTTTGCGACAATTTTGCTTTTTGCAGCAGCGTTTAAAGGAAACGTAGGTGCAGCACTTACCAAAACAACAGAGCAGGTGTCCACCATTGCAAAAGATAAACTTCCTACTCTCTCTGGGAGATAGCAACTGCCATCGTGTTTCAAAACGTCCTGGTTTAATTAAAATTTACTGATCTTGCCTTAAGAAACATTTCCTGAAAATGCCAAGAAGAAATTTTGCAATTAATTGGAATCAATATCACTTTGTGAGATAAAAAATATATATATCACTACAAGATTTTGTCACAGCTAAGTGATATCATACTGAAAAGCATGCGTACTTTCGTGCTTAATGTTTGTTCTCGTAGTTATCATATTTTGGTCTCTTCTTTTTTTTCTGCAGACTGACAGATTACTTTGATATGAAAGTTGCAGAAAGGATGATTAAAGTGATCCTCGATTTACGAAAACAACGCTACTTCTCTTTTGTTGTTCATGATTTTAATCGAATTTGGCGAACTATTGTTAATCACATGTAAACAAATTCTACACCGGAGATTCGAAGAGTGTAGTTTATTGTATATTCTTGACTTGATTTGATTCTGGTTTAGCCAAAAAGGTGCCATAATTTACACCATCGTTTAAATACCAGTTTGGCATAAATAGTAGTAAACGATAATGGCCCTTAATTTTTGATTTATGGATTTTCGTATTTATCTATATTCACAGGATATCATATGAAAAACTTATATATATTTTATAAATAAAGCAGAAGTTTAAGTTTTGTCTGTTAAAATATCTTACTTCTAGCGCAAAAAAAAATGTTCATATGCGATTACATTTGACACCAACCATCCAGTTAGAAATTCACCACAAGAATACTTTCATTTAGTTCATTCACGTAATGGTGAATACGTGCAAGAATTCGGCGAATGTTCGGTAAATTCATCATTCAACTCAGTGGGTGAACGCAAGAAAAACGTGACGTTTTCCTGCGCTTGGAAAACAATAGAGAACATAATATTAAACTTGTTTTCCTTATTTTGTCACGAGTTTTCCACAACGGGGATACGCGGCATTTTCCAAGTGTCAGGCCCCGTCCACACTAATGCGTTTTTGAAAACCTCCGTTTTTGGTTTCCCGAATACGGATAAAAAGATCTGCGTCCACACTAGCGCTTTGACATCGTTTTTGACCGTCCACACTAGGGGCTGAAAAAGGATGATCCGTTTTCATAGATAAACATCTCCGTTTTTGATCGTTTTAGGCGCCGTCCACACTAATGCGTTTTCGCTTGCAAAAACGGAGCTTTCCAAAAACGCTTACGTCACAACTAGTAACGCGTAGTATCGCTGACGCTATTGGAGCATGCGTATTGAACAGAAAAAATCGTCCGAGCAGAGCCTGGTGATGAAAACGCATCTTTGGATCATCGTTTGTCAGCCCCTAGCGTGGACTGTCAAAAACGATGTGAAAACGCTAGTGTTGACGCAGATCTTTTTATCCGTTTTCGGGGAACCAAAAACGGAGGTTTTTAAAAACGCGTTAGTGTATTCATTTCACTCTTAGTATTTGCTGATTGAAACTGCTTTCCTAGTCTTAGCATATGTCAATCAAGGTTCATTACACTAGGCGCTTTTGATAACTAAGCCACGTTAAAACTAATACTAATTTATTCTGGAGGTCTTGTTTTTAATTTGCCTTAGTTAAGTCGATGTTCTAACTAGGGGTAATTTACATGGCCCAGTTTTCGAAAACTGATCATGACTGACATCCAATTGATCCAATATTTCATCGCGAGAAATTTGGGACATTTGAGCCCGCGGAGTTATCAGCGGCAATCTGGTAAAACAAAATGGCGGCCAGTGTCCGTAAAGCCTCTTCAACCCTTTTATTTTCTTTTAACATAAACGGTAGATGTGATCCACTCGCTTGTAATAGGTCTTGATAAGAAACGTTTGCTATTACTTGTTTGAGCTCTCTCCATCTTAACAGTACCTTGTGGGGGATTGTTATTGTCAGGCATTTTCCAGATCGTTGCTCAAAAATATAGTGTAAAGATGATTTTTGATCAGAAATGTTAATTTGAAAGTTAGTTTTTAATTGCTCTTTCCATGAGACGTGGTCCGACATGGCAGATCGTGTAAATAGCGCATAAATTTTGGCTCGAAAATCTCGAAACTCCCGCATAAATGGTAATAACCGCTGAATGGAAATCTTGACTTTTGGCTCAAATACCGCTTGCGATACGCAAAAATGAGGTGTACTTGAAGGGAAATTCGCTTTAGTAGAGGGACCACTGGTCAAAAATACAGAAGAATAATAAAACTAGAGAAAGAGTTCTTTCAAACGATGCCTCTCGGAGCAAAATTGGAGCAAAGACGGCCGAAATATCACCGTTCGAAGACAGTGGATTTTGGGATTTCAGCGTGGACTGCTGCCTGATGTTCAGCTGAATGCCATTTTTCATGTTTTTCAAATGCAAAAAGGAAACATCGAAATTAACCGCATGGAGCTGTGAATCGAAAAGTGAGCTAGTTTAACATATAGTTTTATCAAATCCACTTGCACATTTTTTCGATCACATTCGGTTAGCCGACAATCGCTATTTATTTACTATGTGTTTCGGAATTTTCGATACATTCTCCCACTACGCCTTACAATTTTTTGCGCAAAAATTGCTCGCAGAAAACGTTCAAAAGGAAACATGAAATTTGAAGTCTCCACTTTGATTTTTGTACCATGTGTTTCTTAATACAACAAACTAGCATGTCTCGGTTGCACATTTTTACTTTCGCTGATTCGTCAAGAAATATTTCGTAAAATATTTCAATCTCCATATGTTTCTTTGTGATATTTCTGTTCGCTTCCATGCTCAATCTACCGCAGGATATGCTATTCGCGGGCTCAGATGTCTCACTTTTCTCGCGATGAACTTCTATTCTCTCTCTATACTTGCGAGCAACATGAGTAACAACAAAACAAAACATGACAGACAAAACAAATGTTACAGAAATCCTCATGGAAAATATAGCATTGATTTAACAAAATGAAAGTAAATAAAAATTGAAAGTACATTAAGCTAAAATTTAAGAAATATATATTGATAGCTATTTTAACATGAGTGGTCGATATCGAATTTGTATCACGATTCTCAGATACTTTTGTCTGCTTTTGAGACGTCAATATAAAGTTGTATTGTCGTCTCAAAAACCAGCCTGTGATTGGTTGAAAATTTCCCGCGGCAATTTAATGGGTTCCTTGCGTAGAAAACCAAACTTTACTTTACTTTGTACCGCTGTATTCATGCAACGACCCTTTCTACCGAAAGTTAACGATAAGATGAGTTTGTTCGTTTGAACGGTTTGACCTGGATGTAAAGTAAACTGCATACACTTATAGTGAAGAATTACGTTCTACGCGGAGGACTGCTTGTAGGTAAAGCAGAGGTCCGGGACTACAACGACTACTTCCTCAACACATGGTTTGAATACATTACCTAATACTCTTCTTTCTTCTGCCAACATCTCTTTCTTCTCCTAAGCTTTTTTCAAACTTACTTAAATTTACAGTGCTCTTTTTATTTGCTCCTATAGGACTGAATTTAGTTTAATTGTGTATGCATATTTTATTTCCACTTTACTTATTGTGACATATTGTTCGTTTCATTAGCATATCTCAAGGGCTAAATGTTCTTTGAAACACTTTTTTTCTATATGGAACCAGTTACTAAACAATAAATGAACATAATCATACTAATGTTAGAACTACAAGTTACATTTTATGGAAGTAATATTCAAGTTACCATACGTTTTATTAAACTAAAAATTACAATTCATAGTTTGTGTCATAGTAACAAAAGCAACACCCATGGGAGAACGCAGACGGCTTCTACTGTAAGTACCGCTAAGGAATGCTAGGAAAATTTCCTAGCATTCCTTACATACCTCAACTTAAGACGCGCCATGTTTCTTCCCCTTTGAGACCGCAAGGTGTCATAATCTGTTTCAATGTCATGGAGCATGTAATTAAATCGGAAACAAACCAGAAAACGCTAAGTGAATATAATCTGAACTAAAATGTACAAACGTGTAGTGAAATTAGATCAAATTTTAGAAACAGTGTAATCTGTGGAGTAATTTTGATAAACTAGATGGCGGACTCCGCTGGGTGACAAAAGGCATTGTTGGAGTGCTAACTTCTCTCTGTGAATCTAAATTCTGAGAGGGCTCTAGATCTATCAACCAGATTAACTTGATAGCCTCGTACACGCGAAGAGTGATCTGAATTTCTAATATTTTCCTCAATTTTTTTTTAAGAATGAATGAATGCTTCGCCTTTACTAAAACTGATAAAACCTTTCCTGACGCCTGGAGCGTGGCATGCTGCCGGCAGGAATAGAAATGTGTGTTTTGAAATGCGCGCAAACGTCAAATAAAGTAAAAATCTCTCGCCTTTAAAGCTAGTATACAAGATCGCTTCACATGGGAGCAACTGATGAGGTTCACCAAAGAACGGAAACTTGAGTCTTGAGTATTTTTAAGCTCATTTGGGCGCATATAAAAATGTAAGCCGGCAGTCAGAAATCACTGGAATTATATTGCTGACATTGTATATTTATGTAACTGCATGGCAACATTATTTGTATGGTAACAAAGAAAGAAAAATTTTATATTTTAAGCTTGGTCGTGAGAAATAAGAAAGATGTAATGTCCACAGGAGGCGACTTTCGCGCTCGCGTAATCACCCGCTCGACTATCCATGAAATATTTTCTTTTTGCGGTTTCACCGCTCAGTCTTAGCGCTACCGCCAGAACAATAATCCCGCAAGCTAAACAGGCTTATTTAAGTTTAATCACACTCCTTTCGTTGTGGTCTTCAGTGGCTTACGAATCACTGACAAATTCCAGAAAATTCAGGGCCAAATTTCTAGGGAAGGAAAGGCGGTGCCCGCGAGGTTCTCGCGCGCGCGTTTACAAAAATTATCGCCTGTTGCGTCAACAATCAAGCCTTCTCTCCTTTGTTACAAAGACAGCTTTGCTCCCCATGAGACGTTCAAGATTCATAAATTAAAAACCTTTAACTCACAAATATTGACAAGTTCATTGACAAGATCAACTATGCACAAAAGTATTTCCTGATGAAACCTTTCCTGACGCTTGGAGCGTGGCCGGTATTAAACTGTGTGCATAAACGTCTTAATCGCTTGAGATGCGCTCGAAATACAAAAATTGAGTCTTAGTTAATTTTTGTGCCTTTAGAGCTAGTGGTGTCTTCGAGGCCGCTTCACATGGGAGAAAACACCAAAGAACCGAAACTCAAGTCCTGCTTAAATAATATATCAAAAATCACTTGCATCCGCCGTTCTCTACAAAACTGCAGTCATGATGGAGACTCAAATAATTCATGCTGGATGCAATACATGTACCGCCATACGTGTAACAACGGAAGTACTGCTTAATGTTCTTGCAGGACGGCCCTAAAAATATCGTTCCTTCAGGAGCGATGAAATTCGGAAAAGTTTGCGTTATTTCAGGAGAGAGGGTAGAGGGAGGGAAGCGTGACAGTATTCTAACCCAATCACTGAGCGAGTTTGAGCTGGACAGCTCACTACTCAACTACATGACGTGGTTTTAAAGCAGCCTATACTCATGCGCATGCGTAAGAAAGTTTTATGATATATTTGAAACATGATAAGATATCCGACATGGAGAAGAGTTACTCCTTTCATTCAATCATCGTTCCTGCAAACCACGTTGTTTACTACTGAATGTTTTGTAAATGAAGGCTGTACCACAATGAAGCCAGTAATTCTTCTAAGTCTTATATATACCTAACGTGAACATTAGTAATGTAAGTAGGGTTGTAGGAGACGCTGTCGTGACACTTCAGTAACGCTGTTTTACCGGAAGTGAGAGTAGCCGGAAGTCATTAAACAGGAAGTGTAGATGGCAAAGCTATGAACCGGAAGTGCACAATTTAAAATATGCGTGCATAAATTTGCATGCAAAATCGTGACACAAAAAATAAAAATAACAAGAGGCTACACTGGTAGCCTGTACTCATGCGCTTGCATATAAGAAAGTTATACAGTTTATTTTAAATGGGTCACGCATCCCTCCCCCCTCAACGAATTTTGCGTGACACACTAAAGAACACGCTAAAACACGTTTTCTGTACTCGCTTTGAATATTTAATTTATTGATTCCCGATCAAATACACACTCGTCTTTTATTTCCCAAACCGTGACTTCTTTCTGTTACATTTGAAAAGACTACTTTTAAAAGCAATGAAATCAGCAAACGACCGGGCTATTTTTTCAATTTTAGTGAATCTCAATAATGCGCCGATCAATTCGAAACATCAACATCCCCCCCCCCCCCCCCCCCCCGGGCAATGCCCCGGGCATTTGAACTTTTGAAGATCGACTTGTTCAAATTCCCGCCCCGTTGGGCCAAAATTGCATTCAAATACCCCACCCTAGCACTGGATTTGACTGTCAAATGCCCCTCCTAACGATAAAATGTTTTTAGTGAGATTAAAAAATACACTTTGCATTCACTTTTTCTGATTTATTCTAGCTATTGTTTTCCTCGAGAATATACTCAACTGTTCCGCGTATACTTTGCAACTGATAGTTCACGGCACTCCTGTGGCACTCCTGTGGTTGTCTTGGGGATTTACTTTTCGATATTTTTTTATTTGAGTAATTTCTCGTGTGATCAACAAATATTGCAAAAATATTTAGCAACGCGGTTGATTCATTTTTGGAAGCGTTAATTTCCACGAGGTGAAAATTTATTATTCTAAACGCGTTTTATATCAACTGACAAATGTTTCCTTAAAGAATTTTCTGTTTGAGAGAGTTCATTTTGCAGTGTTTTTTTCTTTCAATCAATGGCCGTTTAAAATCTGCCTACATTTAATAGACTGGCACAGGACTGGCAATGCAGTCAGCCATTTTGACTTCGAAATCTAAAACGCGTTGAATGGCAGTTGAATTTAACTTTTCATACAAACCTTCAAAAACACTGCAAAGCTTTGTCAGCCCATTTTACTAGCCATTCACTAACAAAAACGATATTTTCCCCTTTAAATTGCTCCATGTTGAATCTGAACTGCTACCGCATGTGTTTGATAGGCGCCGGCCAAAAAAATATATTTTGAACACTTCCGGTTCAAATTCCCCACCCCACCCAGGCAAAGTCAAATTCCCCACCCCTGGGATGGCCTTTCATATCAAATTCCCGACTCCCCGGGCACAGAAAATGTTCAAATACCCGGGGCTTGCCCGGGGGGGATGTTGATGTTTCGAATTGATCGGCGCATAACAGAATTACGCGACCGTGCACAAAAACTTTTACTCGGTCTAGACTAAAAGTATGACTAATTTTCGAATAAAATACACCAGTTGTATCGGAAATTGCCCTAGAAACTGATTTGGAAATGAAAATTGCAAAACATACACAGACATCTTTGCGTATTAGGCGACGCGTGTGAAGTTAGAACTACAGGTATAAAATTAAGTCTTGTTTTGTTTACATAATATCAGATGTCATTACGATTGAATTTTAACATGTTTTATAAATATTTCTCCAAAACTAACCAGAACACAAAGAAAAAGTGAATGATCACAAATTGATATCAACATAAATTCTCACCAAAATTTGTAATTTCTTTTACGGTAAAGTCCCTCGTCTGTTTGAAAATTCTTTAAAACTCTGCTTCTTCTGTTTTGATCGCCCCACACTGATAAAAGCGTATGAAGATTAGTTGCTAAAAGGTCTCCTTTTTCTCCACTATAGCGGCTTTGGGTATTCCTTAAAGCTTTCTCTTTCCATTTTGAATATTTTAAATGTGAGTTATTAATCCGATGACACGAAACTACGGTTTTAAAAACCAAGCACATGCCGAGCGCGGCAGCCATTTTTGTAGAATGTTGGTGACCCGAGGACCCGGTCACTAAAATATGCGTGCATAAATTTGCATGCAAAATCTTGACACAAAAAATAAAAAAAACAAGAGGCTACACTTAGCCTATACTCATGCGCAAGAAGCTCTAAGACGCGCGATTGAAGTTACCAATTTTTCTGTGCTCGCTTTTAATATTTAATTTATTGATTCCGATCAAATCCACACTCGTCTATAACTTTCCAAGCTACTTAAAACAATAGGCAGTAGATGACATGCTGTAAAAAGAAATTTGATAATATAAAGATTTAGTTTTCCTGTGTTACTTCATCGCATGCAACCAGTGTAAAATGGGTTATCCAGAAAAAATCCCCCCCCCCCCCCCCGACGGATGCAATATTTTTTTACCCCTCCCCCGCCCGGATTTCCCGGCCAGGCCGACCAACCCTCGCACCTTGATTTTTAACCCAGATACCCCCTCCTGCCCGGATGGCCATTAACTTTTTGTAGGCCCTAAATAAACAGGAAATCGCATTCAGGAGATCCGGGATTTTTTTAAAGATTTCAAATCTTTGGTGAGAATTGCTATGAATTGGTCAAACATTTTGTAAATAAACGTTGCGTGACGCATTCACTAAAATCTTTCCGTGATTTTAAGACCAAATCGAAATGAAATGTTTCCATAACTTAAAGCTGGTTCTTTAAAAAAATGCTTTGATTTTGCCATCTGTAATAAGTTTTTTCCAAGCTTCACAGTTTCTTCAAAGTGTTGTCGCAAATACACAATTTTGCTTTGTGCAAATTTTATGTCAAATGTAATTTGATATCAAGCTGTTTTTATAATCACTGAATCTATTAAAATATATTTTCTATAAAAGGTCAAAACTTTTGAATGAAACTCATATTTCCTTGAATGAAAATGTCTTTCCTTTGATTAAAAGAGTCAAACACTTTTCAGAATTCAGTGATTTTCTGCTTCTGGAAGTCTTGGCGATATATTGTATCCTAATTACTGCGAGGAACCGGCTAGCGTCTGCGAAAATATAATAAACATCACAAAATAATTCAATTCAGCAACCTATTTTTATTATACTTTCTAAAATCGCCGACTTTTCCTGTGTAATAGAATGCCAATCTTATCCGGAAAAATGATTCGTATAATAATGCTTTCGCTAATAAAAAAAACAGTTCTGAATGGTCAAAGGTACAGAAATGAAATGCTGGCGGCGTTTGAATCATGAGTTCGGATAGCTCGTGGTCTGCTAACAAACACTTCGATTCACAGCTCGATTTTTCACTAAAACCTTTTTCCAAACCACGAAAATACCTAAAATAATATTTGAAAACAATACTTGGCCACATTTGGTGAAAGCTGTGCTTGGTAAAGCAGTAAAAATAACGAGAAAGCTCCGTTTACCTTTTCCACGAATCCAAAGCGCGCACGTACAAACAGAACTGCCTTGACAATCGAGTCGTCTAATCCGAAGCTATCAGAACTGTCTCATCGTACAGCAATCGGGTGAACTTGGCACAACTTCGCGCTTCGGAAAGTCGGACTTACTTACACAGGTGACAGCATAGTGGTTACTAGTAACCTAGTAACCACAAAAAGCAATAAAGTCAGTAAAAATCGACATTAATATGACACGCATTCCCTAGTCCATAATCCACAGAAGACCAGTCCCAAAGTCCAGATGTTTTATTAAATCTGATGGGCTCAAGTAACGACGCTGTTTTGCCGTGTGTTTCTATTGTTCTTTCTTGAAAAAAAGTCTTGAAATTAATATTACTCACCACAGGCAGCGAGGACTGCTCCGATACAGACATTACAAAGAATCGGCAGTAAAACGGGAAATAAATTGCGAGTGCGAGAGATCGATGTTTGACATTTTTGCCTCGGAAGAACTCTGATTAAAAATAGCTCTTAGTTTTTTCAAAATCGCGACAAATTCGGCTTCAAGTTGTATGCTGTGTATAAAAGCAACGTTCACCTCTGTGGGAGAAATACAGGACTGACTTATACACCAATAAGACCAAATGACGGAAAATGTTTGTCATGCGCATGCGTATCAAACATTTGTTTTATACTTCAATGTACCATAAGAAAAGAAGCAATTTAAATTTTAAAAATTTAAACAAGATAAGAAGACGTCCGACATGGAGAATTCAGTCATCGTACCTGCAAACCACGTTACTATTGAATGTTTTATAAATGAAGGCTGTACCACAATGAAGCCAGTCATTGTTGTGAAGATAATATATACCTGACGTGAACATTACTGATGTGAGTAGGGTTGTAGGAGACGCTGTCGTGACACTTCAGTAACGATGTTTTGCCGGAAGTGAGAGTAGCCGGAAGTCACTAAACCGGAAGTATAAAAAGCAATGCTGTGAACCGGAAATGCACAATTTAAAATATGCGTGAATAAATTTGCATGCAAAATCGTGACACAAAAAATAAGAAAAAGAAAAACGAAGCCAATTTTATAACTCATGCCGCTACGCGCATGAGTAACAAGAGGCTACACTGGTAGCCTGTACTCATGCGCTTGCGTAAGAAAGTTATACAGTTTATTTTAAATGGGTCACGCATCCCTCCCCCCTCAACGAATTTTGCGTGACACACTAAAGAACACGCGAAAACACGTTTTCTGTACTCGCTTTGAATATTTAATTTATTGATTCCCGATCAAATACACACTCGTCTTTTGTTTCCCAAACCGTGACTTCTTCCTGTTACATTTGAAAAGACTACTTTTAAAAGCAATGAAATCAGCAAACGACCGGGCTATTTTTTCAATTTTAGTGAATCTCAATAACAGAATTACGCGACCGTGCACAAAAACTTTTACTCGGTCTAGACTAAAAGTATGACTAATTTTCGAATAAAATACACCAGTTGTATCGGAAATTGCCCTAGAAACTGATTTGGAAATGAAAATTGCAAAACATACACAGACATCTTTGCGTATTAGGCGACGCGTGTGAAGTTAGAACTACCGGTATAAAATTAAGTCTTGTTTTGTTTACATAATATCAGATGTCATTACGATTGAATTTTAACTTGTTTTATAAATATTTCTCCAAAACTAACCAGAACACAAAGAAAAAGTGAATCACAAATTGATATCAACATGAATTCTCACCAAAATTTGTAATTTCTTTTACGGTAAAGTCCCTCGTCTGTTTGAAAATTCTTTAAAACTCTGCTTCTTCGGTTTTGATCGCCCCACACTGATAAAAGCGTATGAATTTCCTTGAAGCAAGATTAGTTGCTAAAAGGTCTCCTTTTTCTCCACTATAGCGGCTTTGGGTATTCCTTAAAGCTTTCTCTTTCCATTTTGAATATTTTAAATGTGAGTTATTAATCCGATGACACGAAACTACGGTTTTAAAAACCAAGCACATGCCGAGCGCGGCAGCCATTTTTAGTTCGTAGTTGCTATAGCAACTACGAAGTTTAGAGGGCACTCGAGAGAGCGGTCGGCTGTTCATGTAGGCGAAATAGTATATCTTGAGCCCAACGTGTCTTTGTATTATTGTCTGTTGGACACAATATTTTAGCTTACTTGAACAAGCTATCATCGTCACTTCCGCCGTATGCGTAAAGTTCCGGTGTATGCGTAAACTTTGTTTTGAGCGTGAAGTGGTGTACGTTCGAGGCAGGTTTTTGAGACGTTTTCTCACAGTTTGGCGCTGTTTCTTCGGTAAAGAACTTTCAAACTGTCACGACAGAATATTATTTATCAGCCTTGTTGGAAAGCAAACATGATTATTGCCTCGCTATTTCTTCGAGGACTGCTTTGGTAAAAATTTATACTGCAACAAAGCAGGGAATTGTTGGCTGATTACTGTAACACTGTAGTACGTGACTGTGGATACAAGATATGATGAGACATTCCGACGTGTGATAAAAGAGATAAAGGAAAATTTCTTTGTGGACCTTGCTGCAATTGAAGGCAAAGAATTTTTCGTTTTGATGTGTTTGTCGAAACATTCAACTACTTTTTGGTCTGACAATCCCCCAATTAAATTGCCAGACTGCGTGTCGCCAAATGCTTATTCTTTGTCTTCTTTTATATAAACATCTGGCGACACGCAGTCTGGCGAACAGAAAAGATGAATTTGAGATTGTTTCTGTTTATTACATGTAATAAACAAAAATCCACTGTGATGTCCACTGCAGTTTGCTCCCGATTTCTCAACTCAACAACAGTAACAGCGAAGACAAAATAGCACTACTTTCTGAGAAACAACTGCGAACTATCCGTACGGATCCGCTCGTTGTAGAATGTTGGTGACCCGAGAACCCGGTCACTAAAATATGCGTGCATAAATTTGCATGCAAAATCTTGACACAAAAAATAAAAAAAATAATAACAAAAAAAACGAAGCCGGAAACATACCTCATGCGCGCTATGCGCATGAGTAATAATAAAAATAAAAAAAACAAGAGGCTACACTTAGCCTATACTCATGCGCAAGAGACTCTGAGACGCGCGATTGAAGTTACCAATTTTTCTGTGCTCGCTTTTAATATTTAATTTATTGATTCCGATTAAATCCACACTCGTCTATAACTTTCCAAGCTGTGAATTATTTCTGTTACATTTGAGAAGACTACTTAAAAAAATAGGCAGTAGATGACAGGCTGTAAAAAGAAATTTGATAATCAATATAACGATTCAGTTTTCCTGTGTTACTTAATCGCATGCAACCAGTGTAAAATGGGTTATTCCAGAAAAAATCCCCGCCCCCCCGGACGGATGCAATATTTTTTTACCCCTCCCCCGCCCGGATTTCCCGGCCAGGCCGACCAACCCTCGCACCTTGATTTTTAACCCAGATACCCCCTCCTGCCCGGATTGCCATTAACTTTTTGTAGGCCCTAAATAAACAGGAAATCGCATTCAGGAGATCCGGGATTTTTTTAAAGTTTTCAAATCTTTGGTGAGAATTGCTATGAATTGGTCAAACATTTTGTAAATAAACGTTGCGTGACGCATTCACTAAAATCTTTCCGTGATTTTAAGACCAAATCGAAATGAAATGTTTCCATAACTTAAAGCTGGTTCTTTAAAAAATGCTTTGATTTTGCCATCTATAATAAGTTTTTTCCAAGCTTTACAGTTTCTTCAAAGTGTTGTTGCAAATACACAATTTTGCTTTATGCAAATTTTATGTCAAATGTAATTTGATATCAAGGTGTTATTATAATCACTGAATCCAAAATATATTTTCTATAAAAGGTCAAAACTTTTGAATGAAACTCATATTTCCTTGAATGAAAATGTCTTTCCTTTGATTAAAAGAGTCAAACACCTTTCAGAATTCAGTGATTTTCTGCTTCTGGAAGTCTTGGCGATTTATTGTATCCTAATGACTGCGAGGAACCGGCTAGCGTCTGCGAAAATATAATAAACATCACAAAATAATTCAATTCAGCAACCTATTTTTATTATGCTTTCTAAAATCGCCGACTTTTCCTGTGTAATAGAATGCCAATCTTATCCGGGAAAATGATCCGTATAATAATGCTTTCGCTAATAAAAAAAAACAGTTCTGAATGGTCAAAGGTACAGAAATGAAATGCTGGCGGCGCTTGAATCATGAGTTCGGATAGCTCATGGTCTGCTAACAAACACTTCGATTCACAGCTCGATTTTTCACTAAAACCTTTTTCCAAACCACGAAAACACCTAAAATAATATTTGAAAACAATACTTGGCCACATTTGGTGAAAGCTGTGCTTGGTAAAGCAGTAAAAAGAACGAGAAAGCTCCGTTTACCTTTTCCACGAATCCAAACCGCGCACGTACAAACAGAACTGCCTTGACAATCGAGTCGTCTATTAATCCAATGCTATCAGAACTGTCTCATCGTACAGCAATCGGGTGAACTTGGCACAACTTCGCGCTTCGGAAAGTCGGACTTACTTACACAGGTGACAACATAGTGGTTACTAGTAACCTAGTAACCACAAAAAGCAATAAAGTCAGTAAAAATCGACATTAATATGACACGCATTCCCTAGTCCATAATCCACAGAAGTCCAGTCCCAAAGTCCAGATGTTTTATTAAATCTGATGGGCTCAAGTAACGACGCTGTTTTGCCGTGTGTTTCTATTGTTCTTTCTTGAAAAAAGTCTTGAAATTACTCACCACAGGCAGCGAGGACTGCTCCGATACAGCAATGCAAAGAATCGGCAGTAAAACGGGAAATAAATTGCGAATGCGAGAGATCGATGTTTGACATTTTTGCCTCGGAAGAACTCTGATTAAAAATAGCTCTTAGTTTTTTCAGAATCGCGACAAATTCGGCCTCAAGTTGTATGCTGTGTATAAAAGCAATGTTCACCTCTGTGGGAGAAATACAGGACTGACTTACACACCAATAAGACCAAATGACGGAAAATGTTTGTCATGCGCATGCGTATCAAACATTTGTCTTATACTTCAATGTACCATAAGAAAAGAAGCAATTTATATTTTAAAAATTTAAACAAGACAAGAAGACGTCCGACATGGAGAATTCAGTCATCGTACCTGCAAACCACATTACTATTAAATGTTTTATAAATGAAGGCTGTACCACAATGAAGCCAGTCATTCTTGTGAAAATAATATATACCTGACGTGAACATTACTAATATGAGTAGGGTTGTAGGAGACGCTGTCGTGACACTTCAGTAACGATGTTTTGCCGGAAGTGAGAGTTGCCGGAAGTCACTAAACCGGAAGTATAAAAAGCAAAGCTGTGAACCGGAAATACACAATTTAAAATATGCGTGAATAAATTTGAATGCAAAATCGTGACACAAAAAAAAAATAATAAAAAGAAAAACGAAGCCAATTTTATAACTCATGCCGCTACGCGCATGAGTAAAAAGGCTGATTCCGAAGTTTGAAGATCCTGTCGACCCAAACGATGTTTTGGCGTTTGTATAATGGCAGACAACAACAGTGGATGAATGTCAAGCGATAAAGAATCTGTTATTGATCAGTTCTAGCGAAGAATCGAAGTAATTGACTTTGAGAGTTGAGCGGTGTTGAACAATTGGTCGAGTGTACATGTAAACATACGGCCGGTCATAGTCTCTGTCATACTGTAAGGTAACTCAAAAGACAATTATGATAGTTAGACGGGATATTTACCTTTGAAATCTGTTTTATTGCTTCGAATAAATGTCTTGGCGTACTTTTGGAAAGATATCTGGCGGATAAAGTGTTTTTTGTTGTGACAGGATACCAAAATCAAGACGCGACACGAGATCTTATCACGTATCATGTTTGCATATAATTAAGTAATTACGTCAAATTTCATGCACACAATTTTATTTGCACCTAAGTCGATTCCTCTGCATGGATATACTCTGGGAAGACCCTGGTGCTCTATATAACAAGGAGACTTTTTGCTTTCAACTTTTTTCTTGTACGTACTACATATCAGTTTGAACCAATATGAGCTAATATACTTTTTTGTCCAAATTTATAGGCAATTGTGGAATAATTTTGCTAATCTATGCTAATTAAATGCAACATATATTTTGGAAAGGTTATTTACTACCCTTTCATATGAGGCATAGCTTTTCACACACTTGTAAAATAATACCTTTCGAGAAAATTAAAAAAAGAATAATGTTGTCCATTTTGACACTTTTTTGCTCAGTCCTGCAAGAGTTGGTTCTGAGATAAACTTTGAGGAGCTGAAAACAATTGCAAGATATCATTATTCCGAGACTATAGATGTCGCAAAAAGACATGGATCTTAGACTCTTTTAGCCATGATGAATGAATGAATGTTCATTTCGGAAAGAAACTCTATTGAATCACCAGAGCTACCAAAATAAATGACGGCTTAACTAAATATTTTAAATGGCTCTAGAAAGTGTAGTTCCTCCTGTCAGTATTACAGCCAGAGATGTTTTCCCAAGATCAAAGAATAACATTAAGTACAACAAGCTGGTTAAAACTTTATTTCGATCTAAAAGGAGAAATTTCTCTGGCACGTACTAGGGGTAAAGCTGGGCTTAAATACTTTTTTGCGACGAGCAGGATTTTTGCAAGGTCTGTCACCTTTTATAACGCTGGTGGCATGTTTAGTACTCAGTTTGTTACATCAAACTGTATGAGGTCTGCAACCTGCCAGTTCAGATGGACAATAATATTAAGTGCAAGCTGGCTGCATGATTAGTACTTTTATGTTACATTGAACTGTATGAGGTGTGCCACTTGCCAGTTCAGATGGACAATAATATTAAGTGTAAGCTGGCTGCATGATTAGTACTTTTATGTTACATCGAACTGTATGAGGTGTGCCACCGGCCAGTTCAGATGGGCCAAAATATCAAGTGCAGACAAGTAGCATGATTAGTACTTTTATGTTACATGTATATCGAACTGTATGAGGTGTGCCACCTGCCAGTTTAGATGTGCCAAAATATTAAATGCAAACTGGCTGCATGGTTAGTACTTTTATGTTATATTGAACTGTATGAGGTGTGCCACTTGCCAGTTCAGATGGACTATAATAAGAAGTGTAAGCTGGCTGCATGATTAGTACTTTTATGTTACATTAAACTGTATGAGGTGTGCCACTTGCCAGTTCAGATGGACAATAATATTGTTAATTAAGTGTAAGCTGGCTGCATGATTAGTATACTTTTATGTTACATTGAACTGTATGAGGTGTGCTACTTGCCAGTTCAGATGGACAATAATATTAAGTGTAAGCTGGCTGCATGATTAGTATACTTTTATATGTTACATTGAACTGTATGAGGTGTGCCACTTACCAGTTCAGATGGACAATAATATTAAGTGTAAGCTGGCCGCATGATTAGTACTTTTATGTTACATCGAACTGTATGAGGTGTGCCACTTGCCAGTTCAGATGGACAATAATATTAAGCGTAAGCTGGCTGCATGATTAGTACTTTCATGTTACATTGAACTGTATGAGGTGTGCCACCGGCCAGTTCAGATGGACAATAATATTAAGTGTAAGCTGGCTGCATGATTAGTACTTTTATGTTACATCGAACTGTATGAGGTGTGCCACTTGCCAGTTCAGATGGACAATAATATTGAGTGTAAGCTGGCTGCATGATTAGTACTTTCATGTTACATTGAACTGTATGAGGTGTGCCACCGGCCAGTTCAGATGGACAATAATATTAAGTGTAAGCTGGCTGCATGATTAGTACTTTCATGTTACATTGAACTGTATGAGGTGTGCCACTTGCCAGTTCAGATGGACAATAATATTAAGTGTAAGCTGGCTGCATGATTAGTACTTTTATGTTACATCGAACTGTATGAGTTGTGCCTCTTGCCAGTTCAGATGGACAATAATATTAAGTGTAAGCTGGCTGCATGATTAGTACTTTCATGTTACATTGAACTGTATGAGGTGTGCCACCGGCCAGTTCAGATGGACAATAATATTAAGTGTAAGCTGGCTGCATGATTAGTACTTTCATGTTACATTGAACTGTATGAGGTGTGCCACTTGCCAGTTCAGATGGACAATAATATTAAGTGTAAGCTGGCTGCATGATTAATACTTTCATGTTACATCGAACTGTATGAGGTGTGCCACTTGCCTGTTCAGATGGACAATAATATTAAGTGAAGGCTGGCTGCATGATTAGTACTTTTATGTTACATCGAACTGTATGAGTTGTGCCACTTGCCAGTAAATGTTCAGATGGAAAATAATATTAAGCGTAAGCTGGCTGCATGATTAGTACTTTCATGTTACATTGAACTGTATGAGGTGTGCCACCGGCCAGTTCAGATGGACAATAATATTAAGTGTAAGCTGGCTGCATGATTAGTACTTTCATGTTACATTGAACTGTATGAGGTGTGCCACTTGCCAGTTCAGATGGACAATAATATTAAGTGTAAGCTGGCTGCATGATTAGTACTTTTATGTTACATCAAACTGTATGAGGTGTGCCACTTGCCTGTTCAGATGGACAATAATATTAAGTGTAAGCTGGCTGCATGATTAGTACTTTTATGTTACATTGAACTGCATGAGGTGTGCCACTTGCCAGTAAATGTTCAGATGGAAAATAATATTAAGCGTAAGATGGCTGCACAATTAGTACTTTTATGTTATATTGAATTGTATGCGGTGTGCCACTTGCCAGTTCAGATGGACAATAATATTAAGTGTAGGCTGGCCGCATGATTAGTACTTTTATGTTACATCGAACTGTATGAGCTGGCTGCGTGGTTTGTAGTACTGTAGTGTTCAAGTCAGTGTAGGTCTTCAGTTTTTCCAGGGGAAATGCTTGCTCTACAATCTTGAATGTCTTTGAATATTTCAAGCTCAGGTGGACGTATAAAATGTAATTAAGTTGGCTGCCAGTCAAAATCACACAGAATGCAATGCAATTAACCTGGAAATATATTCCCGACAATGTATATTTATGATACTTAGCAAAGAAAGAAATGTTAGTAAGAAAGATGTTATGTTCACAGGAGGAGATTTTCGCGCTCGCGTGATCACCCGCTCGACTATCTATGAAATAGTTTCTTTTCGCGGTTTTGCTTCTCGTTTAAGCTGGCGCCGCAACTTGATTTGCTCTCTAAAGCGAATAATCCCGCAAGCTAAGCGCACTCATTTCGTTGTGGTCTTTAGTGGCTTACGAATCACGAACAAATCCTAGGAAATTCAGGGCAAAATTTCTTGGGTTCTCAAGAATCATTATCATTATTTTTGTTTGCACTATTGTTACATTTCGCACTTTGCACTGAAACTTGCTTTATGTCCATTAGGATTTTGCAAGTAAATCATGTAGATGTAAATGGATATATATTCATACTGTGCGAGTACGGGAAGATGCCCGCGAGCTTCTCGCGCGCGCGTTTGCAAAATTATATCGCATGTTGCTCTTGCAATCGAGCCTTTCTTCCTTTATAACAAAGACAGCTTTGCTCCCGAAGAGACATCCAAAATTTATGAAATCCTAAACTCACAAATATTAACACGTTCATTGACAATAGCGACCAGCTCTTTGTTATAAAAATTCGCGCGCGCGTGCACGAAATTGCACCAAATATTATTTATGCGCAGCCAACAAAATACATACAATCGATACTTCCCGCGTTAACAATATAAAATACAGTGTCAGTGTATATAATTATTGGACTTTTAATATACGGGCACCAGCTTTTCATTTAAAAACACAGTAGTCTCATAATTTGACTTTTGGTAAAATCTAAGATTTCATACGTGTGAAAGGCGGTCACTTTATGGCAAAATGCTAGGTAGAAAAATAAATGGACTTACCTGACATCCCCAATGTGATTGGCAGTGAATGATTCACGATCCTCGAAAGTCCAGGACGAATTCAACTGAAAATTTTATAGTTAACACGGCGGGAAGAACTGGCCGTCGCGTATGAATGCATTCATACTTTGATTGTACCAAAACGAAACAACACTAAAGGTTCCCTTTTCGCCGACAACAACTGAAACCGTCCATTTCTGGTGCGGAAATGTTGCAATTTAGCCGCAGTTGCTTTAACTGAAGACGGTCACTAAACAATCGGACAAATTCAGCTTCCCTTCTAGTCAATGCATCATTTGTTATCATATCTCCAGTAACACCACCTCTCAATTCTCTTTAAAATGTGCGCCAAGTATTAGAACGTCAAATGATGAAATCCTGGAAAAGAACTGTTCAGCTAGCTGCCGAATATGTGCGACAGGAACGAAATAGAAGTTGTTGCAAAAACGACACTATATATTCCTCGTGGTTTGGAGGCCGTTTGGCGCAAATAAATTTATTCTGGCGCGAAATGAATAGTGTGCATAAATTTAATACAATGGTAATTGATCCACGTAATACTAGCGATGACATGATTACTGGGACATAATACCCTTTCGGTAGCATGACATATTTAATGAGATTAAATCACCTTCGGTGACCACAAAGATTAAATCTCCCCTTGAAGCCGTACTTACAGTAAAAACTTTATGCGTTCTTTCATGTTAACGTTATTAGCTGTTATTCTTTATTCCAGTTGGACTTAATTGCGGAAAACCAACTGAAGATAAATATATAGCTAGGAAAACTACAGTTTCCTATGCATAATTAATAAAGACTCAAAAAAAAGTTTTTAAAAGCTAATGCATTAGAGAAAGGAAAACTAGTGTCAAGTTTGGAGACGAAATGTCCCAATTAATCCCATGGACCCATATCATTATATATATCCATAATTAGTTTCAGAAAAAAGTCTAGAAGTCTTAAAATAATAAAAGATCTCTACATTCGAATATACTTCACGTTTTGTAGTTTTAACTCGCTAAAAAGGTAAAGCTCTTTGTTCATATAAATCACAATCAAGAAGCCTATGAAAATCATATTCTTTATCTTAACATATTTCATATTTGAACATTGCATGCAAACACTATACACTGTACGTCTTTATGCAATTATCATATAGTCGATAATTTTAGGATATAAATACTTTTAGCTTAATTTACTTAAGGAAAGGGGAGTTTTCGTTACTTGACAATCAGAAAAGTAATTTCCTATGTTCCTAGTAAATGTTCATTATTTATGCCAGTTAATGGTAGCCTTTTGGCAATGGGATCCGCGCTTTTTTTACGGATATTATTTTATATTTACCGCTTTTGAGAGAGTGCAGAGAAAGGCAGCACGTTTATGTGTTAAGAATTACCATCTTACTGCCAGTGTCCTAACATATTCAATGGCTTAAGTTGGACCACTTTGGAGGTAAGAAGAACAATTTCTCTACTAACTATCTTGTACAAAATAAGTCGTGGATTAAAGTTACAGAGTACCTTCAGATCGACCATTTTCTCGAAATTTTCTTTTGGGGGTCAAAATAAAGGTTTAGATTGATCTTTCATCCAAAAACAATTATTGAAAAAAAGTGAAAATTGACGGAGAAATGGCGGTATGACGTTTTGTTCGGAAGTGAATTTTTGACTTTAAAGAGCTACAACTCCTAAAGGGAATTCAATCGACTTTCCTTAACTTTGGACAGTAGCTAGGTTAATTGCAAGTGTAATTTAGGAACTGTTTGATACATAGGAAGACAACCTACTGATCCGAGTAAACGAACGTGTATATATTATGGAACTATAGAACAATTTGTATATGTAATCGCATGGGACCGAGTAGTCGCATGGCTCCGTACTGTGACTCTTGTAATTGTTCTCATTTTCGCTCTTTTCATTTAGTTCTTCAATATATTCTTCGTCGACTGTCTCGAAACGAGAAGACCATTTTTACAAACTAAAAGCAAAACGAAGAAATTTTTACGACATTTTTTCCGCGTCAACCGTTGCAAAGCAACCTGAGAGCCAATTATTTACATGTCAAGTAATTTTGCCCTAAATTAATGAAAAATGCCCTCTTCGTCAGCTAATCAGAATTCAGTAATTTTGCCCTCTACACTATAATAATATAAAAACGTTATTTAATCCTTTAATCACAGATACTAAATAAAAGTATTTACTAGCTTGATCGACTTGATGTGGCTCCTGACTTGATTAATTTCAGTTTACTACTCAGAGAATGTAAACGGTGTTAAATAAGTATTTTTAACAGTTTTGAGATGTCATATAGTCTGCCCGGGGGGAGGGGTACTTGACCAATATTTGGGTATAGGGGTGCCGCTGAGGGTCTGAGACCCTGATCCTGTTTAGGACAAAAATAAACGAAAATACCTACCCTGTGTAGGACAACACCCTTTATTTTAGGATCCTGTCTAGGACACGACTCGAGCGTGGTTATTGATCTGAACTTTAAAAAAATGGTAGACTGATCCTTTGTAAAGAAAACGACTTCGCCTTCGCATGAATATACAAATTATAACGACAAGGTAAGTCGCCACAAGCGCGAAAGTAAAATCCAGCGGCACGTCCCCGTATAGGTCATATAAGGGAGTACCCCCCCCCCCCTCCCAAACTTATTTGCTGAATGCAATTACTGTATTTCTTTTTTGACCAATACTTAACCGGTGGGATAACTTGTCGAATGAATAGGCGATTTTCACGATCGCATCATTTTACCACAGCAACTATCAGAATTCATTTCGTTTTCCCATTCATATCTAAAAAGTGAAAGTTTGTCAGTGGAAAGTTGTTTGGAAGAACTTAGTCATCTTAAAAATTCGAAATAAATTAGAAGAAAAACGGAACATTTATAATGCCGTTTTGGGTACGAAATAGGCTCAGCTTGGATTTTCGGAAAGATGTAGGAAGTTGGTAAATTCGGGTGATACTATTTCTTTAATCCCCTAATTTTTAAAGCCAGCTCAAACTGCATTAGCATTCAAAAAAAAGTTTCTTATAAAGACACTAAAATGAAATGGAAAACAGAACAACGCCATTCGAAGCGTGTTCCTAAACATTCACCATTGGGTGCCCTGAAGTAACAATAATGCATAATTAACATAGCGCATGAGAAAACAGTAAAAGACGCCATTATGAAAATGGCTTATTGTAAAATTTAATTTTCAATACTTGTGAAACCTACGATATGTGCATCAGTACTCAGAAGAGGATTCATTTCCACCGAGTACAGGGGCAGCGGTTTATCTTGTGCATACTGCTTGCACACGCGCTTCAAAATTTAACGCGCCAAAACACAACAAAAATTAAAACTGTTTTGGTTTTATTTTCTTTGCTTTGTCTAATTTTCTCAATCGCAGCAAGGCTTTTTTTTATATCATTCTAACATAAAAATGTATAACTTTAGATATTGTTGTATTAAGATATCCAACTGACATTGTAAATAACTAGTTCCAAGTATGCCGCTGAGAAACGCTTCACTTTGGCAAAGCCTTTGGCTTCGAAAAGTTTAATTTGCCTTGCTATGGAAATTACAATAGAAGGTCTGAAACATGTTTTTTTATCAGTCAGAATATATCACGACATATACTACTTAATATTTAACAGTTGGTGGCTTCGATTAAGAATAAATAGGTTATAGAAACAACGTACAATGTTATCAGATAAATTTTAAGAAAGGTCTGTTAAGATGACTTTCTTGATTTTCAAAATAACGCATATTTATTTCAATCATTTATTATTAATAAGTCGACAATGTGGCGAGGTACAATATGGCTAATTGATTGTTTTCCAAATCTATTGCTAACAACGCGTTGTCACCGATACTTTTCATGAGAAAAATGGTAGCCAAACGGTGTTGTTCGAGATATTCTTAGAGTTTGGAATGGAGCAAAACGTTGAGATATTGCTTTAAGGTCCTTTAAACTTACATGGAGACAAAAAACTTCCATCATTAATATTGTAAAGCATAGGTATGTATGTACATGAAAGATGTTATTATTTTGATTTGTTTCTTTTTTATTTGGTAAGAAATCTTCTCGCCTTCTCGGTGTTTTGGATCTTCTGTTTGGAACTGTTTCTTGTTCTTAATACACAGGAGTATAGTCAGAATGGGTTTCCAGAATCTTTTGACGACTTTTTTACTGATTGCGACTTGTTCGTGCAGCGTGTTTTCTATCACAGGCAAGCGGCTCGAAAGGTGGGTGCAGGTAAACGACATCGCTATTAAAAAGTAAATAAAATCGAAAAATATTCACTTTTAATAAAAGCTCTTCGCTTGATGCAAAGCGCTCCTGTAGTTTCGTGTAGTATACGCACATATAGTGCCTGAAATGCCGGAAGCTTTATGAACGTTATGAAGGTTAGATCACTCGACTTAAACTGACCGCTGATGAAGCGGTGTTAGAATCTCACGAATTAAATATATTTAATTAAATAGTAACTTTCCCCCGAGTCAAACCTGGGCACGCTCCCGTTATGTGATCTAACTATCTAATAGACACCTTATAATTGTAATTTGATGTGGTTCTATTTGTTTGGAAAAATTACTGTAAATATGACATTGGCCGTATGCATGTTAGAGACTTAAAAGTCATGTGAATATGACTTAACGTGTAATTTAAAAACGGAAAAATAAGGTAGAGACACTTCTTTAATCAAGTCACTCGGCTAAACGACGCACTTAATGGAGGACTTTGACGTCTAAAGCCCCATTCACACCAACGGTTAAACATGTTTAAATGTTATTTAGTTTTTAAAACTGCGTTTTTAGTCTCTATCTTGAACGTTTTTAAATGTATATGACTCAAACTACCTGGAATGGCAATAAAAGTCAATAAAGTTTCTTTTAGTAACGATTTCACTCCAAATATAACGGGAGGTTAGCAGGTTATTTCTAAACCTATTTTAAACCGGCTAAACAACATTTAAACATGTTTAAGCGTTGGTGTGAATGGGGTATAAGTCTTTAAATTAAAAAGGTTAAATTTTAAAAATATCAAGACGTATGAACAGAATCCACTCTCTTAATGAAATTGTGATTTTTATATTATTTCCTTTGTCTTGTTTAAATAAGCATATGCGTCCCGCTTTATACCAAACGTCTGCTTCAAGTTACAAGCGTTTTTTTTTTTTTTCTCTTTTTTACCTCTTGAATACGCAAAACGTTTAACTAGATACGGAGACAGATATGAGTGCAAATTTTCACTCCCTCCTTCCATTGGCTGTAAACTGTTTTGTAATTCCCTAGTATGTCAACCAGTTGTCTCGCCAGTCTCGTTTCACATGATGTATATTTATGTGACGCTAAGATGTTTTGGTCGTTTTAAACCTGTTTACACTACAATTCTTTGACTTCAAACTCAGTATGAAAAATTAAAACCGATCTGTTGACTTTGAATGGGTTTTGTAGCATTTAGGGGAAAATGTTAGTTTCTTGATTAGAGAAAGGCATTTAATTATTTAATGATCTACTCACTAAAGATCTGATAGATTTTCTATCGCAGATTTCTATTGACATCTGACTGCCTTGTCATTTTTTATTCAAGGTCTCTAGAGGATGAAGATGATGACTGGGAACGTGAACGAATGGAATCCGCTAACTTATCTGCCACTATAAACGAAATTCTGTCTTCATATGATCCCAAGTTACGTCCTAATGCTGGTGGTGAGTTTCTCTGGCATGTCCATAATTTTCACTTTACTCAACTGCATGAAACATCTGCTCTCCCAAGCAACTCAATGTGTGTTCCATTTCACCACCTTACCTCGTTCGTTTATTTTCCCCTAAGAGAAGGCAAGTGTGTTCAGAAGATATGTATGTTGCTAGATTGCTATCTTACACATGCTACTCTGGCCTTTAAAAACTGCGTAATGAAAACAAACGAGCGGCGTAGATGATGCGTGGATGCTCCCGACAATAGGCTACTTGCTCTAAACAAACCTGATACTTTAGCCACAAATGAAGCACTGATGGCCCATTAATGTTGAAACGTACGGGTACTAGCATTCCTCACTGTGTTGGCCTTTTCTTTCTCCAGGCACCGGCATTTACGGATATATACAGTTGAAGCTTTCCTTGCGATCATTCTCGTAAGCGACCAGCTCTTCTTAGCAACCACTCCCACGAAACCCGTTTATTAATTATCGGTAAAACTCTGTAATTAATAGCGCCTCTTTCTTCATTTTAAAGCTCTTGCATATTAAAGTGCCTATAACCCCAAAAAAAATTTTTCGCTAAAAAAATCTTACCATTTTTTTGAATAAAATGCCGCAAAAAAAAATTGATTTTGCTTAAAACCCCGATTTTTTATGGCTCGCCAAAGTTATGAAAAATTGCCATAATTTATTCCATTACCGAGTACGGGGTCTGGGTCAAGTGACGTTACGGAAGGAGATGGATTTTTATCATCTCAAGGATATTCAGTGACTTGTTGCTGCGAAAATATCTCTACGAAATGCCATCAACTTGTGTTGCCTACGGCTGCAAAAATATTTCGAACCCAAAGGCAGGTATTGGGCTTCATAAAATACCTTACTTTTATGATGACCGTGTTGAAGCCAAAAAGCGACGCAAGAAATGGGTCGATTTTGTGAACGTAGCGTCTAGATACCCGGCAGCTGGGAAATGTTTTCAAAATACAAGATACCCGGCAGTCTGAAATTGTTATCAAATTTCCACGAAATATCTCGTTTAATTCTTCTGAGAATAGTAGATTTTTGTTTAGAAATCTCGAGCGATTTCAACATTATCTTGGCTTCGAAGTTAAAGAAATTGTCGAACTTGGGCCTACTATAAAATCTCTCAATGGTTTCGACACACTTTCCTCTCAGTTTATAGATTTTTATACGCTATCGAGTAAAGATGTGAGACGACCCAGGGCGGATTTCCGCCACCGCATTCCGTTGTATTTATTATTTATAATATGTGTATCCATGCCGGGGCGAAGTGTACAATTCAGTACAATTCAATGTTCAGAAGTCGCTTGGTATTTATTCACAGAAATCGAGTACTCTCAGCAGGTTCGAATGAAAATTCTGCTGAAAATTTTCGTGGAAAAACGGTAAGAATTTCAGACTGCCGGGTCATGATCTTGTATTTTGAAAACCATGCCCATCAGTCGGAGAATTCGTCCGTTACAAAACGAAAACATCAATTAGAATCGCTTGGCATTTCTGAACAAAGATCGAATACTCTCGAGAGGTTTCAGTGATAATTTTTGTGGAGATATTCCCGTGAGAGTTGACTCGGCGAGTCAGCACGAATTTTTTCTAAGTGTCAAAACCATCAAGATTTTATAGTGTGCCCAAGCTTAGCCTGTTCCAGGCTCTCAGATAGTGGGGGCGAGCGAAAAATGTCGGAGCGAGCGAAGCCCCCGCCCCTCCAACCCCTCCAACCCCAGTCCCCACTCGGTTTTTCTTCGCTACCAACATTTTTCGCTCGCCCCCACTATCTGAGAGCCTGGAACAGACTAGCCCAAGCTGGATAATTTCTTTAACTTCGAAGCCAAGATAATATTTGAAATCGCTCGATATTTCTAAACAAAGATCGACTATTCTCAGAAGAATTAAACGAGATATTTCGTGTAAATTCGATAAAAATTTCAGACTGCCGGGTATCTTGACTGAGACAACACCAGACGACGCGACGGGGAACATACTTCGTGACGTCACTCAGTCCCAGCCTTTTTAAACGCGGCGGTGATTTTGAAAAGCCGAACTTTGGCAGGCCATAAAAAATCGGGGTTTAAGCAAAACCAAAAATTTTTGCGGCATTTTGTTCAGAAAAATAGTAAGATTTTTTTAAGCAGACAAAAATTTTTGGGGTTATAGGCACTTTAACGTATCAACCACCCCCGAGTTGAGTTTTGTTTTGTTTTGTTTTAAAGGTGATCCTGTGAAAGTAACTGTTGAAATCAAGATTGTTTCTTTTGGCGAATTAAACGAGGCAAACATGGTATGAGAATACTTTTTGTTTGTTCCTTATGTTTGTTATGATTAAAAACATTTTTTATGCATGCTTATAAATCTTAGTCTCGATTACCAGCCGCTGTTCGCGAAATGATCCCGCGCTCTCGAGAGATCGGCGGAAATCGAACCTAATAAATCTGCAATCAGAGAGAAAGCCCCTTATTGTTTTTATTTCCCATCAATAGGAATATTCCTTGGATATTTTCTTTCGTCAGTGGTGGTACGATCCAAGGTTGAAGCATAATTCCAGCACGCCATTTAACATGGCGGCAGATCCTACTAAAATATTGTGGACGCCAGACACGTACTTCTTTAATGTGAAACAAATCAAGTACCATTTCGTGACTCGTGAAAATATGCGTGTCATGATTTATTCAACGGGAGAAATCTACTTTAGTGCCAGGTAAGTTAGTGTCGCAGTCTGCAAACAGCGCCTGGCAGTGCTCGCAAAATTTCGCATCCAGGGTGCTCTTTTGCTCGTGTTAACATAATCGGTACAAAAGGAGCCTGGCCTGGCCATTCTCACCTCCAGTCGTCAATTAACCACTGAATCATTAACAACTGACAACAAACATACGTCATTATTACTGAGACCATTGCTAACACAATTAGGAAAATTTATGAAAGTTATATCAGAAGTCTTTATGAACTTCTATTTCTTTTTTTTTGCTTAGGTAAAATCTTGGTTTAATTAGATTTTTTAAGCAAATTATATTTAAAGGACGCGCAAGTTAACCACGTTTTGTGACTGAAAGACGCCTTAATTTGCATTTCACACCCAAAACGTGTAAAATGGGGGATGAGCTAAGCCTTTTATACCGGAAATCCGTGTTTAATAGTAACTTGTTAAGTGTTCAGAAGACAATTTTGATCAATGCTCATGCTCGCAAAAAGAAAAAAACAACGCTGTGCTCGCAAAGACCAAGGCCCTTATGAGCTAAGAACTCTCTTTCTTCCAAGGATAACATTGACGGCTCAGTGTGATATGGATCTCCGTCTCTACCCGATGGATACCCAGCACTGTTCCTTGATTATTGAAAGCTGTGAGTACTTGTTATTACTACTACAACGTTACGTTAACAGATGAATAGAACTTGGAATATGTTAAAGAACGTTTATCAGCTTGGTCGTATATTCATATTTATCTGATTTAGTTTTATATTCATATTACCATATTTCGTAAGAGTCCTGCACCTTACAAAATTTATGTTGTGATGGTTATTCTGTTTTGCTAAGATAATGTCTATTTGAAATATGTTGTAACAATGGTTTAAGACTTTTTTACAAGTATCCCAAAGTGAGTGGTGTGTACTAAATATTTTAAACCTGTTGCATAAAGACATGGTACCAACTGACCAAAGGAAATACTGATTGAAACGTTATAAAATATTTTGCCTATACCTTATCTGCACAAATATACATAACACTCAGAATTACTAAGGGGTAGACGTCTGTCCAGTAGCCAATCAGAGAGCAGCATTTAGGTCACGTGACCAAAAGAACAATGCATTCCAGACATACCATACTACTCTCAGATGTTTCAAGGCTAAAACTGTCAACTTGACAAAGTACTTTTCTCTACGACCAGATGCGCATACAACAGATGACGTGGATTTCAAATGGTATAAGACTAAAGCGAACAATTGGAAAGGAATTGAGATTGTATCCCAAACAATGGCACAGTTTGAACTGACGGGAATAGAAACCAAGATCAAAGGCACAGAAAACAGCAAAGGTTTTTTAGTTATTCTTAGTTTTATATAAGATCGTTCGCACACTTTTCCGACTCGATCCCAGTCTCTATCAACCCTTTTAATGTCAAGCGATGAGTCATAGGGGAAAAAGTGTATACTTTACAAAACCCATTGTGACATTGTGACATGGGTTAGTCTTTCAAAGAAAACCCTGGAAACAAGTACAGACTCTTCTTTTATTACCATTGTTAAACGGTTAAAACTGTCGCGTATAACGGACAAATACCTTTCTAAAATTCGATTCAGTTGAGATAGAAATTGCAGTTTTCGAACACGTTATTGGCAACCTCTCTACAACGCCAATGGCTTTTTTGTCTCAAACGTTGATCCATGCAAATTGTCCTATTCTCCTTTCTAGGCTCCTTTGCCAGTCTGAGCGTGATGTTCTCCTTCAAGCGCCGTCTGGAGTACTTCGTCTCGTCCGTGTTTTCTCCGGCGGTGACGCTAGTAATGCTTTCTTGGTGCTGCTTTTGGATTGACCGTCGTTCCGTTCCCGCGCGCGTCTCGTTGGGAATTACAACCATTCTCACAGCAATCGTGCTTTGCGGTTCAACGAATGAGGAAATTCCGCCAGTCAGTTACATGAAAGCTCAAGACTTTTTCTTACTGGGTAGTTTCGGATTTATCTTTCTGTCATTTCTGGAGTTTGTAGTCGTGTTAAATACGAATCCTGAACCAAGGTGGTTTCGAAGGCTTAAAAGCCTCTGCATAAAGGATCCTGGAAAGGTAACTATTTTAATATTCCAAGTATAGTTAGCAATGAAACAAACTTGTTCACAATCAGTCATATAAGAGGTCAAAGTTTGTATTATATAGGGTGCCATATCTTATCACTGTTAATATCAAGATAATTACCCTCAACAGACTCTCATTTTTCTTTGTATCATGCACGCGACATGCTGAATACAGTCCCTCATTACCTTCATGACCGAGCTCCACATTCACCATCATTTTCTTCATCCTCTTTTTTTGACAAAAACAGGAAGAGAGAAGGTCATTGAAACTCGATGAAGCAGAGCTCGAAAAAGAGGTAATGAAATTTTATTGTGAGAGCACAATGCATTCTAACTCCCCCTAACCCCTCCCCCCCCCCAAAAAAAAAAATGTTACGACATAGAAGAATTTGTAGGTCTTGCCCTTCTGTTAAAATGTTGATAGTAAGCCTTCTGATCTTGCATGGAAAAAAATAAAATGAAAAAATCACAACGGCAGCTTATAAAATGACTTATCTGAGGAAGCTTGTCATGTAGTTTGCACTTTAACCTTTACAGACCAGCTTTACAGATCTGGAAGCGGAAACTGTTAATCCCACTGAAAATGACCTTGGTGTGATACACACCCATACGCGTACCTTCACCTCCACCCTACCCCAGCGAGTAGTGGTGTCCAACACTGGTCAGGGGGCTACAGTCCTGCTATTGGACAAGTACGGGCAAATGCATCACGGAAACTTTCATGAGAAAGCCGCCAATCATGAGTCTCGTAAAAAGAGAGACGCATGCGTAAGATGTTCTCACTGGGTTGACATGGCATCACGGATAATCTTCCCAGCATCCTATGTAACTTTTCTATTGCTGTTCTGGCGTAAATTTGTTCAGCAATAGGCAATTTTCATGATGGAGTCATTTAGTACAGCTACCAGAATCCTTCAGTGCAGTTTTTTAATCATTAAAAGTTAATAAGAGCTATTATTTAGACCGGCTTGTAAAACGGAACAATTCGTTAAGGTAAAGTCTGTCGTATAACGTTACAAGCGACAAATTTGTGACGTCTAAATCGCTTACTTCATTATATTTAAAATGATGATTTAGAATTTACTTAAGGTGGCTCGATATAGTATTTTGGTTTCCCTGTATAGTATATTTGGAGACAAAACAGTTAGAGTTATACTTTGCGGATCGTCATCACATTTTACCCCGAAATCAAGATAATATTACAGTATTAATTTGCCATACATGTATCGAGGTTGGCGTTGCCATGGCAACGCCATTGGGCTTTTAAGTAGGGCCTCAAAACAGACATATCTTCAATTATCTTTAAAATTCCACGGTGAATTCTGTTTAAATTTTGCATACGGCCTTCGACCCCTGTGTTCTACCCGAGTACCAACTTTAAAAAAAATCTGTCAGAAATTTAAAAGAAAAAACGCGTTTTTTAGAATTCGTTGGTAATTTTTTTCTCTGTTGACAGAATTTTTTGAAAATCGCGTAAAACGCACTTTGGATAGAACGAAGTCAACATGCAAAAAATGAAAAAAATTTACCGAGCGGAAGCGGAAGTGTGGACTTCGAAAGTTTCAAATTTCTGAAAATTTTGACACGACAAGATCGGCAATTACGCATGCGTGGCAGTTGTCACGCCACTCTTCCCCGCGGATTTTGTGGTCGATTTGCGAATGTTATTCTTGTTTATTCATTTATAGACAAATCTCTTTCGCACTGTACAGCTTTTTGTGAGATAGAAACTGTTATCTTTTGGATGAATCGTGTCTAGTAATGGCTGGTACATCACTTGCCTTCGAAATGATTAACAATTCTGGCTAAAATCGCTGGATGCTTTGTTTCTCGTGGTGTGGATGGAATCGCTGCTGTCGGCGCTCTGCTCAAAATTGAGAGCCTCTCTAGAGACACTGTAAGTCCTGGTAGGACAGGCCACTTTCTGCAATTTTTTGTAGGAGGCTTTGCTTTACCAGCCCATTATTACTCTGAGAAAAGATGTTATCCCTGAAATTGCACACGCTGGAAGCGTTCGTCTAAAAATACCATGTCTTCGAAAGCGAAGGAGGCGGGATTTACATTGCCGTTGTTTACAACGACGGGGATTGAAATAATAATAAATACGCGATGGAGAGCAAAGACATCTTCCAAAGCATCATTTGCTAAAAAGCTCGTCATTAAAAACAGATTTTAAAACCGATGGAAGATTGCTTCTACAGGGCTTTCCTCCCGGATTGAGCGATTCGGGTGTTTTGACAAGGTGAAGACTGTCGGCGAATAGAATTTTTCATGGATGAAAGTGTTTCTTTGAACTCATGCCTAACTGATAGGAGCCTTTGCGGAGAAGAGAGCCTAAGACAGCGTAGCAATGTGGGAGTGTCAAAACAAAAGAATTGTGGCCGATCAAAACACTGTGGCAATTTGCGATGGCATTACTGGAGAGAAAAGTGGTGAAATCGCTCAGAGGAACAGTATGCACTGGAACGTTTTCTTTGAGCAACGTTTTCTGGCCATTTATCGATTCCACTGACAGTTTGTTAAATCGACTGAGAAGCGTAGTAGCTGATATTGCATTTTGGGAAAATGCACATAGTCAATTGTAAGTGTTTACCTGTTTAGTTATAGCTGCTATTTTATCTAAAGAAGTTGTCTCCGTGTCAAAAACTACAAATTGATAATCACTGTAGCCGTGTTGTTGTGTCTTTTCTTGAACGCCAGATCGAAGATTTCCTAATTTTCTCTTTTGAGTATTTCTGATTTGCTGCTTCATTAAAAGCCATACAACGTCTGCTTCCTTTTTGCTTTTTATTTCCTCTGGTGGTTCGTAGCTGGATAACCCTTTTTTGTGCATTTTCTTATCTAATTGATGACGAGAATCGACCACAAATGTCATGCAGTGGGTGGGAACTTCGTCGCGCACACGCTCTATTGCTGTTTGTTCTTATTAGAAGATGAACTGTCTTTCCCAACACATTCTGCATTACTCTTTTAATAGAGTTTAGATTAAGAAAATACACTGCCCCTAAAAACAGCCCAAAATAAACTCTCTCGTATTCAGAGGAAAATTGCGTCGTCAGCCCCGCGGCGGGGCTGAGTTGTCGATCGCGAAACCATTCTTCACTGCATTCTTGTCAGGGAACTTTAACCGCCCTGTTTTCTTTTTCTCGGTAAATCACATTACCACCAAAGAAAGAAGAATGTAAACCTAGCTTGCATACACGCAAAAAACACAGTCAACCAGGCCGGCGCAAAAATAAAATTGCGAAAGGAGTGTTGCGGCCATGTTTGTTTATCTTTTTTCTTGGATGACTCAAGTTTTTAAAAGTCCCGCGGGTAAATTAGAACCCAATCTGCGCGCGCCAAAAAAAAACTATATCGAACCACCTTAAGCGTGGTAAAAGTAAAAATTATGAACTCAGGCGTGCTTTATATGAGGATCTCTTTTTAGTGTGCACTTTAAAGTAAAAAACAAGTTAAGGACGTTCGCGCGAAAATCTTCTAACATTGATTTTTTAATAAAACTTTTGCTGCAGTTAGGCAATGAGTAACTCGTGTCAGAAATGCAAAAAAAATGGGGGGTCACCGACTTTGTTTCGGTAATAAGATATCTGAAAGGTGACCCTAATTTCGAAAAATCGGCCTTCCCAACTCGATATGGCCCCAATGTCTGTCAGTCCAAAAATGTTGTTAATGAATCTCTAAAATGCAATTTTCTGTGCCAAATTTTGTATGAGTGGGTCTATTAGGCAAATTCATTCAACTGGTAACGTTCTTTAGAGGAAATCTAATCTGTAAACGACAGCATTTGCAAACTCTGACAGCCGCAAGTTGCCAGGATTCGATGTCGCGCGGGTAGAAAAATGGAAAAAATTTAAACTTCCTACATTGATTTTTTGTTCATTTTTTCACAATCTGTCGAGAATTGGCAAAGAAACATATCTATGAAAAAAAAATTGGGGGTCACCGACCATCCAAGCGAGTTAAATCTAAGCAAAGTTAACGCAACGGCTACCAGCCCTTCATGTGCTTAGATTTCTTCTCTTGCGCGCGCGCTCGTGCATGACGTAGCATGGCGTTGCGACACGAATTGCATGCGCAGTAAGGATGCGCATAAACAATTAGCGCGAACGTCCTTAAATTACTTGTCATAACATATATTAGTTTTCATCAACGTTTTTTTGTATAGTTTGTAGTCACTTCTATTTCTACTTAGGCATTAAAACAATATGTTATACTACAGACATTATAAAATTTGTGCTTCACGTTTTCTGAGCTGTAAACTGATAAATTTTCATGACAAGAAAGCATTAAAAAAATGTTGATGGATTTATTTGTAAATAGCAGCGTGTAAATAGCAGTGTGCCTGCCATCATATAAGTTGAGTGGAGTTCTAATTATGCTGCTAGTTAAGAAATAGGAAACGTTTCCTTAGAGTTACGGTAACACAAGTGGAATTTTTTTGAGAACGCGAGGAAATACTATTTTGAGTTCCCTAAACTTTCAAGTGCTGTTGTTCAGGTTTTTGGCGCTTCTTGAATGGAAAATGCAATTGTTGCAATTTATGTCAGAAACGTTTAAAGCGTTATAAACCCGAATGCTTAAATATAGAGGTTTTGCACGGCAGCCATGTTGCATGGCAGGAACAATGAAAATGTTTTGCATTAGAAAGAACATTCTTTCCCATAGGGAATAGAATCTATTGTTCCTGCCATGCAACATGGCTGCCGTGCAAAACCTCTATTATGCCAAGTCTAAATTAAAAAACAAGCCATACAGCTCTCGATAGATGGTATTTTGTGTTTGTTTGAAAACTCTTGGTCACTAACAAGTGCAGTAAAATTTCTGATATTGTTTTTCTTATCATTTTATTTGCCAGTTGTATCGTTTAGCATTACTGAAGCATTAAAATTTTAGAAACTCAAACTTAGCCTTTGAAAATTGCTACTGTACAAGTTTATAGCAATATAGAAAGGCTGTGATGATATATTTCTTTATCGTTTGTCTCACGATGCAGTCATCTTTGTTGTCATGTGTTGTGGATCGCGACGTTTCTTAGTTTAATATACTTCTATATTTAACCATGCAGCTCGCTTATGCATAACTTGTACGTCTATATATTGCTGTTTCATGCACATTTAGTTACGCTATGAACTTGAAGAGTTTGTTGACTTACAGTAGTAGAAAGGAGGAAAAACATTAACTTGATAAATTGGTACAGTGTTCAATTGGAAAACAACATGCATCATCTAAAACTATTTATTTTTAGATTATTTTTATTATTGTCCGAGTCTTTCGTCTAGCTGCTTTAAGGCTTATCATGTTTAGACTGAAATAATAACTATAAAAAAATAAATACGTATTTTGATTGTCAAAAAGATGAATAGCTATCTTAGAATCCCTGCGTTTAAACCAAAATACCAAAGAAACAAAACAACAGGCACACTTACCGGCGACAAAGAATTGTCAGCAAAATGAAGTCTAATATAAATATATTGCGTAGTTCACCATGATCGCGAAATCAACTATTGTCTCGAAAATTCCGAATCGGCACTTTACCAAAACATTATAATTTGGCAGGATATTTTGTGAATATTTTTATCTCTTGCGGACTAAAAACATATCACACCTTTAGTTCATATCATGCAAAACGGATAAGTGTTTTTCAAGGTCTCTGTACAAGTCAGCTCAAATCCAGGAAACTTATTATCACACTACTCACCTGCAACTAGAAATAACTAATTTGAAAGAATATTTATCTAATTCATTTCAGATTTTATACAATGTTATCTCATTCATTAAAACAGAAAAACTGAAAAACAAAACATCAAATATATTAAAAACTACAGTTCACCAATGACTGTCAAGAAATATCAGTCTTATCGTTCGGTAATCTATCTGCATGTCATCTACTGCAAATATTTTATTCTTTTGCCGGAACGTAAAGTTATATAATTACCGAATTAAGTTCGGTGCAAGTTTGATCCTAGCTGATAAGGGGCAAAGCTTTCTTCAGCAGATTTTCATCCTTGGAGGTTGGTACGGAGAACTTTTCTCAGCACTCGCATTTCTATGCTTGATTGAACTGTCAGTTCTAACAAAAAAAATATTGTCGGGACGAGATGCGGTGAGATGTTGTAAGAAATAGACTAGACGAAAATTCAATGGATAATGTGACAGAAATGTAAGGGATCGTTAATTGATTGTCTACATTATTTATAACTGGTTTGTTTTGGATCACGAAGTGCATGCTCTATTATCTTTTAATCATTTTTGGCGATTGGTGCCTTTCAATTGTTATGATTTTTTGTCAAACAGATTGATACTTATAATTCATTATGTAGCAGAGATTTCAGTGGGACGCAACAGAGGAACCCCGTTGTATTTCAGCATTTACGAAAGCAAGGGCTTTCTAAGTGCGAAGTACAATTTAAGTGCGAAGTCGTGATTACACCTGATGGTAAGTAAGACTCTTTTAAAATAGAAGGGAAGGAAGGATAGGCAAAAATGTTCCAAATTCAAGAATACATCAGTTCTGTAAATTTCATTTGGGAATGTTGATGGCTTCCCCTCATTTTATCAATGTAATATGACAGAGTGCTTTAGTAGTAATTTTCGATAGGGGGCAAATTTTGTTCGAGAAAATTAAAAGAAAACAATCTAGAAGAAAGTTTAAGATTTTGTAAGAGATTCCCACTTTTATAGAATTGAGAGTTAAGCAGCTACAACTCAAAGAAAAGAAAGAAACAGGTGTACCCCGTAACATGCATGATACCAACAATTTTTTTACAAATATTAAATTCGTTATTCGTGATATACATTAAAGCAATGTGCAGATTAGATCCAAGTTAAAAACTGAACAATAATTGCCTCCCACAGAACATAATTATCTAGGTCACACTTGTATTTTGTCACCGAGAGCAGTTCGCTTTCTTGTTTTAACTGGGACGTATGACGTCTAGTCTGTCACCGAAACATCTAAAAAAAGAATACAGTGTACGGCCATCTTTGGTACTATGATTTGGTATCCGAAATACAAATTAAATAGTGTACCGTGGCTGTTGCCTTGTTAATAAGCTGTTTATAATTGCGAGATGTCCGCAAGGTAGGAGTTTATTAAATCAAGATTGTGATTAAAAATAAAAAAGAGATAACAGTTGAGGAATAAACATACTGTGCTAAGAATAATTTCCTTACACAAAAATGTTTTCTTATATAATTTTACCCCTTGGTAATTGATCGTCTCTTTTGTTGGGTGCTCGATGATCTGTCAAATTAACTAAGAAAATTGTGCTCGCATGAATTATCATCTTTTGATTAGGGTCAAATTATTTTCAACTTCAACTACTTCAAATTAAACACACAGTTGGGCTTTTGAATTTTTCATGTTTGGGGACGACCTTGGTATCTCATTATCCATCAATGTCTGACAGAAATGACTGCAGGAAGTTTTCGTAACTGAACTTTAAAAACTGTAAATCCGCCTTATTTTTACTCTATTTTAAATTTCATCGAGTGAAATATTTTTTAATCGTTTTTTTCCTGATCTGAAAGTAATAAATTAAAGCCATAATTGGCATTCGGGTGGGAATAACGCCCTATATCGGAAATTCTATTTTCAGTTTCACTGTTTGGTTGTTTTCTTTCCTTGGAGTAAATTAATTGTTGACTTCAAAAAAGGTCAAATAAATGTTTGAATTGGCCCAGTGTGAAGGGTAGGTAATTGCGATAATTTAAGCCTCAAGGGGGACCGTTTAGTCGATTCATAAGTTTAAAAAAAATACAGATGTCATGTGATGAATAATGAATCACTGACACAAAGACATGGTCTATTTTTATTTAACTAGGATTTTGCTAAGGTTCTGTAGGTTTACTAACCCATGTTATCTTGTTCTTCGTGACTTGTTTTTCCAGAATTCTTAAAATGGATGCCAAAGCAGCTTTGATGATCGTTTTTGTTGCAACTTCCACACTGGTTTGTTACGGGAAAGACAATGCGTAAGTAGTATTCTAAGATACTACGGATGTGCCTTTGCGCTATGTGCTTCGTGCGGTGCAAAGACAATTATTTTTTTCATTGGTGAGGGAATAAGTAGTGACAACAACTACAAATTCCATCCATTCTGGATAAATAGCACAAAACAAATAAAATTGTAGGTGTTCACAGAGAAACGCCATTGACTCAGTTGCCATAGGCAAAAACTCCAATGCGAGACTTAATGACAAAGGCAATAAAAATATTGCGTTTTTCGTTGAACTCAGTCAAATACATATATTTCACACTACTAGTACGTATTTGCTACACATTCTATGGACAATCGCCAATGTGAAGGTTTCGTTTTGTTCTATTTTCAGAAATAAGTATAAGAAGTCAATGGAGGAGGCATACAATGTGTCAGTGGAAATCAACAACAATTTGATCAACTATGATTCAAAGTTAAGACCTAACGCAGGAGGTAAGTGCTCAATCTATGCTGAGAATTCAAATAAATACCATTAAATGGATGAGATACAAAGTGTCAGTGGAAATCAACAACAATTTGATCAACTATGATCCAAAGTTAAGACCTAACGCAGGAGGTAAGCGCTCAATCTATGCTGAGAATTCAAATAAATAAACATAGCGCTGTTGTCATGGCTACCACTAATCAAGTCCCTGCACCTGGTTAAAGCTGCAGAAATTTCCCAAAGGTCTGATAAGATACTCCATTTTGCAGGCATTGAATGATTTTCCATAGGCAGAATGCGTTTAATATCATGTAGATGCGTTGACTGAAAAACTGTAATTATTTATTATCCAGGAGAGCCAGTCATGGTGCAAGTTGAGTTTAAAGTTATTTCATTTGGTGAGATCAGGGAAGTAAACATGGTAAGCTGTTGGAAATGCACATGTTACAGACTACAATGATATGAAATATTTGGTGGTTTCACTAAGTATATCCTAACTGCACTTGAAACCAGTTTTGAATGTGAACACATAAAGTCCGGGGAATCCAATCGGGTCTATTTACAGCCCTCTCCTTGCATAAAGACGAAAGATATAATTTGAACCTAATTACGAATGCTACAAGGTTCCGTCTTCATTGTCAACAATTCAATAACCTCAATTCTTACGACCTGATCCAATGTGACCTCACAGCCGGGGTTGTGTATGTATTCGAATAGAGTGAGATAACGCAACTTAGGAGAGAGGACCTGAAGGGGCCTGGGCTCTCCCTTATATATATCACAAAGCAAAAAAGGGACCGAAAGTCTGATTCACTTTTCAACTCAACCCCCCCCCCCCCCCCCCCCCCCCCCCTTCCCCTCCACTCTTTCTCCGGCTTATGAACAAGTCTGGATCCGTAACAAGTACACCATTATTATCATTGTCAGGAATACAGCATGGATATTTTCTTCCGCCAGTGGTGGAAAGATCCTCGTATGAGGCACAACTCATCAACTCCATTCAACATCGCGTTTGACCCGGCGAAACTTAAACTATGGACACCTGACACTTACTTCTGGAACATGAAACATGCAAAATATCATCACGTGACCCGAGAAAACATGCGCTTGAAAATATCATCCCATGGAGAGATTTACTTTAGCACAAGGTAAATAAATGATTCGAAAAATCTTAAGAAAAAGTCGACGAATGCTTGCATAATCCCAAAGCATAATCCCAAAGTTACATAAATCACCATGTCAAGTAGTCAACTACCCCTAGTTTTATATTGATTTAGACTTTGCAAAAATCGAAAGAAAGCGTGGATAAGCTTCATTTACTACTATTATTAGCATAAAGCCACTGGCATTTACAAAACAGCACAATCTAAATAAGGGTGTATAATTTTAGTATTCTATTTTTATCAGGATAACAATTGTAGCTCAGTGTGACATGGATCTGCGTCTGTACCCAATGGACACACAACACTGTGAACTGAGAATCGAGAGCTGTAAGTAATATATCCATAAATACGAGGAAGAGTATTTTATCAGGATTTCCAGACATCGAGAAGATGCTTCAAAAACAAGACGCAGCCGATCGTTTTTTTTTAACCGATTTCGAGGTGGTTGGAAATTCTGATAAAACATTCTTTCTCGCGTTTGACATATGACTGCATTTATAAATTTCACAGACATTTACTTTGCTTTACCAGATGGGTGCAAGAAACATTTATTACGTCAGGTTTAGTGATTTTTACATGTTTTTTTTGTGATTTGCTTATGATGATGTAACAGATGCCCATACAGTGGCCGATGTAGATTACGAATGGAAAAGCGGTAAAAGTAAAGGTGTTGAGATCGTTTCTTCAAAGATGGCGCAGTTTGATCTTCTTCGAGTGGGAACATTCAATGATGCATCGACTAACAGCAAGGGTAAGAAATGCTACTAAATAATAATTTTAAAAGGGAAACAATTCCAAATTTATTATTTTTTGGACTTAACGTGGCTTATTACAGTTTATGGGGGGTCATCAGACGCTTTCGATAATATCGATCACATTTCACCATTTTGTGGGAACAAAGCAGTAATTACAAAGTCAAAGTCAATTTAGTCAAAGTCAATTACAAAGCAGCAATTACAAAGTCAAAACCAAGTGACACTGACAATTTTACACAAGCAAAAACGTCGCGAAGGCGTTTATTTTGTGTTACCGCTGACCAACTTGAGGGCTCACCCTCACATTAGTGTCTACAGTGCAACTAATCAGTGGTTTCCCACTCACATTATGCTTTATATGAATTCCATCTCTGTTGGCAGCAAATATGGCTGTATCCAGTGCGCCATCTATCAGTTCACAGTCAGAAACAAGAGAAACAAATTCTGAAGAATTTTCAAACATTTTTGAAATTTTTGACAAACCTTTTTCTGGAGAAATTCCGGTAACAATTTTAGCCCATTTTTCGGGAATTTTGCATCTAAGCTTATCTCTGCATGGAAAAACAAAGGAATTAGCATGATTGTTATTATTGTCCTTTTTCTCTTTCAGGATCATTTGCCAAGCTGAGAGCAGTGTTTTCATTCAGACGGCGCCTGGACTATTACATTGCATCGGTGTATGTACCAGAAGTCATTCTGGTTGTATTATCGTGGTGTACGTTTTTTATCACTCCCACAGCTGTTCCCGCCAGAGTATCGCTAAGCATCACAACTATCCTGACAACCATACTACTCTCCAGCTCTCTGAACAACAACATTCCCAAGGTAGACAGCCTGTTTTGTGGTCTAGTAGTAAGCTGATTGGACGCGATATTTTAGGATTTATGCAAACGTTTGCCACAGCTAGATTATGAAACACCCTTGTCAGAAATGAAAAAAACAAAGTTGGGTCACCGACTTCGTTTTGGAGGTGAAACGCATGGAAAAAATACCCAGATTTTGACAAATCGGCACGCGCAACGTGCTACAGAAGCCGGAGCTTAGCGCCTACACCGATGAGCTTACTGATATGGCTCGTTCAATCTGCTCTTCTGGATGTAGAGGTTAGCCTGCAGGCAGGCCCAATTTAAGTAGCGCTCTTAGTTCCTCGTTTCGCGTTTCCTAGGTGGGGGGGGGGGGGGGAGGGGATACAACCTGATCGAAGGTTAGTTAGACGTTTACCTTTAAGTGCGATGTTAGTCCAGACCTATTCGATATCACGAGAATGGCCTGTTTCAGTTGCGAGGATCCGATTATGCAATTTTCTGCCTATATTAATCAAAGGAGAGCACATGACATGATTGTTCAATCTTTATTTGAACATAACTATTCATTTTTTTTTTTGCGACGCACCTTAGCGTGAGCAACCAACAAACATTTTTTAAGTCAGCCAATCAGAGAGCGTGAATTCAATTGACAGGCACTCCTCCTCACAAGGTCAGCCAATCAGAGAGAATGAATTCAATTGACAGGCACGCCTCCTCACAAAGTTGAGTACGATTAAATGTAATCTTGTAGCTTTGTGTTTATCACAGGAGTGTAAGTAATGTTTACTACATGAGCGGGAGTGTTGTATCGGCCTATACATTCTCAAACTCATTAATAATTCATGACGAGAACACAAAGGAAATCACTACCGTGAAGGAGGTTTGGAAATCGTTTCTTAATTTGCATAGATTTTGGCGATTTTATTCCTTCGTTTTCTCCGCATTTAACGATCAGTTTGAGAAGCTATATCAAACACTCGAATCAGTGTTTCATCAGATTTCCAAACACCTTGAAGTGGGTGAAAAAAACTCGGCTGCGCCTCGTTTTTCTCACCCACTTCGCGGTGTTTGGAAATCTGATGAAACACTGTTCCTCGTGTTTGATATATTACATCACGAGCCGAAGGCGAGTGAATGTATAATGCCGATACAACATGAACGCGAATGTAGTAAACAACTTGTGAAATTCACATTCACATGTAAATTAGATACAACCATTCGTGAGTTGTATCTGGAATGCAAATTAGATACAACCACTCGTGAGTTGTATCAAGATTGTATCGGCCTATACAGGGTAATCATGTGATTGGAATGGCACATTTCTATTTGTCAGTACCCTTATGAATTATTAATGAATTTTACAAAGTTAGTTACAAAACTTGTAAAAATGTTTGTTGTGTACTCACGGTAACGCGCGTCGCTCTGTAAATAAATGTGGCAAGACATTGCAAGAAAACACAACATATTAGAACAGTCTTAGTAACTTGAATGCATTAGAATGAATATCACTTAATATTTTAGGTCAGTTACATGAAAGCTGTGGATTACTTCATGCTGACGTCATTCGGATTCATATTTGCGGCCCTGATTGAATATATTATCGTACTCAACACTCCTAATATCGTGACGGATTGTTTTGTCTGCTTTAAGAAGAAGGAGAAGGATGATACAAATGCAACTCAAACAGAGGTGAGTAAATTGGTCAAATTTGGACCGAACTGGTTACTAAACTCTACCCCTCAATAGTTCAGACCACAAAGGCTCCCTTGAGTGACAAATATCTTTATAGCTTACATACAAGAAATGATGACCCAGGAGTTTAGTAATGAATGTGCACTTCTCCAAGTTGCTATATTCCAAAATTCACCCCATGACAATGGCAGACATAACAGGGGTCGAAGCGCTTAATTCTCAGGAATTGAAGCGCACGGGTGGGGCTGCATCCCCCGGGGGGAGGGATTAGTCTGCAAATGTTTGGGTGGGGGTGTGCCGCTGGGACTCTTTACCTATACTAGACCATTTTAGCTGCATTTTGCAACCCTATTCTAGACTAAACACCGAAAAACCCTGCCCTATCCTAGACCAAATGTTTGAACGCTTTCTTTGTTATTAGTTACCAGGGGTCAGTAAAACTGCCGTATTGCCCGCTGTACCGATGTTCAAATTATATTTGCCATTAAACCTTGTCTAGACTAAATTCTTCATGCAACTGATCAGTTTCGCGGAAAATGATACCCTATTCTAGACCAAAGTTCTCTGATTACTATACCCTATCCCAGACTTAACTGCCTGAAAACCATATACTAACGAGAAGTCCAAGCACCACTGCAAAGCTGATACAACGAGTAAATATATTTCAAACAATATTTCGGCTGGCCAGACCAGCCTTCTTCAGGTTATAAGATGTTACTAAATTATAAAATGAAAATACAACACTATATAAAGGAGAATGTCGCAATACATATTCAAAAAAAAAGGGGAGGGACGGAAATGACCTACAAGATAACAAAAACTAAAGATAAGGCCAGTATACGTAAACTACAATTCATCACGTCTGTTCGACCCACGTGGTTCTAGTGTTTTCGCTCTATCTATTAAATACGACGCTCTGGCTTTTCGAATAGAATTCCGTGAATTGTGAATTATTTCTAGTGGAATAAGTTGCACGTCAGTGTTGGAATGGTTAGAATGGGAAAGAAAGTGTTCAGAGACAGTAGTAGGTTTGGATCTAATGTTAGGTTTGTCAACGGAACGTCGATGTTCGTTAAATCTGTCTTTAAGACGTCGCTTAGTTTCACCAATGTATTGTAAATGACAGCGGTTACATTGTATCATGTGGATTAAGTTTTTAGTGTTACAGGTTATATGTGAAGTGATGGAACGGGTTTCGCCTGTAGAATAAAAAATATAGTCTTTAAGACCGTTGGTGATGCAGGTGATGTAAGGACAAGTGGCACAATCTTGTCCACAACGGAAAGAGCCCAGTGGTAAATTAGTATTGTTAGAGGTGGTGTGTGGTAATTGCGCTCTAACTAAAAGGTCGCGTAGGTTAGCACTACGTCTGAAAACCATACCCTTTACAGCTGCACATACCTATATAGCTCATATATGGGAATACCCCCGGGGGGTTGCATCCCCCTTAAGCGCGCGCACTCCAGAATTTCTTTATCATTCTTGTGCTTGCTACGCCGGATACCACAACCGGTAACATGAAGGTGTACAGCAGGAGTTATGCGTTCCGTTTTTCAGGTTCATTGGCCTGATATTTGTCTCTTGCAGGAAACCTCAGACGAGATCGTTCTGAAAATCAGTGCTTCGCCAAAGAAAATAGATCTGAACAAACCTGATCGGAAGAAACCAGCCGAGAAGAAAGCAAACAATCCTAAGGACCACTGGGTAGATAAAACCTCCAGTGTGCTGTTCCCTGCAATGTATTTCCTCTTCGTATTGGCTTATGTCATTAATTACAAGAACAAGATCGTGGATTAAGAACGGAATTCTGATGAATTCCCGGGAAACCACTACAGTGGGCGTGACTCCAATTTGTGTTTGTCCCTTAGAGAGTACCAAAACAAAAGCGTAATTAACTGATAGTTAATAATAAACACTTAATGTCTGGTCCCGGGGGAAACAGTGAATTTTGTTTCCCTCAAAGTCTCGGGAAACATCGAGATTCGAGGGAAACAAGGGATCAGTCATTAAGTGATTTGTTTTATAGCAACACAATAACACAACACAACACAGTTTGAAAAACGCGCCGAACACTCATAATCAAGACATGCCAACTTTTGTCACGGTATGATCACTTGCGCTAGCGAGCAACAGTGAAAATGTTGCCCGCTTTCGCAAATGTTGCGCGCTCATGGACGTTTGGCAGGAAATAGTTTGTTTGTTAGACGTCATGTGACCATGAATCAGCCAATGAACGCACGCGTTGCACTGAGAAAAACTCCAGCTATATAACAATTTGTATTTGCGACTATGATAAGGTCGGTTGTTATGTTTTTTTTTGAAGGAGTCAGAACTGAAGCACGGTCATCAATTGTCCATCATTTCTAACTCTAAAACGCACCGAAAAAGCGTGTTTCTTTTTTTCAACTAATCACACTAAAGTGGTGCCTAAACCGTATTTAAACTGACCCTAAAAGGCATGACAGGCAAGTAACCCCGTCACTTTTATATTGGAGTCACCCCGTGAGGTTTTAATTACTCATAACTTTCTATCAGTGAGCAGAGAGTAATCCGGCAATTCATTTACCTCAGTTTTGCTTGTATATTTATGCAAATTGAATCCAATATGAAACGTTTCAGCTGTGTTGTTTTTGGTATTCAATTGACATCGCATGAAGTGTTTGCATGAAAATATTACTCGATCAATTGAGACCATGAGGTAATAAAAGTTTTGCGACAATATAAGATGATATTCTATATATATAAACGAAGACTTTTGTTAAAGCGTTCATATAACTCATTAATATAATATAACTCAATATACTACGTGATATATTTTACAGGTACTCCTTGGCTCATTTTCACTGATTACGCCTTGCTGAAGGTTGCATTTGGGTCCGAGCGGTGTTCACTTGAGTGTCGAAAACCAATCCATTGAACCAATCAGAACTCGAAGTAAATACATGTAGCCAGAGCCAAGTGCGGAACAACGCGTGCGAGCAAGTTACGATGGATTTTTTTCTGATTGGTTGATAAAGTGGCGCGAGATTTTTTAGCCAATGACAAAGCGTAGCATTATGCAAAACCAAAGCAATCGCGAGATTACTTTCGGCATTCAATTGAAAACCGCTCTTAACACCTTACAGTCAAATCGTGACTGAACATAAATTTTGTAACATCCCGGATCAAAGTTAGAGCGCGCTTGATGGCTTTTTCGAAGCAGCCTGACATTTTTTAATATTGAAAAATATGCTGAAAACTGAAGGAAATATAAAATATAAAAATCCATGATTTTTACAAGGAAATGTATGGCAGGCGGGCAGTGTGTGCTCGCAATAATCTTTGTAAAAATTCTAATTTTTGACTTCTTATGTTTCCTCAAGTTTGAAGCATATTTCTACAAAACTTCGCACTTTTTGTTAAAAGAAAGACAATATCATTGAGAACAGCTTTATTTCGGTAGTCTAACTTAAAAAATATTTACAACTCGTAGCTTACATTGTACAGGCGTATTTAGTCATGTAAAGCTTAAAGCCATTTCAATCAGTAAAAAGTTATTTCATCTACCTTAAAGAAAACATTAACAATACATAAATAAGCAATTACCTAGAAAGAGGTGAATAAAACAATAAAGTATTAACTTGAAATATTAAAAAGTTGACACTGGCTAAAAATGTTGTGTTGGACGTTTCGGCAACTACTGTTGCCTTCTTCAGCAAAAGATAAAATGCAAATGTATAACGGCGTCCTGATGGACATATTCATTTTATCTTTTGCTGAAGAAGGCAACAGTAGTTGCCGAAACGTCCAACACAACATTTTTAGCCAGTGTCAACTTTTTAATATTTCTTTTTAACATGCCTGGCTACACACCAAACATTTAAAGTATTAACTTGTCACATTATTAAACCATATATTGTATTAGTCAGATAAATGCAAAACGTAATTAACCTTCTGACTAATAAGTCGTTCATTTTGTCATTATTTGCAAAATAATTAATTGGTAATAAAACGTTCAAGCTTCTTAAGCTACTTAAAAATAGCAGCGTAATCTTTTAATTTAGCTCAGTGCTGGTAACGAGCTTCTTTGAACAGTAATAAATTTTTTGTTTTACATTGACTTATGTTCTGTATTGTATAACTGATAACAACAACAAAGGAGGAACCGGTTCCAAAGTACATTAGTAAGAGACACAGATTTTAATATTTATTGTATTTAATTAGATGTTTGGTTTTGTAATATTGTTTATTAATTTTAATATAATGATGTAACGATGTACCGTCGAACGTCCAAGAAGATCGAGGACCAAATCATTGTATTCCAATTGAAGTTAATGTGTTTTACTGTTTTCTAAAAATTAACTTAAACAAATATTTAAATCCCTTTGTCTTTCTCGCAAAAATGGAACAGACCATTTTTTTTTAGTTCCTTGTCATTTTGTCAAATTTGTTTCTCTCCTTTTTTCTTTTATATCAGTCTTTTAACATTAAAACATTAAACAACTCATTGAAATAAATTCATTTGTCAATTATCTCCAAACAAAACGAAAACTTTACTCTTCTGCCACTTTCTCCTTACTAGCGTTCCTCAACAGCCCATAATATATGGTGTAAGAGACAAGAAAAGTGACGTACAATGTTGGAAAAGCAAATCTTGACACACGGTCGATCCAATGTGCCTTGGGTACAGTTTTAGTTTTTTCTTGAGGTGTGGGAATGAGTTGCTCTTTGTTTTGGGTGACCAGCTTGACATTTCCCTTGTTGTTTCGGATCCTACACGAGCCTTCATCCATTACTTGCACAACAAGATCAACACTGTCTCCACCTTGTGCCTAAAAATAAAAATAACATCTCTTTTAATTCAAATTTCAGAACTAGAATTCCAGATTACCCATAGGTTTCTGAAATCCGATACATTACGTGATCACCCAAGATGAATTCTCTTATAAAGGCCGTGTATAAGATGCTCGGCAACTTTTTGGGCAACTTTTCCGATTTCGGGCAACTATTGCAATTTCGGGCAACTTTTTCAATTTCAGGGAACTTCTTCCTTTCTAAGACAATACCACAAATTAAAACAAACCAAACAGGCATATTAAGCACTTAATGTTTTTTTTTTTCGCTTTTTGGTCACAACCGTCACATGCAGTATTCTTGGTTTACACATGACGTCATAAAAATTCAAAAATCTAAAGTATACGTCCTACAAAGCTGTTTATAACATGGTATGTGGATACCAGTGTTATAATCTTTCACAAAAAGTTTCAGGTTTTAACGATGTTTTGCTTCCGATTTATAAAGGTTCTAAATGTGTCACGCAATTCGCAGATAAGCCGTGAAAATAAACAAAATTGCATGAACAAGTTGAAAGTTATTTTTGTATTATAGATGTTTATAAGCCGATTAAATTACACTTATAGTGAATAAAATATTTTGCGATGAGATTTTTGGTGTAATTAGGACTTTAAATTTTTGGCCGCCATGTTGGTGCCCATTAAGTTGGGCACCAAGATGGCCGCTCCATACATTTCTTGCTAAAAATCGCCTGTAACTCTTTAAAGTAAATGCTTTTGCGCTTCAACATTTGGCCAAGATGTGTAGTTTTAAACTCTCTACAATTCCATAAACATTTTGGAATCGAAATCTATTGTTTAATGCTTCTGACGTAATATGACGTAAGTGAAAACCAAGAATATGTTTGTTAACAGTACTCAGTAAGTGCACGTTGTGGAATGTTGAGCATTGGTTTGCCTGTGATTATTAAAAAGGCGATTCAGGTGGTCAGGGGTGGGTGGATCTTTTTAAATTCAAAATGGCGGACAATGGCGATGCCTCATCGTGCTCGAGTGCCTCTGAAGATTTTAAAAATCCTTTGGAGATAGCAGCTACAGCGGGTGCCAGGCTGAGTACTCCACATAAGGCTAACATTTCCCGACAGTCATAACGGACTGATTGTTTGGTTAAGTTATATTGGAAGAAAATGATAAAATGTTGTAACTCGATTTAGCAAGTTATTAAAAGCTCAGGAGTCAAGGAACAGTGAAAAATGGTTCTTTGGTTGGGTAATAAGCAATTTCTTGCAGTAAATATGAAAAGGAACATTAAGATTTTGGAGCAACTTTTGGATTTTTTGAGCAACTTTTGAGCAACTTTCTGAGTAATTTTTAACATCTTTTTTAACAATTTGGAACATCTTGTGGACAGCCCTTAATTTTCTGGATAATATTTTAACAACTTCTTCCATTTAACGTCTATAAGAAATGTATGGGGACAGGGAAGGAGAATTTGTATTTATATATATTGAGGATTAAAGGATTATTGCAAACGCGCCTCGTGACAACAACAGTCAACTACTTAATACGTTACCTAGAAAAAACCGTTTGGAGTGGCACATAGATCATTTTTGGAAAATGGATTTCGTGCGAGAATAAGGGGTCTTCAACTATCTATCTATTTTTCGAAAAAATGTCGTCGGAAATTTGTAAGCAAGTTTTTTCTTTTTACAATAAAATAGGCTGCCAAACATTTGTTTTAAGCCACATTTTGACAAAAATGCCGAAATTTGTTTGCATTATCTTTGCATCGTGTTTATTTTAATGCTTTATTTATATACCTCGCATTCCATCTCAACCTCCTTTTTGTGGTCCATTTTCTTTTTCCTTTTGCACCATGTAGGCCAATTAAATTGCGGTTCAGTGTTGAGCACAATAATGAATTCAATTAGGGCGGCGAAAATGAAACCAAAAGAAGTTAGCAAGAAATAGTCCACGGCCTTCATGTAGCTGACTTTGGGCATGTCTCTATTAACATTCCCCTTGAGAAGAATGGAAGTTAAGATGGTGGTAATGCTGAGAGCGATTCTTGCTGGGACGGCAGCTGGAGAGATGAAGAAACAGCACCATGATAGAACGACGAGGACTATAGCAGGAACGAAGATGGAAGACATGAAGCTTTCTGTGCGCCGACGAAACGAAAACACTGCTGTGAGACTTGCAAATGAGCCTGTCGTTTAAAAAAAAAACGAACTTAAAACGTTAACAATAAAATAGTTGCTAACCCTTACTATACCGAAAACTATTTGAAAGTTATTTTTAATAAATTTTGAACTATAGTTTATCAGTTTTAAAAAAAAAACAGGTTTAAAATATGTATTTAAACTGTATTTAACACATGTTTTTACCTGCATGCTTTATTGTATTTTCAACCTGATCATGATATTGAAATATATTTTGAAACACGTTTAATCGTTTAAGTATTGTTCCACATAAGAACGATAGCAAACTTCATTGTTCTGCGGCATTAGCTCTTTTCCACGTAGAATATCTTTGATTTCATTATAAAAATAAAGAAAATCCATTTGCGTCAAATAAATTTTAGGAAATGTTTGTGCTTAACCAATCAGAATAGCAGAAGACAATAGCTAATAATTTTGCTTCTTTGATGAAGTTCCCAAATACAATTTCTTTTAAAAATTGTATGTTGTGCGATTGGGTCTCAAATTACGGTAATAGGTCCATGATAACCGTCACGAATATAGAGCCTCCTATACACTATCATGACCATATAGTTGTATATTTAACGTACTCGTAGTACCTGTAGTACCTGTAGTACTCGTAGTACCTGTAGTACCTGTACTCGTAGTACCTGTAGTACCTGTAGTACTTGTAGTACCTGTAGTACCTGTAGTACCTGTAGTACTCGTAGTACCTGAAGTACCTGTAGTACCTGTAGTACTCGTAGTACCTGTAGTACTTGTAGTACCTGTAGTACCTGTAGTACTCGTAGTACCTGTAGTACTCGTAGTACCTGTAGTACTCGTAGTACCTGTAGTACCTGTAGTACCTGTAGTACCTGTAGTACCTGTAGTATCTGTAGTACTCGTAGTACCTGTAGTACCTGTAGTACCTGTAATACCTTTAGTACCTGTACCTGTAGTACCTTAGTACCTGTAGTACTCGTAGTACCTGTAGTACCTGTAGTACCTGTAGTACCTGTAGTACCTGTAGTATCTGTAGTACCTGTAGTACCTGTAGTACCTGTAGTACCTGTAGTACCTGTAGTACCTGTAGTACCTGTAGTACCTGTAGTACCTGTAGTACTCGTAGTACCTGTAGTTTTTGTAGTACCTGTAGTACCTGTAGTACCTGTAGTACTCGCAGTACCTGTAGTACCTGTAGTACCTGTAGTACTCGTAGTACCTGTAGTACTCGTAGTACCTGTAGTACTCGTAGTACCTGTAGTACCTGTAGTACCTGTAGTACCTGTAGTACCTGTAGTATCTGTAGTACTCGTAGTACCTGTAGTACCTGTAGTACCTGTAATACCTTTAGTACCTGTACCTGTAGTACCTGTAGTACCTGTAGTACCTGTAGTACTCGTAGTACCTGTAGTTTTTGTAGTACCTGCAGTACCTGTAGTACCTGTAGTTCCTGTAGTACTCGTAGTACCTGTAGTACCTGTAGTACCTGTAGTACCTGTAGTACCTGTAGTACCTGTAGTACCTGTAGTACTCGTAGTACCTGTAGTTTTTGTAGTACCTGTAGTACCTGTAGTACCTGTAGTACTCGCAGTACCTGTAGTACCTGTAGTACCTATAGTACCTGTAGTACCTGTAGTACCTGTAGTACCTGTAGTACCTGTAGTACCTGTAGTACTCGTAGTACCTGTAGTTTTTGTAGTACCTGTAGTATCTGTAGTACCTGTAGTACTTGTAGTACCTGTGGTACCTGTAGTAACTGTAGTACCTATACCTGTAATACTCGTAGTACCTGTAGTACTTGTAGTACCTGTAGTACCTGTAGTACCTGTAGTACTTGCAGTACTCGTAGTACCTGTAGTACCTGACTGTAGTACCTGTAGTACATGTAGTACCTGAGGTACATGTAGTACCTGTAGTACTCGTAGTACCTGTAGTACCTGTAGTACCTGTAGTACCTGTAGTACCTGTAGAACCTGTAGTACCTGTAGCACCTGTAGTACTCGTAGTACCTGTAGTACCTGTAGTACCTGTAGTACATGTAGTACCTGTAGTACTCGTAGTACCTGTAGTACCTGTAGTACTCGTAGTACCTGTAGTACCTGTAGTACCTGTAGTACCTGTAGTCCTCGTAGTACCTGTAGTACTTGTAGTACCTGTAGTACCTGTAGTACCTGTAGTACTTGTAGTACCTGTAGTACCTGTAGTACCTGTAGTACCTGTAGTACCTGTAGTACCTGTAGTACCTGTAGTACCTGTAGTACCTGTAGTACCTGTAGTACCTGTAGTACCTGTAGTACTCGAAGTACCTGTACTACCTGTAGTACCTGTAGTACTCGTAGTGCCGGTAGTACCTGTAGTACTACAGGTACTACAAGTACTACAGGTACTACGAGTACTACAGGTACTACGAGTACTACAGGTACTATAGGTACTACAAGTACACCGTACTACAGGTACTACGAGTACGTTAAAGATACAACTGTATGGTCATGATAGTGTATAGGAGGCTCTATATTCGTGACGGTTATCATGAACCTATTACCCAAATTACTTGAAACCTTAAAAAAAAATTAGACAAAATGCACCTTGAACCTTAACTTTTTAGCGGTTTTTGAGTCCAGGCCAATGAGATCACTAGTTGTAACAATGAAAAATCTTGACATTCCATCGTGTTCGACATTCCATTGCCGTTCAGCGCTATCCTTCTTATATAATTATGCGGATCATTACTTAATCGTTTAGTCTTGTAGCAGAAATACATAATCGGTATCTAAATGTTGTTTTTTGAGTAATTTGTCTGATACACACTGTGACGAGCTTTTTAAGTCTTATACGTCAACCTGGTTAACGAGTCAATGGTCTCCTAGCACATGGTTATTGCTACTGGTCAGGAAAATAAATCGCCTTAATGGATTTTGAATTGAATAATTTTCGTTCGACCGTACAAGGGGATAGGTGGATTTCATTAGAGGCTTTCGTTTTTGGAAGGCGAAGGCTCTCAGTTGTTATCTAGTTTTCCTCTGACACATTTTGATGTAAATGTTGCAGTTTTTGTATGATATGTGATATTTCTTTGGAAACCAAGTCTTGACAGGCAAGTCGACCGAAATGTTAAGTTTTTCCTATTAAGTTTTCTGCTTCGCACATTTTTTTTTTCTTGTTTTTTTTTTTGGCATCGTTTTTTCGATTTCAATTAAAGTTCAAAAGAGGTGATTTTCTGGGAATCCAAAATCCAAAATGGTGGATCCAACTTGGCGGCTTTACAAAACAAATGACGTCATTTGCCGTCATCACCGTCACATAATAACCTTAACTTAAAAAACACGCGATGGGCTTTCTATTGAAGATAAAACGAGGTTAAAACTGGTATCGTTACACAGCAACAACCCCTACCCTTGTACCATGCTGGAGGTATCATTTTACTGGTATGTTCAAGGATTAAAATTGCGTTTTACGAGTGTTGGCCCTTCGACGTGGGAATTCCAATATTTGCATGCTAAGTGCGTGTACATAACAGAAGAAATCAAATCTGCAAAGGACCGCAAACCGGCCTCAGCTGCTGCCCTGCTTTATCGGTTTCCGCCGTATTGAGTGTCTCGCAAAGTCTACTTTTTTACGTAGTCAGATCAGCCTTGCAGTTTGTTTGTTATGTTACGTTTGTTCATTTCTTTTGGCTGATTAGGTCTTTCGTAGATCCTACGTATCGTTTACAGCATTATCGTTTGCGGTCCTTTGCAGATTTGATTTCTATTTCCATATATTCTGGGACCGTAGGTCTTTACTAGATCCGATATGCTGTGTTTTCTTTCAGCGTGGTTTTGTCCATACGTTTGAATGTTTACATTGGCTTGCCATGTGCATTCTTCTTTGCGAGACACCATTGTGACATCTTGGGACAGGTTGTTCCCCGCAACACGTGATGTGACACGCCTTGATGCGGGTGGCAAGTTGGTTCCAAGATACGGAACTTGATATTGTGAACGGGTCATTGTGCGTTTTTAGTTTGCTACAAGCTACACCGCTCTGACGCGCTCCAACAGAGCGAAACAGCTGTCCGCGGTTGCCACCCTGCTTTATCGGTTTCTGTCGTATCAGGTGTCTCGCATAATCTACGTTTTTACGTAGTCAGATCAGCTTTGCAGTTTGTTGCATGTTATAACAAAAGAGCATGATGTTACGCCTTTGTGGAGAAAACATACCTTTATAGAGTTTCATTCTACAAAATAACTCTTCTTTATGTCTCTCTAGTATGTTCTGCAATGTATGTCACCTACCTTTACTGTTTGTCTGTGATTTAGTGCGGGTTTTAATTCCCATGAGATCGTACTGCGCCATTTCAGCGGATACGATCTCTATACCTTGGTCATCTCCTCCTTTCCAGCGGTAATCTACATCGTCTATTGTGTAGGCATCTATCATAGAATAGAAAAAGAAAGTAGTCAGCGAAATTACCGTGATAACATTAATTTGTCCAGGGAAGGAAGAAGAAGGTTTACGACTGCTAGAAGATAAAACAAAAGATTATTATGAAATATTATGTTTTATCATCCAGCAATTTTCCTGTTGTAAACTTTCTTTCCGTCTTCTTTCGTTTTGTTTACTGCAGGTTACAATATAACTATTATGCCACTTTTTTAATGATTTGTCAAAAAAAATTTCGTTACTTGTTTATGTATCTGGGTAAAACGAAAAATGTTACATCTTGTCTGGCGATTGTCTGTTTGTAAATATAGCCGAACCTCAAGACTGAGAACAGGGAAATAGTCCTTATTATCTAAAATTTTACTGATAAATACTTACAGCTTTCTATGATAAGAGGACAATATTGTGTGTCCATTGGGTAGAGCCGCAAGTCCATGTCACATTGGGCTGTTAAGGTTATTCTAAAACACACAAGACAGTTGAGTGGAAGAAAAAATACAATGTAATCCGGCCATCTCATGCACAGAAATTGGTTTGTTACAGTGAACAACCTTGACAAAATTTAGTGCATGCTTCACTTACTTGGTAGAAATGCTGGCTGTGGGAAATGAGTTAATATTTTTCATTAATATATAATCTGGATTTCCGTGTTCGTTATTTTGCACTGTAAAATTAATCTATTTTTTAATTCTTTGCAGACGTTTTTACTTACAAGATTTTCGCGCGCGCTCGCGTTATATCACGCCCGCTCGATCTCTGCATGGCTCAAGCAGTTTAAGGCCTGGGTTTAAGGTCTGTTACGAAAATATGGTTGACACTTAATATCTTTGGCTAGATTGCCTAGACCAAGTTGAAATTTTCCGTGAATGTAAATCTTGATGTCTTCGTCTGCCTTAATGCATAAGTTTGGTCACGTGACATGTCACGTGATCAAAATTTAAAAATTAAGCAAATTGACGATATGGCAGCGAATTTTATTTGTATAGTTGAGTAAATTGGCTTTACTGATGGAAGTTTTAATATATTTAACCTTCTACGTTTGGAATGATTGTCCTCCAGTTTTAAAATTACAGTTATAGATAATCAAAGGTTGAATTTTGGACTTAAAAATGACCTTTGTCTTCACAATTTTTTTTTAGAGAACAATGCACGATCATTCCAAACGTGAAGGGCTGGAAATATTTAATCTGCATCAGAAAAGCGTTTTTATTGTATATTTTCTCTTAAACCCGTCACCAATTCGTCAAATATTTGCTATTTTAAGAAAAATAATCACGTGACATGTCACGTGACTTATGGGAAAGTTTATTATACTTAAAAAATTAAGGACGATGAGACCTTTCCATGAGCCAAACTTCGATTCAGTTCCATGCCCTATGTTAAAGTTATCCCGAATAAATTTTTTTTTTTTCAGATTAAAGCCTTCGACCCAGGCCTTAAACTACTTGAGGGCATAAAGAGAGGACTACATTTTTTAAACACGTCTTCAAAAACGCAGGCTCTTACATTCTCATTACCTAGTGCTGAAATAAATCTCCCCGTCAGGCGATATTTTCACTCTCATGTTTTCCCTGGTTACGAAATGGTACTTAGCAGCCTTGACATTCCAGAAGTACGTGTCTGGAGTCCAGAAGAGCTTTGTGGGATCAGCAGCCATGTTGAACGGTTTGCTGTAGTTGTTTTTAAACCTCGGATCGTTCCACCACTGTCGCATAAAGATATCCATCGAGTATTCCTTTAGAAGAAAAAGAAAAAAATTGAAACTTTAGTTACAATTCTAGTTACAATTAATTTCAGTTACATGTTCATCGGCGCCCAAAACCCAACCATGGATCCACAAGTGCACAAAACGTAATGAGTTGATATTAGGTAAATTGGCCACCCTAAAGAGAATCAAAGCTGTCGTTTCGAGTGCTAGTTTGCTAATCGTCCTTTTTACAGTTGTGTGCTTGGTGACCTTGCCTTTGAGTGGAAGCGAGGCTGGAGGTGACCTTGCTTTGATACAGACCTTGGAGCTTTTCAGATGTAAATTTAGCTAGTTAGCATGAGAAAAGCATTATGATATGAAAGGCAGAAAGGTTTGTATCAAAGCAAGGTCACCTCCAGCCTCGCCTCCACTCAAAGGCAAGGTCACCAAGCACACAACTGTAAAAAGGACTATTGTGGGTTGTGCGTGGTTTATATATCAAAAGGTGGTGCTATGCTATTGGTAGTCATGGCAACGTGAAATTGGAAAATGATGTTTTGCTTCAACTTTGTACGGTTTATGCGGCCTTAAGATGATCCCCTTTATTAAGTCTGTATACAGCAGTTATGAGGTAAACGACTTTCAACAGGATCTTCAACAGCTTTACTCAACTCCAGTAAGTGGTTTAAGTAAAAAGAGGAACTGTATTGTGATTACATAATTCAAATACTCGTAGATAAGTGGCGTACCATATTAGCTTCCTTGATCTCTCCAAAAGAGATGACTTTGAACTCAATTTTCACAATAACTGGCGGTCCGCCTGCGTTGGGCCTGACTTTCCTGTCATAACCAGTTAGACTCCTGTTTATTGAGCGTGACAGGTTGTAAGCTTCGATCATGCTACTTCTTATTTCGTCAGGATCCCTACAATATAAGGTGAATGGAATGGAGTAGAATTAACATTTCAGATTGTCAGCTTTCTTAAGACGTGAAGTTCCGATCATTTATTAATAAAAGCACATCATTTCGTTCAGTCCAATAAAGGCTACAGAGATGCGTCTGAATTTTGATCCAGCTCGAAATAATTCAGTCAATTGTCATGTAAACAATATTAGTGGTTTCACACTAGGGCTTCTAAGAACATCCTAAGTGTACCTGAAACCTTCTTTGAATGTGAATGGGTAAAATGTATGTACTTGAACCCTACAGTGTGACCATGGTAACGTGTCTATTTTAAAGGAGCCGAAGTACGCCGTCAAGAATGATCTACACCGCACTTGAGAAGGCGCTTGACCAATGGGAAAACAGAAGCTGACTAAAAGGCGTATGCAGCGATAGAAAAAATAGATAGTGATTGTCAGCTTATGTTCCAAGTAATGCACTTCGTCATCAGGTTTGAACCCCAATTTTCTGACTTGTTACTTGAGAATCTCAAGAGCGCTTGAGTCAAGCTCTTGCTTAATTGAGACATACTTGTAGTATGAAACCATGTCTTAGTGAGAGAAATATACATCTCGTGCTGCTTTATTTCTAGCTGATTTTTTTTTTCAGTACAAAAATATTTTTTATGCTTTTTCAGTTTGCTTTAATCAAATAAAGTTTAAGATTGTTTAATTTAAAAGTGGTTTCCAAACGCTTCATGATTTTATAAAGCGCGTACGTAAATTTTATTTTTTGAAGAACGAGTACTACTGTAACAATACAATATGTTGTAGTAATGCTGTTCAATATGTTGCACTTACTCTTCGCATAACCCACAAGCAACCATGCTAAGTAAGGTCAGCAGGACGAAGGCTAATGGAAGGTATAACTTCATAATCTCGACTGAGTGTGATACCTGAAAAAAAAGTGAAGAACGTTTAACTTAGCTTTAATCGTCTTTATAACAATGGTTATGTTGTTATTGCACTTGTCTTTTTCTCTTTTATTTGTTGCACGGTATTAAAACAAAAACGTTATAACAAGATGAATGTTTCTCAATTATGTTGTGGTAAGATTGCTCTAAAATTGTACGTAACATTCTTTCAGAAATTATCCATCTACGATTCTAATTCCAGGTAGGTTTTAATTGCAAACTAAATCAGTATTAATTACTCACGTTGTAATCGCATCGAGGAAATCGGTCAAGAATCGGCGCTGAAGTTAAAATAGGACTCCTTTTATTTCCATCCTTATCAATTATCAAATACCAGGGTTACAACAGTAACGAAAACAACGTTTTAAAGGTTTTTACCATGGTGTGTCCCACAATCAATATTTACAGTGGGAGATATTTTTCCCTGGTGATGAGTTGATAAATATCCGTATTTATCCTGCCAGTCACCTGCAATTAACCTGCAGTTCTGCTGCCATTGCATTATGCATGTCATTTAGAGGATGCACTTTTCTTTATATAAATCAATCATGTCTTGTTAAAATATATATTTTTTCTATTTAATATGTTTCACCTTTATATACAAGAACGAGACTGTTTTTGGAATGTGCAGGTTGGACTCACAGATACAAGGTCTATTATTTTTCGGTTGGCCACCGCAATACTTGATAAAAGAAGAAAACAAACCACAGTAACTGTTATTTCATACGCAGGCAGCAGGAGGCTGATAACCATGGCACCCAACCCAAGGGTGTTTCTACTTCGCACCACTAGAATCAGTTGGTGGTGTGTTTGCAGTTCTATTGAGAAATGAAAAATCTTTCTTTAATTAGCCCCAAAATATCTCTTAATCATGGAGCATATTTCAGTAGACGCCAAATAATTTATTTTGCTTTTTCGTTCTGTGCAGTTTGCATGGAAAGTGTTTAGTGGCAACTGACACCAAAAAAATGTTCATGTAAATCTGATCCAAACGTAAAAAAAGCAACAGCTAGTCAAACTAGCCGAAAAAGCTCCGAGTGATATAGAGGCCTTTTTAATAAGACCGCAATGAATGGTCAAAACGTTCTATTTACATGTAAATAACCAGTTAAGACAAGCCCGGAAACCGCACACAATTACAAGGAACAACTTTGTAACTGGAGGTCCTTTAAAGAATCTGGATGAAGAGTGACGTGAAAAGATGGTATCAAGCACCTTACTACAAAATTTAACGACAGATGACTTGCATTTTGTCCAGGACATTTTTCAATATTTTTTACAAATAATATGCAAATTGGAATCCGATAACCGATAACCAAAAAACCATTCCCGCTTTTAATATCCCACAGATAACATTGTTTTATCCTTCTTTACTATCGAATTTCCTGTGTTACAATTCCCTTTACAGTGCATGTAGTGAACGTCTATAGTCTATAAATATTTGTGGAATCCTCAAAAGTACATGTTTGTTGGTATTTTGCCCAAAAATATACCTTTCAACGACGATAAATAGCTGAAATCGATTTCTCGCTGGGTATTCCATTTTTAATATGCAAATCGCTGTTGCAAAGAAATACAACTCCGAATTAAAATAGAACTAACTTTTTAATTAACACACCGTCAAAGCGGTTTGAAACGACGTTATTGTAAGCTATTTTATCTGATAAAGGAATTTTTTTGCGCTTAAGTTTTAAACTATAATACTTCAGAACGTTAAGAATTTGTGCTTTAAACTGTCGTTGTAGATTGTTCTAGAATACTAAATTTTGTTTTACAATTGAAATGTAACAAATATCGAGGTAAATCAAACAAGACTCTTCTTCCTGTACTTAGGCATCAGTTAAGGTGCCATTTAAATCTTGAATTTTTTTCCTTGAGGCAGAAGGTTGCAATAGTGAACTTATGGATTTAACCACAAGTTAATAAGAAACAATGCCTTAACATGGAATATAAATCGACCGTCCTAATGTAAGTTTAAACCAAGCACGAACGTATTTCATCGACATTTTTTTTTTTTTGAACTGTGGCGAATAGGATAAAAACGCCTATTATTACATTACCGATATTCCAGAACAGTTTCTCACTTGTGACTGAAATGGGATTTGTCGAGAAATAAAATGGATTCTCTTCGACTTGCAAGATCGTAAATAATCATGCCTCGTGACTTTCCAAAATGTCCAGTTTTATCTACGACTTGAATTGGCACACAAATTTAACCAGAATAAATGCGCTGAAATGGTTGTTTGAAAAACCATTCGCACCACAATCTTTTAATATAAAAGAGAACTCGACATCCAAAATAAAGCTATAGTCCTAACATATATCTGTTTAAAACTGGGAAACATGCCAGTCATACGTTAGACGTGATTGGAAAATAAAATTGTAATGGTACAGACATTATTTACACAAGAAATATGTATCTATGCCTATGAATACAAATAATAATTCTTTATCAAAATTTACCTCACTTTTAAGCTTCTATAAATTGATGGTTACAAAGAGTTTCATCTTAGTGTGCCTGTGTTCCTATCCATGTTCTCGAAATCATACGCGTGAATCCTGTTGAAGACGATGGAATATATCTTTTTCGCGATCAAGATAGCGAGAAAATTCTATTTGTTGCAGATATACCAAATGGAACGCTAATTGCGAACTCGAAGCATCGATAGTGCCTTCCCGAGAAAGTGATAAATAATAGATGGCAAAACAGTCACAGTCTGGGGTGGCACAATATAAGCACATCTGTCATCTGCATTCGCTCAAAACAACTTTAATGGAAACAAGAATCAAAACTGCTATAAATGAAGAGCACATCATTAAAATGGATCAATTAAAAATAAATTTTATGGCTCCGCATCTTAGAAAAATAGAACACAAACGACTTTCTGAAAGGTTTACACTATGAAACTCAAGTTGTATAATGACTGTAAAGCCATTCTCGGTTGCACGTAGCGATCGATTAAAAGTTTCGACGCAACTTACCGGCAGCGCACAAAGACAGAAAATGACAAAGGATGGTAATAAATGAATAATTGTTTCATATAAATATATGTCAGCTTTTAAGCCAGTCGGTTTCAAGAAGTTACATGTTTTTAGTCTTCTCTAAACGATATGCATAACTCTGTTTATACTACTAAAGACGTTTACTTTTGGGTTTGGGCATTTGGAAATCGACTTCGGCCGCTGTTTTGTTCAACGCCTGTAAAATGCGTTTAAAAATACGGCCCTGAGGACATACCCGGCAAGTCATAAATAACGCAGGCAAACGGAACGCAGGCTGTTTGAAGTTGCTCGGCCAATTATACCTGTGTGCTCATGCCGAGCAATTAAGTTGGGTGTGGAACTCATTTGGCTAAAGATGTCTCTGTATATAAGGTGACACCAACAACGTAAGAGCAATGGTGGATTTCTAGACAAAAAGCAATTGTTAATCTCATTCAGACTGAACAGCGGAGAGTGTTCGCGCGAACAGTTAACGATCCATACATTTAAATTCATTGAACTAAGGACTACCAAATGTTATGACATTTCTTAAGTTTATCTGGTGATGTTTTGATTTTTCATGACATATATAAAAGTTTCCATGGCAACCATGTTTTACAGCTATTTTAACTAAATTGTAAATATCTTGATGTTTAACCTCCCTTTTAAATGACGTTACTGTAATACTGTTGAAAATAAATCATTTAATCCTCTTGATTTAGATAACGTTTGAGTCAGTTAGCGTCACCTTTAATAAGCAAAGGAAGTCGAATATTGTATTTTATAATACGCTTCTTTCTTCTTACCACGGATAGGAAAGCTCTCTTTGTTATGTCTTTCTGGCTTGACGTAATGATGTAGGCACACGCTGACGGAAAGATTTATTTCCGGTTGCCCTTCGTGACGTCGTTGCTAAAGGCCCCTAATTATTAATCCCTGTTGGCGAACCAGCGGCTATTTGGAAATCTTTGCGTTGGTTGTTTACCATTAACACGAGGAAACCAGTTGTAAATGGGACGAAAAAGCGGTAAATAAAAATTCTGTTGGAGATTTGTCATGTTCCATTTATTAAATTTTTGCCGATTGAATGAGGTTCCTTTTCATTAAGATACCATAAAAATTTATGGTCTACAAACGAAAACAAATTTTATTACTCTATCTTCCTAGATTGATAATTATCACAATTTTCGACATTATAAAGCTTTAATCGAAGTGTTCGTTTGTTTCATGCCAATATATATTGACGAGGGTTAAATCGACCATATCACTGATAACGGTGAAAGCATAAGTTGCCGTTTGAAAAGTCTCCACTAGGTGTATAGTTTAATTTATAGTTTACATTTTCCATGTTTTTGTTTCTAGATAGAACTCGTTTAAGAAGTTATGATAGAGAATCTATTTTTGAAAAAATCCATAAATCGTATAGACGTGATATGTTTAAGTTATGTTTTTAATTATCTGCCAAATTTCTTTTGTTCCGGGACAAACTTCGTTAATGGGCAATTATCTTGTTTTATACTTGCCTTAGATGCTTGTGTTCTTTGATCGATTAACTGACCAACCACACTCTTGGCCACTTGCTGTGTGTCAAATTAAAAGACTGCGTCCTATGCAATATTTAGAGAATAGAACGCGCTTGAAGGTTCTTGAGATGTAACGTTTCTTATAAGCTATGATAGTGTAAGACGGAATTGATGAATCATTGAATGCTGTCAATTATTCGCAAGTCAACTACCTAGAATGAAACACAAAATCAAATTAAGAGCTTAAATGGCGTTGACCTCATAATTAGTTGGGGTTCTAACAATTTATGTTTATCTCTTTTTTGTATTAAATCCATTGAAAAGATTTCTTTAATTCCGTAGATACATAAAATTAACTTGGCCTGCTGATATCAAACATGAACAAGCGCTCAGGGGGCTGCTAGTCTGTTTACAACCGTTGCTTTCAAACCAAAATAATTTTCAAACAAGGAATTCACATCGATCACGAGTTTCTAAAGAGACCTCAAGTTGACAGGTGTTTTAAATATATATATTTCAAACGTTTATTTACCGAAATGTAAAACACCGGAATTGAAAAGCGGATAATTTGAGGAATAATAATATAATAATTATCTCAAAACAAGGGAGCTGCCACAATCAGGGTCAAAGGGTTCGCTTCTAAAGAAACTGCGGTGCTGCATCGGTAGGGGAAAAAAATATGAAAATTTGGTGTTATCAACTGAGTAGTTGATAAGGGAAATTGGTTACCGTACAGAGAGGGTCAGTTTGTTTGTGTCTCCGACAGCGTGAGTTGGTGGTTCCAACCTTGAGAAAGACGGGACCTTTTTTTTCTTTCAAGTTCGTGTTTTTTTTCCCATTTGTTAGACGCCGTTGTATTAAAAGAGAAAAGTTCGATCTAAGGTATGTGTTTGCCAAGAAAATTGTATATAACGTTTTCGGAGCCACTTAACGTTACGTTTGCTTTTCTTCTACAGCCCGTTGTAATTGGCTCAAGAAGGCGACGAGTCTCGAATACACAGGTTAAACAAAACGAAGAGAGAATTGAGGTACGGACTATTTTTAATAGCAATAACGGTTCGCTAATTGCAGTTGTTTCTTAATCAACGAAATCACACCGAGATACAACAAATCGAAAGACTTTTTTCTACCCCTACTTTGCGTTTTCTGTAATAATTTTCTCAAGAAACAGTGTCTTGACAACAAACATGTCATTTCGTAAGCATGTAATCCCGCACCGAATACCAGTAACAAAAGTTTGCACATTGAATTGATGATTTTTACATGGTTCATAATCAGCACATTTTTTAAACTGTTTTAGTCTTCATCATCGAACTTAACGCGGATGGTTAAATATTTCTGTAGAGTTCAAAGTTCACAGAATATTTATCCTGTGCTAATTTTTTGGGTTCAACATAAATATAAAGATACCGACTGAAGCGTTTTGATTTGCATAGTATTAGTTTATTAACGAGGAATTCTTGTTATCAACACCTTTAGGGAAGAATAACCGTTGAATTTAGATCAAACTCGGATCGTTTAAAAGATTGGCCCTACGTTTCAAAGCCATATGTAAATTATAGCAATAACAAGTAAACTTTCTTCACAATTATTCTAGATTGCTTTCTACAATGGCCAACGAACTGTTCTAGTAAAATTTATACAATGAAAGAATCATGATACATATTCTCCTAGGATGGATTGTGACCAAATGATCGAATTAACATTTTCTTTCGGCAAACGTGTAACCCCCCGAAACATCGAAAGTATGCCATATTATTAGATGTCACAGCAGTATTACCCGCAAAGATTAAGCATAACTTCGATTCAATTTAATACTTTAAATGAACTATACATAGCATTCTTATAACATATCACCATTTGTACAACACTTCATGTACGTTTCGCCAAAACCGCGAGACATTTAAAATAACGAAAAACCACGCCCAGCAATGGGCACAAGCGTCCACAAGACTGAATAGTGAACAAGTTATGGTTATTGCACCCTTCGGTTATTAGGTAGTTTTTCCGAAAGTCGTTTTGTTTCTTGGGAAAAGGCGGCACTCCTCGTTTCGGATTTAAAGCGGTTCTATTTAGGATTTAATTCATTAAATTCGTCAGCTTGAACAAACATTAATTCTAGTACAGAAATACTGCAAACCTCAGTCGAATTGTTCTGGTTAAATTTTTTTCGTCGAAAATTCCAGCAGTTTGCCCCTAACATTTATTATTTCTCTTCCTTTTTTTAAAAAAAAGATCAGTAATTGCGTTAAATCCGTAAACAACCTACATCGTTTATATATGGCGTTGTCCATTCGCAATGATCTCGCGCAATTTCACCTTATATATTTCTATTAAAAAAATGAAATTATTAAATTATTAAACGCAGTTTTTGCGCGGTCAGACCATAAGACTGATTGTTTTTAATCAACTCTTGGCGATAATTTCTCTTACTCAAATAATTGGAACCTTGAAATTGAAAACTAATGGCCCCCGTTAGAGTTTTGGGCTGCCGTAAATTAACCAAGCAGATGTTTGAAGAAGCCCATGATCAATTTCTCATATTCAGCACCAATGATTTTATTTGCCTTCTGTTTCTATTCTTTTTCTGCTGTGAGAGTCAGTTTGCCGTTGAGCCGTTTTGTTTCACTTTAAATTAATATTTCACAGCCCTAGATCTGGAAACTCAGATATCCGTTGATTTCCGACGGTTTAATATATGCTATACATATAAATTTCAATGCCGAGTTTTTGTGTGTCAACTGTGTGGACTCCTGAAATGGTGAATTTCGATCAAATTTGTTTGTTTCTATTACTTTTCCGTGTAATAATAACTCATACCAGTTTATAAACATCATCGGAGATCAAGGATAATTGAAAATCGTAGTAAAACTGGGGTGGAAAGCTGAAATGTCGTGTGGAGAAACGGCAACCATCTGAAAAATGCCTTTTCTCTCCAATCGGATGCTTAAGGTTCTGTACTAATGAGTAAATTTTCAGTATATATGTTTTGGACTGCTTTTAATTTTTGAATTTTGCAGAGCTGTCAATAAGTTTTTAGTTCGTGCTAAAGTCAACAATAAATTTACAATCGGGAGCAAACGACCTCCTGTTAAAACTAGGAACTGAAAAACTTAAGGGTTAGAATTGTTGTTTTCTCTTACTGAATAGCCGAGGTTACTTTAATTCCTAACTCCGAGATAGTTCAAAATTTTTCCAAAACATTAGTTTGCTTTTTTAAACTGTTGAATAAAACTAAAAACATGTCTTTTTACATCAGAGTAGTCAAGGAGAATCAAACCTGTACTAAGCGGTCAGCGGACTGCGGTCTTAAAAAGAGACCTCCCGTATTATAGTCACGTTGACTCCCATGAATGAAAAACAGTGCGATAATGAGTAGATGCTAGCTTAACCATATCAAAGTCTGATACAAGGGTTTTTTGCCATATTGATCTTATCCTTTTAGTAGTAATGTGCTACTGAAAATAACCGTGGGTTAAGGTCAATAAACGGGCGTTGCCTGATAAATCTAGAGAATCGGAGACATGTTTGTGCTGTAAATATCCCTCGAACTGTTTCAGATACGTGGCTCTGATAGCAGGATTTATTTTCAATTCTTTACTAAGTTTGTCCATTAACCGGCAGGAAATAGTCATATTGGGTAATAAACTCGGCATGCGTTTGTTTTGTTGGCTCAAAATTTGTTGTTTTCTTGAATCTTCAAGAATGGCAGCCACCCACAACAATGAATAATTCAGCTTGGAAATACTCACATGTTTATAAATTTCATATTTTAAAGGATTGAATTATGCTCCTAGCCACTAACTACATTTGGCCTTCAATTCGGTATATGGATTCAAACAATGCCATTTTACTTCACAGCAATATACTGATATTTCTTGCCGTTTTCGTTTTTAACCTGAATCAGAACTTTGCATTCCAACATGAGAAGATTCAATTTGCTCCCTTACGTTCCCTGTAAAAATAAACCTTTAATAGCTGGCCTCTTAAAATGAGTTTCACACTGAAAGAAATATTGAGATAAACAGCAATTTCTAAAATATTTTTCTCAGCAATTTGCATCGATTTAAATAGTACATTGATATATCAATAACATTGATTTCTAAATCCACTTCAAGAATCTTCCACGGCAGTGTAACAGTTCTTAATTTATGCTAATCGCCTACCACAAAAAGTCTCGGCCGCTGTCCAATTTATATAATTAACGGCCTTCTTGAATAACCAAAGTTTCCGAAGATCCAAAGCTTTGATTAAGTGATATGCGTGGTTTAAAGAATCAAAATATGGCGCTAACGGGTTAACGATTTAAAATCGCTAGAGGGGTAAGTACAATTTACTTCTATTTCTTCTATCCGATCCTAGGTATAAACACAGGATTAACAATATTCGCATATAAAATACTGTAAAATAAAATAAAGTATTGGTAACGTTGGATATCATACCTCATTGTTATTAACCTGTTTTAATTATATTTCTTTATTGAAAGGCTCGAAAACGACTTCAACATCATAGCATTTTGTGTAAATGCACGACGTTTGATAAAGTCCTCAGTTGTTTTCGATGCGTTTTTTTAATAAGAAAGGTAATTCATTTATTTTAACGGAGAGTTGTCTAACGAATTGGCTAAATATGCTTTGTTATTCTATTTTAAGAAATATACTGTTTATCCATGATTTCTGGCTGGTTTATACAAGCTTAACAACCTTGACGAAGAAGCAGTGCTTTAATTTTTCTCATTATGGAAAGGAAACAGAGCGGGGAATATTCTCTTACAACATTGAGCCAGCACATTGTATCTTACATTCACTTTACACGATTAATATTTTAAAAGGATTCAAAAGCTATTAAAAGGAGGCCACTCGTGCAGTGTTGCACTACATAACAGGTGCTTTTTGTAACAGCGAGCTGAGTTCAATTTCATGCGTTCTTTTTTTTCTTTTTAGCAATAGAGATCAATTCTCGATCTTACGGTGCACCATATATGTAGAGACTAGAATTTCACTTTCTATTCATATATCGAGGCATACAGGTTAACGAAAAATCATGTAAGTTCAGAAAAGCAACTCTCGAATAATCACTCTTAAAAGTGTTGTAGACGCCATTATGACAAAGTTATGTAGTTTGTTGTTATGCGTGGGTTCGCCATATATTATTTATGTCTTGGCGCACAACTAGCTAGCTTTTTACGTTCTCGAGCCGGTTAAAAAGAAAAACCCGATTACAACATGAAATTTATAGGCGTCATCTTTTTCGAACAACCCGCTTTTGTGCGCCACTTCCTGATAGCTCATAGGTACTAACAAAATACCATTAAATTTAGAATCGAAATAAACAGGAATCGCCCTCAATTGGCGATGAAGTTTGAAACTTCGCCACAGTTCTGAAATGTCACTTAAAGCTAACATTGAGGTTTAATTCCACATGAGAACCTGCTGATTTAAACAGCTAGTGCATTGTTTCATGCTTATCTTACAAGTAGTATGTTCCTATGGTTAAATTCCTGACGTAATAACAGATGATGGCCCGTAGTTCTGTAATATATCTAGCAAGATTTTAAGTGGAGGAAATTGACAAATAATCGAACTCCGCGGTATTTCGGTTGCAACAAGATTGGTTTTCTAAATAATTAACTGCAAATATTAAGACGCTAACAAATACAGTGGAATCCATTTTGTTTATACATCGGTGGAGAAGTTTGAATACAGACAACACAACAACAGATCGAGACAACAATTAAACTCGAATCTTTTGACTTGTCTCTTCCACATACCTTGTGGTATATTGTGTGTGTTGCCGGCCATTTGTGTTTTTATCAAAACTACTTATTATATATATTTGACGTGGGTTTGTGACGGAGGGGAAGCAACCACGGTCACCATTGTAAAGAACATGATTACATACACTTATTTGCAGGCGCTGCTTGAAACCTTGGGTAAAATCCTTTTCGATAACGTTCATTCGCAACTGACGCAAGAGGTTTAGATGAAGTCGAATCTTTCTGTACTCGTGATTTTTGCCGCGCTTTTCGTTGCTACATGAACACAATAGACCACGTATAGTTTTTCTAAATTTTTAATTTCAGCTCGGACAGATAAACCATCGATACAGCTAGGAAGAGCACTTAAAATTAGAAAACTTTAAAAGATTATATTTTTGCGAAGAAGCGGATGATATTTATAAGTCATCCGGGACGAATTAAACAACCGGCAAAAATCGGCGCGACGAAAGTTTACTTCGTCCCGCTCCGACAAACAGCTCCAGGGTCTCCGAGGACTGTAGATTAGTGAATTTGAAAGTGTTTGTAATTTGGCAATGTACGCGAATCTTGCTTACCAGGTAATCGCAAGAAATTGCTACCGCCATACAAATGACCTATATCTCCGCTTCTAGGCAAAACGTAGCTATGAAATTTACAAGGTTTGCTAAATTTAAGGTGCTCTTTCTAGCAGCATCGATGGAAAATATAAAATTTTGAAAAACTAGGCGGTGGTCTATTCTTCAATTTATCCAGAAGTTTGAAAAATTCTTAAATTACCAAAAGCCCAAGATGGCAGGAGGTTTGCCAAAAAGGTATTTGAAAGGTTTCCACTATAAGTTGCCAGTTAAAAATGTTTCATCCTGTTAGGGAACCAGCAAAGCTCTGGGGCTCGTGTCTGTTCATGCGCACCGCAATAACGCAGGGAAAACATGTTGTAAAATAACAAACATTTCGATTTTTCTGAGCAGCTTCACAATTGCTACTTTCGAATGGTCGCTACCTAAACGTATCCTGCAAAAGTGTCCCTTAAAACTTTTTTATTTTAACTCATTAATTAAATTGAATTAAGTCAAATTAGCGTTTTTAGTGCACCAGATACGAGGGAAGGTCATTAACGTGCTAACAATAAACGTTATTACCATAGAACTACAATTAATGGCTTTAACATTCTAAAGTTCATAAAATCTAAAATTACTTTTACTGATAGATTATTAATTGCGATGAGTTTGAATGCAAGGTTATAAGTTACACTCAGCAGAGGTTTATGGTTCAAAAGAACCAAACTGAAAAACAAAGAAACGATATCGTAAAACAGTCGGTTCTTTCTTTTTCTCGGTAACTTTGTCATTTTGACCAAACTTCTTTGAGCGGTTAACCAGCATTAAAAAAACAATACGAAATTCGTCAACACTTTTTTTTTTCCGGCTGATACTCTTTCTATTGAATAAAGCACCAGTTATTAGTACTTGTACAAATAATGTTAATTTGGAGACAGGTTAAGCGATTTTCAATACAAATGAGCTAAAGACTGTTTCTTAATTGGGCTACATTTGATAGTCTGCGTTTGGCCCGCTTTAAGTCTTGTCATGCACTGAAAATAAACTAGGAATATAAAAACATGCATCATGTTAAGGTAGAGTCCCATTTATGGCATAATCACATTTTATTATTTTCATTTAAGATGATTAAGTGCATCGAAGAAACAAGGAAATAGCTTGGAATAACATCATATTACCTGATTAGCATTGACGAGAAAACAAACATAGCTTTAGGGTAAATTATGAATTTTATCCACTATCGTGATTTATATCGTTGGGTTACCGCACCTGTTTGGAATCGGATCTTTTTGGCGCCGTTAAAATTTAAAACAATTGCGGTGGTTGTAAAAGCGGTGATGTCTTAGAACAATTATTTAGCTGGAAAGAAATAACATCTTATTAGAGAGCTTTGAAGGAGCCAAAATTCTACAGTGTCCCACAGAGGCACTGAGTACAGAGAACCAGCAAGGTCATATCAGCTTCATTAATAGACGAAATTTTAATTGTACCTGAGAATACGTGAGAAAGGAATGATTTGCATAATACTGTAAACAGAAGACGGATTGGGGAATTTGCCTGACTGAAATAAGCAGACGGCAGCATAAAAACTGCGTGCACCACCTTTTTATAGCTTCCAAAGGTAGTAGATACTTAATGTTAGATATTAAGTCAGTTCATTTTGCCCTTCTTGAAGAGAAAATAATATAATAATCAAATAACATTTAAATCCCTTCTTGTCAAACATGCCGTCGTAATTCACTCACAAAATGAATGATCTATTCAAACTAAGCTCGTAAGTGTTGTATATCGATTTTAAAAAGTGACTGTATACAGTATAATCCTCTTGGTGTATAAATCTATATATCATGCGCTGTATAACATGAAAAAGATTAATTCTACCGTTTTGCATGAATGGTGTAATTTGCATTTTTCTATTTATATACTGCAGTTTTCTGTGGCAGTTTGCCAGCACTCTTTAAAATGAGCTTCTTTTTATACGTTTATTTTCTTCCAACAGGTCCTTGAAACCATTCACCATTCACCATGAGGGCTTGCTGTTCAGTGATATTACTATCGATGGCTCTGCTGATCGTGATAGAAAGATCTGACGAAGCAGAAGAAGAGTAAGGCTTAATTCTTGACCATGATCAGAAAGTTATTACTAAAGATTTTTAACATGATGCTAAGCAACGTATCACACTTTTTTTACGTAGGATGCCGCGCGCAAACGACAAAAAGAAAGGCCGGCAGATTCAGTCAACATCGTATTCTCTTCAATAGAAGAGGCAACAAAATATGTCGTTATATACATTGTATGGTTCTTGCTTTTGACAAAAAGAAATTAAAGTTTACTTGTTATATAAGGAAAAGAATACTATGATTTTTTTTCTGTAGCTGAATACATCTTTTGTATATAAGGCTATATATGTCGGTCTGCTTTGGGTATTTAATAATAAATTTCCAAATAACACTAAAATGATTGCTTATATACCGATCTTTTTCACGCTGTTAATTTTAAAAACAATGGCGCGATAAAGATTAATATCTTACTGATAGTATAAAAGTGTCGAGACAAGAAAGTTGAAATATATACTTTCTTTAGCGGCTAATTGTTTTCAACTTTCACAACAGAAAGTCGCAACATCTCTTTTCTTTTTTAAAAATCGAAAGTAAGCTATCAGTAACTTAGATTGAAGTGATTGGATAAATATATATTTTTGGAGTGTGATCTATATCATGCTGTTATTGTTGCAAAAACATGGCAAACAAAGAAAGAATGTCTGTTCCAACCAAAAACATATGTATGCGAGACGTCTTCTAAAATTAACCGAAAAAGACAATTAAATTAAAAAATGTAAATATTTTAGCTTCACTACGCAACAAACAGTAAATATATATAGGTTTATTTTGCAGGTTCGCCCGAGCACCGAGACTTAAAATACAGCAAATAACTTTTTGTCAATAACTGTGTGAACCCTCGTGCTCTGATTGGCTTAGAGCTATTGTCAATAAGAGTACAGACAATGGAAATGACGTAATAGGTAACGCAACGCAGAGGATTTTATGGGCGACCCCGTAGCTGTCCAACGATTTTATCAAACTCTTGGCGCTACCGGTTTTTTAAACAGTGAAAAATGCACTTTTAATAAGTGGAATTCTTCAATCAGAAGACGCCCTTCCGTCGGTTAAAGCCAACTTGCCTGAAGTTAACTTACGTTCTCATTGTGCTCCTTTTTAGAGAGATTATCACCAAGCGCGATTCTCTTTAATTTACTGAATGACAGCTCTGCAGCTCTATGCTGTGTTTAATAATACTAAAAAGTTATATGAAAGCGATGATTGAAGCTACAGATAATTTTCAATAATATATTCACATAAAATGCTAGTGTTTTCATTATTCCTGACGCAAACATATTTTGCAGCAGTCAGGATGTTAGGATGTCTAAGGTTGACCTTTTATATTATTTTACGCTTTTTCCAAAATTATCTCTGCAAACTCGTTTGCTCGCAGTTGTTTAAGTGAAGAATTTTTACAACAACTGGAAACTGAATTCTTCACTAAAATTCTTAAATAAATGTGCATTCATAGGATATTGGCGGGACCTTCTTTTTATAGTTTTTAGATTATTTTCCTTTAACCATAGGCCAAAGAAAGACTACACAAAATCGATGGAGGAGGCTTTAAAACTCTCACAGAAAATAAACGAAGCTTTAAGGATACATGATAAGAAGGTGCGACCTAATGCTGGAGGTAAGAGCAACTTACATGAACATATAACGCCCGGCCTTCAGTTATGGAAGGATATTTATTTCCTTGTAGCTATGTACAATGAGTAAAGACCAATCTCAGCAAGTTCAGCATCTTCAGATCTTTTAATGATAACCTGCTAACCCTAGCACATGTTTATCAGTATAAATTGTTGCCGGTCTATATTTTAACTAGAATTACGTGTCTCGCAGAACCTCGCGAAGCTCGGGGGAGGGTGCACCGCAAAATTTTTAGCGACGGGGGAGGGGGTTGGGTTCAGTATACTTGTTGCCGGTCTATATTTTAATCATCTCAATAGATATATCACCCTACATATAATTCTTTAGGATGTCCAATATTCGTATGACCATCAACAAGCTGTGCTTTTTCAAGCACGGATCGTGGAAGCAGTCATCTAAGTACGTTCTCGCAAGACCAAAACGTTTCCTTGAAGAAATGATCTTCGAAGACGACGGACGCGGAAAACAGCATATCGTTTAAAGTACTTCTTTAATTTCCGATATCAAATTTTGGTTTCAAAGCCATCAATTGAAACCGCAAAATCGGGATAAAAGAAATGAATGCAACATACCTATTGTAATATGTAATGTCAAGACCAAAAAGGATGACAAAAACGTGAAACAAATAATCGATGTTTGTTGGGCTTCAAAACCACGCCTCTTTTATTCAACAGCATGCTGGGTTTCTAACGGCTACCGATCTAACCATGGTTTCTCTTACAGGTCCTCCGGTTATGGTTGACGTGGAATTCAAGATCATTTCTATTGGAGAAATTAAAGAAGCTCAAATGGTAAGATACATACAGTTTCAATTCAGTCTTCTCGACTTAACTTCATTCTATTTTCCCAGGATCTCACCACTCCAATTAATCTCGTTTTCTTATTGAGTATTTTATTGTTCATTCATCGTCCTTTTACCTATAGCCAAATTTGTTTCATTTTTCCTTCACAGGAATACACAATGGACATATTTTTCCGCCAATGGTGGACCGATCCAAGGCTAGCACATAATTTTAGCACGCCATTTAATATGGCGGGAGACGCCACCAAGATGATCTGGACGCCGGATACGTTCTTCTGGAATGTAAAAGCAGCAAAGTATCACAAAGTAACTCGCGAAAACATGAGAATAAAGATACATGGCAATGGCAAAGTCTACTTCAGTACAAGGTAAAACCTCAGAAACGCAACCTATAAGGACTCTATACGGAATTTAGTCTCACGTTGTGTTTTACACTCAGTGCCTTAGGCTTTAATTCACCTATTCTGTGTGAGGCTGCAAGTACATGGAAAACTTCCTCGTCCTTTCGCGTACAAAATGTTTAAAGAAAGCCCAAACAAGTATCAGAATTTCGGTATTTTGGTATGCCATATATCTCTAACTAAATAATTTTTTGTATTTTATCAATTAGATACTAGCAGTAATCACAGATTATAGAGACGCGTTCGACGGAATTTCCGGCGGAAATAAGCCCCTGAAAAAAAACAAAAGGGGCGGCCATTTGGAAGAACGTCGACCAAAAAATCTCAAATTTTACTGCACATAAATCACACTCAGGACAACCGACACGAAATTAGGATTGCGTTCTTCGAACGCGATAAGCTCAGATAGTTTACTTATTTGTGTCATTTTTATGCCTTGATTAGATGATTTTTATGATTCTTAATTAGTTCTAGATGCTATGGTGACTTATGTATTATTGTAGTTATTTTTATGAAAGTGCACGGCTCCTTGGGAGAGCCCCTTTTTTACTAGTGATAAAGGATTTCCGTGTTAAAATAAAGTTATCTATCTATCTAAATGTTAGCGGTATGGACCTTTTCAGAATGAACACTTCACGTGATACCAGGACACTCAACCTTTATGGCTAACTGATTTTATCTCTATCAAATCAATGTCAAACAGGAAGTACTCGCAGGCTGATCGTGTTAACACATAACTTGTTTTCTGTAGGATTACATTTACCGCACAATGTGACATGAACCTCCGTTTGTACCCAATGGACATTCAAGTTTGTCCTTTAATCATCGAGAGCTGTAAGTACTAACAATGTTCAATGCATATAAATATGACTCTCTCGTTTTCTTCTTCGCGTTTTACATTCCTCTTGAACTCTCTGGTGTTACTAGAGTTTTTGGTTTCCTAAGTAGCTTTATATAATTTTTACAAAGAAAGTTCAAGGAAGAGGGGTTGTGTAAAACTAACTATGAGAGGTCGCGTGACTTGATTTGCATACGTCAGAAATTTCAATATGACAATATTGTTGAACTCATACCGCAATCAGAGTTTTACGTTGGTATGGCTTAATTCTTAGAAGATCGACTCTCCCCTTTTAAATCAAATGACCTGAGAGCCATGTCCTTATTTTCTTGAGTTTTCATTTATCAAATTTTCGACCCGTCATCACCAGATGCACATACCACAGCAGATGTTGATTATCAATGGAAAGGAGGAAAGTCACAAGGTGTTGAGATCGTTTCCAAGGAGATGGCTCAGTTTGACTTTGCTGGAGCCGAAACCACAACCAAGGCAAACACTAACAGTAAAGGCAAGCCTATTATTTCTTATAATGTAAAGTTCCACGTATCCCAAAAACTGTGTAAGGGCTGGCTGGTTCCCACTAGCGACGGAAGCGGAAGCGGAATCGGAATCGAAAAAAGGTTACCCTATAGTGAAAATCAAAACGACGTAAGCGGATAGTAAGCGACGGAAGCGGAAGCAGAATCGTAAGAAAAAGGAAACTTTCTGATTCTTTCGATTCCGATTCCGTCGCAAGTGCAGAAGGAACCAGCCCTAATATGACAAAACAACAGTCTTCTTTCTTGTTAAAATTGTGTTTTTGTTTTTGGACAACCACATCGTGGTGCACAAAGTAAAATTCAAAGACGCTCCTCCATGAATGGACCAGTTTTGTTTCCTGTCAACTATGTTTCTACGCTCGTGAACTATTGTTTTATTCTTTCATTTTATGTTACTTTAATAATTTATAGGGTTCTTAATGCAGTCTAGTGCGCAGACCTACACTTGCCAAATTACGATGTTAGTAGAATAAACCTAATGTCTTTTTCCTTAAAACGTAGGATCCTTTGCAAGTCTTCGAGCATTCTTCACCTTCAAACGTCGTGTGTCGTACTTTATTACAGCGACTTACATGCCAGCTATTGTTCTGGTAATCCTCAGCTGGTGTTGTTTCTGGATCCATCGCTCTGCTGTGCCGGCTCGAGTAACGCTCTCCATAACAACTATTCTAACTACTATTCTCCTGTATGGCTCGGTCAACTCCAACATGCCAAAGGTAAGTTCACTAAGTCGCTCTAAACTGCTTTGCGGCTCTACCACTTTACACAAATCAAAGGTATTTTATTTATGACATCCATCCTATGGCTTAGTGCTACAACTAAAAATGGCTCTAAAAACACGAACAAACCAAAAGTAATTACGTTAACAATAACATTACTACCCATTACTAATTGCATAACGGCTCTATAACTTCAAACGAGCCAAAGATATTTCACCTATAACCACCATCCAAACTACCTAAACATGGAAAAACATAGAACATGGAAAAGGGAATTCATACGGTGCGCTTTAGTAGCAATAAAAATTTGACGTCTGTGGGACAAGTTCGTGAAATTACATCATAATTATGACATAACGTTTACCTAATCTGGAGAAATGGTTCTCCGTGACTCCCGGATTTAACAATCAGAGACATTTGGCAAAATCTATATAATTTTTGTCAACGGTGTGGCTAGAAAAACTTTGAAGTAGCCGGTTGTCTTTTTGGTTGTTATTTAGGCCTTTTGATTTTGATTGTTTTGATTTAATTTTTCATTTAACTATTTTGGCAGGTCAGTTACAGTAAAGCTATTGATTACTTCCTTATGACGTCACTGGCGTTTATCTTTGTGGCACTCCTGGAATACATCCTTGTTCTTAACACGAATCCACGTTTCTGTACCGAGAGACGGAAGGAAGAAAAAAATGAAAAGATGAAGTCACTATACAAGGTCAGTGATTTTGAAAATCCGCTTAACGTTTTTCGTGATTTTCTTAATAGGTTATTAAGGGTAAAATCCGTCGCATTTATGATAATAGCTATAGCAAATTTATCCTGAAAATATGCAATTGTAAAGTGCGCGGAGAGTTTAGTTTTCTTTCAAATACACCTTTTTTATACAGTTAAAAAATTACTATTTCTAACAAAAATAGGCCCTATAAAAGAATGATTGATCCATGCAAATAAGCCCGAAGGTACACTTCATCTGTGCTACTTTATGTCGATCGCACTTATTAATCTACGATTAGTAGGTAACAAATATGATGGCGCAATCATTTTGATTTTAACCTTATTTAAATGTTGGTATCGTTTCGCTGTTTCATGCACTTAGTTTTCGGTTCGCCATTCCTGATTACTCTTCCCACCTTATCCACGAACCATTTCGACTCCATTAACTCTAGAAGAAAACTGTCTTTGTGCGAATAGCAAGCACCATGAATAATTTAACGTAAACATGATGTATTACATAATGTTAAACGATGGTTTAACAGATAATACGCGCGGATATTTTACGAGTTGCGTAAAATGCGAGCAATGAGTAAAATGTCCGCACGTATTATCTGTTAAACCATCGAATAAGGGATTTATTATTCGACTGAAATTCTTGTATTTATAATAGATTGTGTCTTGAAACTGGATGCTAAGGTGTTATACGTCAATCTACTGTGTAATACGCTCAGATATTTTGCGTGTTCTCTTTCCCTTATAAGGTAAAATGACGTCACAGTCGAATAATAAAAGTCATTATATTATTGATTTTGTAGGAGATTCCCCCAGACGCACTTGTTTCCTTAATGGACAGCAAGAACAAAACTGATGAACTTCCCATGATACCTCTAAATGGCAACAGTAACACGAGCGACAAGGAGCCTCCCAAAAAAACTGAGAACGTAAAGAGTCATTGGATCGACTGTCTCGCTAGAGTTGTTTTTCCTGTAGTCTACTTTTCATTCGTAATATTTTATTGGATATATTATATGAACCACCCTGAGTCCGCGCTCAGCGCCAAAGTTTCAGAATAACATAGTGTTCTTTGAAAAAATGTAATTCAGTTGATTCAATCTCAAGATTGACATTTTGTTTAAATTGATGGTTTTTGTTTGCTATATCAGGGGCGTAGCTAGGGGGTCCTGGGGTGCCCGTGGACACTCCCCTCCCCCCCCCCCCCCCCCCCCCCCTTGGTGAGATAATTTAAGTAAAACACAGCGTGGATGTGGACATGACAATCTGGTTAGTACCCTGAGTGTGACACAGTTTGAACCCCTTTGAAAATCCTAGCTACGCCCCTATCTATGGCGTCATTTGACGGCAACTCGGACAGAATCTTTCAGCTTTCTTTCTTCTTGTGGTTGCTGTTATATCGTTATACTTTTAATTCAACCAGAATGAAAACTAAAGGGTTATAAACTGCAAGTTGACTATTCAGGTAACTTGCGTTTCCGTTTTTATTAACTCGTGAATGCGTGAAGCGTAAAACGAGTTATAGCATACCGGGGAAAAGATTCAAATTTTCACTCGTTCCATCGCTCGATCGGCTGTAAACATTGAGCCCACGATATGTATTGATCACCTACCTTACCCAAGGAGACGGCGTTGGAGGGAGGGGAGGGTGAGGAGTTGGACGCAGGGGTGGGGGGTCGGTAGAGCAACACGCCTATAGGAAGGGTCCAAAGGTTGTTTCGTATTCACGAGTTAGCTGATAGGAACCTTTGATTTTATTGGAAGTAAACAAGCAAACAATCAGTAAACAAGCAAACAACAAAAGGAATTTGATGGTATTCTGAAACAAGAAAGGATCCTATCTTGTCTTATGCCCCATTCACACCAACGCTTAAACATAGTTTAAAACAGGTTTAGAAAAATACCCTCTAACCTCCCGTAATATTTGGAGTGAAATGTTTACCAAAAGAAACTTTATTGACTTTATTACCATTCCAGGTAGTTTGAGTCATATACATTTCAAAACGTTCAAGATAGAGGCTAAAACATAGTTAAACTAAACAACATTTAAACATGTTTAACCGTTGGTGTGAATAGGACATTAGCTTAATTACACGCGATTAAATTCTTGCCACCCTATACTAAAAAAAATGTACCAACAGCAGTTTATCTGGGCTTTTTGGGAGAGACGGTAAGAGTTTGGAGATTTGTGTCCTCATTATTGACTGGATAAAGTTTTCGCCAAAAATAAACCACATAGAAAATTTCACTCGATATGAAATTTATCAAATTTTCAATTGATCATGATGCAAAAGTTCGCTTTGAATTGTAAAAAAATCGGGTGAAAGTTCGCAGCACTTTATACCGAGTGTTACCGAGAGTAATGTTCAAAGCTTGTTTATAACGCGTGTTGCCGAGACAAAATAAAAAAGGAAGCAAGAGTCGCGACATACAGCGATAAAGTTGTTTATAAAATTACTGATAACAAAAACATATAAAAGAATCAAATAAAATTGTTAACAAACAACTGTTAGCAACAGGCAATAAAAGTTTTTTGCAGATATGCAGAAAAATAACGATATTAATATGAACAAAAAGTCAAAGAACTGGTTAATGAGTTTAGTGTTATTTCAGCTCAACACGTCATTATTTATATGAGCTAACTGACTAGACACTAGGACAAGCAAAGGTGCATTCTAGATGGTTCGTGACTTGTACAGCTACATTGTTGCATATAAGATGACACACTCATTTTCAATTTTTTTTATGTCGAGTTTAGTTTGACTTGATGTAGGTACAAGTGAAATGTCTACTTTGAAATAAGCAATGGGGGGTATCTTACCACATTCGGACAGAACAATGGACTAAAAATCAATGGACTTTACATTATCCTGAAAAGTATACTTTATTTTTAGCACCTTTTATAGCTATGCATCCTAAATTGTACCATAAAAATACTTATCGCTATATCTGATAGCTGTTTAGTGCGGAGAGTTTTTTTTTTTTTGCACTGTAAACAACCTAAAAGGTAAACTGAGGTATTAATTTTATGCACATATTTTACAAAGCACTATTAAGTGTCGATCTTATCTCTGCAAATTTGTAAAAATAAGACTAGTGCTTATTATATTGCAATGTACCTGTTTGAATACAACAACTATTTAAAATAAGGTGCAGGTATCATTTGCTATAGAGCAGTTTTTATTTGAATGTCGTAAAACCAAAACCAAAGTAATTACTCTGACCAATCGCAGCAGTCGTAAACAATCCAACGAACCAATCAGAGCTCGAAGCAATTACATGTCGCCGGCGCCAAGCGCGGAAAAACGCGTGCAAGCAAGTCACGATTGGTTTTGGTTTTACTTCTGATTGGTCGAGAAAGTGGCGCAAGATATTTTAGCCAATCACAAAGCGTAGCAATGAAAAACCAAAGCAATCACGAAATTAGTTTCGACACTCAACTGAAAACTGCTCTAATATATATACAAAGTTGTACTATTAATTATTACTTCACCAAACCATTGGATAGTTTTTTCGCGCGCAATGTTAGGCTGATAAACTCGAAATACGTAGTATGTAATATTTGTTGTTTTTCCTCATTTGTCAGGATTATAGTAATCATTTTCAGCTGGCTATCCACTATTTTGGTATATTTTAAAACAATTATTCGTCTCAGTGTCGGTGAATAATAGTTAAATATACTTCATTCTGTTTAACTTTACTGTCTCTTGTTATCTCTAGCTATGTATTAACATTAATGTTTAACTAAATAAACCTTACGCAAATATATTAATAATTGCTTATTCTGTTAAATCTGTTATTAATAATGTTATTATTAATAAGATAGCAAATAAAAACAAAAAAAAAAAGCCTCAACCTTAACTTAAGTCTTATCTTTACTTAAGAGCCCCTGACGAGAACATTCAAACATAGATTTGTTCCATTCCGGGTACGGACACCGTAATGATTCGAATTTGCTCCCTCTTTCCAATTAGTGCTCCATTTCTAATAAACGCCCCCTTGATTGAGTTTTTATTTTTTTGCTCTCCTTATTCATAGAATCTGACATCAGAAAGCTATCCTTTAATATCAAAGAAAGTGACATTGAAGACGTTTATGGTAATTGAGCGACGTATTATGACTCTTCGAACCGTTATTATGACTATGCGAAGTGTATATAAGCGCCCCCCCCCCCCCCCCCCCCCCCCTTTATATGCGCCTTCTCTCCAATAAGCTCCCTCCCTTGAGCTACCAAAAGTAACTAATAGCGGAGCTCTGCGGGCCGAAGGCCCGCGCGGAGCCCCATACTCATGGAACTACACCTATGCCCGTCATTTTTCATGGTCATGGCTAGCGGAATGTTTAGCCGGCGCGTGCGTGTGCCCGGGTTGGACAGGGCTCTTTCGCGGGTGCGTATGACGTCGCAAAACATGCGTGTATGACGCCACACAACATCCGAGATGTTTGTTTTCATTACGGATTTCACAACCAAAGAAGCGGAGATTTAAAGAATTTCCAAGCAAGTGAGGGACTTCAAGGTAAAACAGATAACATTTTTCGATGGGAATTTATGTTGATATCAATCTGATTGACTCTTTTTTGTCTTCTCGCTAGTTTTGGAGAATTGTTTAAAAAACGTGCTCTATTAAATTCAGTTGGTTTCATTTCTTTCATCGGAGACATCTCGGCCTCGATGAGCTATAAATGGTTCGCGTTTTGCTTTTAAACATAAACTTTAGGTTATTTGAATACAATTTTTCGAAAGAAGATTGTGATGTCCATTTTTATGTGTTTGTTCATTCATTACATAGGTTAATTGAAAAGCGATTTGATGTAAACAAAACAAGACTTGAATTTTATAGTTTTAAACTTCACTCGCGTGGTCTTATGCAAATATGTTTGTGTATTTTTTGCAATTTTGATTTTCAAATCAGTTTGTCGGACAATGTTTTTATAGCAACAGGTGTATTTTATTTGGAAATTAGTCGTACTAATTGTTCTAGACGGAGAAAAAGTTGTTTTTGTGCACATTTATACGGTCTAAATGTACTGTGCAAACGGTCGCGTAAGTCTGTTTTTGAGAATTGCTAAAATTAAAAAATAGCCCGGTCGTTAAATTTATTCTTGTGCTTCCGACCTTTCACCTCAGTTAAGTTTATCATCGGCTTTCTGTTTAAAGAGCGACGCTGTTAGGCTCAGCCTATCTATATATATATTAGTTTTAGTCTTACCTGTCTTACCTATAATAGAATCGCCTCTCTGATAGCTGAGAAAAGAAGAGAAGGCTATGCGGATGTCCTGAACTACATTAGAACAAGAATTAGATTCTGTTTATTGAAGAGCGTTTTAATTGCAATTAGAGGAGTTCGAGGAAAGAGATTGAAAGAAAACACTACACCAATCTCTTCGCTCTCATTCAATTTGATTGATTTTGACAAAGGAGAGTAACTATAAGAAAGTGGACAATACTAATTGAGAGCTTGTTAGGCGACATAACATTTATAATACTCTTATTTCACTGTATTTTTTTATTTATTTGTTCTAAGGTATTTATAACATAATATATATTTTTTTTTCTTTTAGAACGTAAAGACAGAACCTAATTTTCTAAACTTAATTATATGATATACATGTGATATTCAATTTATTTTATTTATATTTATTTTTATTTTTTATTCTTACATATTAATATTGTATTTTTAGCTTTTTATATATGCGTGTCTATGAAATTGTATTAATAAAGTTATTGTTTAACACAAAAATTAAGAAACCTTTCTAGATTAATGCCCCACCAACGCTAGATTCTCGATACTTAACCACCCAACCCCTCCCCCCTAAGTCCCCTACCCTCAGTTCCCTGGACGGTACATCAGTTACCCAAGTAATAAAACGATGAAAAAGATAATATTTTTATTGATAAGAGCATATTTATAGCTGTGTGAAAATATTGTATACATCGCTTAAAAATACGAAAGCTATTCGTTAGTCTGTTGGAAACATATTTGACGTTTCCAAATGTTTATAGAAGCGTGATTAACGAGATCATCTAACTAAATCTGTAAGCCCACACTACATTGCGTTGTTTTGTGTTCTAGGAATGTATTTTTCTTTATGGAAATTAAAAATGCTTATAAAATATTTAAATTCAGTGAAACATAAAGACTCCTGAAAAAGTAAGTTGTGCTGAAAAGTGCGTATGCTGTAATTCGCGTCTTTAACCCGCTTTCAAACATATTTGACGTTTCCAAATGTTTATAGAAGCGTGATTAACTGGATCTGTAAGCCCCCGTTACATTACACATTCCGTCTACAGCAACAGACCATGCCACTGCGGCCATGGCAACCAGCATATATTACTTTTCGAAAGGATCACATTACTTTTCACATCACATTGTGGTTCGAAACCTTATTAGGAAATATGATGACTCGAAAAGCAATTTTGCTACACATGATACGCCTTACTAACTATGTTGTCGCAGTTAAAAGCGTAAGTTACTTTTAAAATAGACTATTAAGCTAACACAATTTTGCAAGTATTCCGTAATTCACTGGCAGCAGAATAAAATTCGTAAATTATACAAAATAACTTTGCGTGAACAATCGCTTCAATACTCCAGACGACTGCTTTCTTGCCTTGCTTTTTGTGCGTCGTCGAACTCTTGTCTTAAATGAAGTGCCTTTCTTGTAAATGTCAACATTTTCTTTTGTTTGCAAACCATGTATGTCACTTCTAAACATATTCTTTAAAAAAATATGTCTTTATAATTCAAATATTCTTCACCCACTAGGAAACATATGCGCAATTGATAAATTCACGATCGGGACGTTTCTAAATATTTAATGTTGCTAAATAAATTAGTTGATTCTTCGAAACAGACAGACAGGCAGACACTTCACTCAAGTGCAGCGCCGTAGTATGCCTGCTTTTTATTGGCCTAAAAAGAATACGTCTGATATTAAACTGAAACTCAATCAATTTCAAACATGATCCTGGCAGAAGAAAGTCAGCTGTAACAACCCTGAGGATGACATTCGCAGAAACAATGAAAAAGGTTCGTGTTTGAGTTTGTTTTAAATCAAGCTGGACTTTTTCAGTACAGCTCTTAATGTTTGTGTTTTTATTTTCCGACAGGTTATAAGTTTGGCGTTATGTTTATGTTTGGTGCGCGGGCAGCAGGTCTTGATTTGCGAAGGTAAATGTAATGTGTAACCGCCTATATACAGAAGTAACGATTTCTTCATTCTCGCTTTATTCGCGTTGCAACGTTTTCTTTGCCCAAGTTCACTGAAAATTACGTTTTTTTGTCAATAAGCAGTTTTTGAATCAGTATTGAGCAATTGTTAAAATCCTTCTAGCTGTAGATACAATATCTGAGAGGTTTCATTGGCAACAAAAAAAACAATATATTCTTGTAAAGTAAAAAATGACAGCTAACTTCGTTAAAAGCAGTTCCAGACAGCGTCGGTGAGTAATCGATATTTTTATACACGACAAACTTCATACGTGCAAATCGCATCTTTTGCCTCAGCGCCCAAGGAACATGCAATATTTATCAAATTTTATATCGACTTACAATAGAATATCTCCAGTTGAGGCAAAAAGTGGGATAAATGGCTTTTGTCAGCCTCAGCAATATTTCAAAATTAAAGGCAACTTATAGACAGGCAAAAAAAATCGTTTCGTGCAGCAAACTGAATTTATACTTGTTTGTTTATAATTAAATTGTCTTTCGAGACGTAAATTTAAATACCGCAAAAAGAGATACATACATTTGTTTAAGATACATAATAAAGCTAGCAATCTGTATAAACTTATCTGCTTTTTTATAGTTTATTTAAACAAGGTAATAGAAGTTTACTTAATATATATTCGGTAAAATTATCCCTGTAGTAATCTTTGTGTCAAAACAAAATTACAGAACCCGCATAATCATATTCCCTACAAATGACAACTCACAAAAAAGGAATTGCCTATTACTATTTTTGCAAATATGCATATTTATATTGAATAAAATGAATAGGATAAGTTTGACTGCAGCCGGCCAAGAAAATAGACAGAGATAATCGAGTCGAAATGAATAATCTCGGCTTGTGTTTTCTTTGCAGGGGATTTAAATGCTAACATCCAATACAAAAACCTGCGGGCTGCCAAAACCACAATTTGAATCGGCTATATAATTAACAGTTTATTATTCGATAGTTCTATTCTAAAATATTGAATTTGGAAGAAAAAAAATATAGCTCAACCACCGTGATGAAGTAGTTTCGAATTGTCGGGAGAAAATGCGCACGTGGACTTTTTTTTAAAAAAAGAAACGATACAAGTTGTTTTCTCCACAGTGGGGAAAACACTTTGGAGTGATAAATATTTAAAAAAAATACGTACATTTCTTTCTTTTCTGGGATAGTGAACTACAGTTTGATTGTTTTGAATGTTATATCATCAGCACTCACTTATTCTTACAATTCGTAATTCTCACAATTTTCGATAATTTTACTAAAATTCAAAGCCTTTGAGTCTTTACTTTCAATATAGTGTAGCAAAATTAACGCCTTGCGAAATATGGACCTGTCCATTTTACGAAATTCGAGTGCGCGCGAATATATGTGAGGAGTCTGTGAGATTGTAGTAGTTGTCGGGGGTACTGTATACAACCACAAAGCGTGAGCCATATAATTGTGTAGGTATCGTGTGTAGCGCCCTAGCGAAAGTTAATTGGTTTAAATGCAAGTTTTTCGAGTCACGATTTAATCTAATCTAATCCAATACTCCTTTCCTTCGTTCTATACCGAGTGTCAGTCACATCTGACAAAAAGCTTTCTAAAGCGGGCAATATTATTATCAGAATGATCAGTAACTGATGGTTTTATAGAATAACTGTTGAGTAGAACTAAAAGTATAAAACGAAACAGCGGCGTGAGATGTTTTTAATATTTACTTCGTTGGCAAGCAATTTGATGAAATCAATCACACGCATAACCGCAATAATACTATTGAATAAATGTATAAATTTCTTTTCTGAAATGTTTGATTATCGTGGAAGTACTTGAAAAGGGCAGATGTACCAGAAATATAATGTTGTAAAAATACAGTGCTTAAGTTGCATGGTGGTCCATTTGGTCTATAAGGTAAAAAAAAGCGACTATTGTTATGCTATGACCCTTCTATTTTGACTAAAAACATCAAGAACATTATAAGGATCTGTCGACCATGAAAGCAGAAAAGTGAAAGTGCCTGAATACATTAGCACAGCAATGTGTTCATAATGTAATAATGACCTTGGTACGCTTCAGAAGCCTTTATCCCTCGGACGTACACGCAAGCTTATACCCCCACCGTGGTACAAGAGGGGTTGTTGCAACCCCCCCCCCCCCCAAACCCCCCCCCTCCCCCACCCCCCTGGGGTTTTTGCGATGCTGCAATATTTCGGAAATATTTTACATCTATTAGATAGCCCTCGATGTGCTCTACAAGATAAGGTAAATATTATGGGTTGTGGCGCTGCTGGGAGTCCGTGACGTCATCCAAAATGGCCGTCAAGATGGCTGCCATCTTGGGTTTTACTGAAAATCAGGAGCCCAGATGGGCTCCTGCTGAAAATTCAAATTTATATCGGAAAAATGTGGAAATTGCAAATATTGTTTGCTAGAGTTGCAAAATAACATACAATTAAACATTTTGATGCTTTTGGTAACATTTTATATGTTCTTTCGCCGATAAAAAGGTGAAAAACACGCATTTTTATTCAAAAATGGGTTGATCTCATGTTACTTATGAAATCATATCTCGTTACCATAGCAACCAATTGTCGCCAAACTTTGCCAAAATGTGTCTTAAGGATAAACGAACAACTACTGAAAATGGCATGTGCTAATCTTTAATGGTCTTGAAAATGTCGGAGAAAAAACTTAAGGGGGTTGGCAACCCCCCCCCCCCCCCCCCCACCTGCCCCCCTCCCCCCCTTGTACGTTCGAGGGTCATCATCATCATCATCATCATCTTTATTTAAAAACACGGTAAATACATCAGGCATTAACAATTTAATATAAAACTACAACTTGATATGAAACTATGTATATAAATTAATCTTCTATAATTTTAAAAAAATAGCTAACTATTAAAGAAAAATAAACTAAAATAAAGCCTGTTTTACATGAATGCCGTGTCGGAATTAATTAAGAATCGTCGGAAATTAGTCATTTTTGCTTGCCTAGCAGCTGAGGGTAGACTGTTCCAGAGGACTGCACCGCTATATAGGCAAAACTATTTTTGTAATAGTTAGTACGTGGCAATGGTATTGCAAGCTTATTATCAGAATCACGCAAATTGTAAGAAGTAATCACATCACTCCGCTGAACAAATTTAGAGGACAAATAATTCGGAGCGAGGTCGTTTAAGGACTTATAAACCATCTCAGCCTTTAGTTTTTGACGTCGAGTTTCTAAATTGTCCCAACCTAATTCTTTAAGTAATTGGTTGGCGTCAGTGTCATAACTAGAATGGGTAAGGACGCGAACAGCACGATTTTGAAGTCTCTGTAATTTGTCAGATAATGTTTTGGCACAGTTACCCCAAACTCGTGCATACGCGAAACGTAATAAACGGGACATTGTAAACGGTGGTAAAAATGCAAATGTTCACTCTTTCAATCACTGGGATGTAAACATTTTTTAAACGCCGATCGGATATCGAAATTGGAAGGAGTTAGACACACGGTTTCTTATCTTTCCACCGCACACAGCAGAGGAAGAGAAGATTAGTGTGCTACTCTGGGGGCTCGCAGCAATTAATCCTTCGCTTTCTCGTGACGTGAGCTTGGGCTGCCTGTGCCTGAATAAACAGTTTCGCAAAATATTGATTGAGGGTGAAAATTCAGAAAACAGCCCCCCTTTTTGGTATTGAAATCAATTAAAGGCGACAAACACAATCGATACTTTTTTATCATCAAGAAGAGCCGTGCATTGAACTATAACTTTCAAAACAGCGAAGGATTTTTTTCGGGGGGAAATGGCTGAGGGCTCAATTTTTTTAGTAAATTATTAATTTAAAATTGTTTGCTTGAAAGAGACTTATGCCAGCTACAGACATATCAAACATTTATTGAAGGCGAATTATGTAGCAAACGATCCTACATGATTTTGTAGTAGAGCACCATACAAGCCATCCGTACCTTTTATTTCGCATTTCTTTTTACGATTTCGGTATCTCACCTCTTTTGGGGATGACAGAATCAACAAAACTGGACAGGGGTTCGATGAAAAACTGAGGGCGAGGGGGAGGGGGTTGAAATTCGTGGTTTGCTACCACCATCATGTTATTAAGCCGTAAAATGAACCACGCTTACAAAATGAGACTAAGGAGCCTTTTAGATTTTCCTTTCTTTACCCTCGTCACTTTTATATGGGAGCCATTAGTTATATTATATAATTATTGTATCAATAAAACAATTCTTGATTGTGATTGGTCATCCGCGTGCCTATTTCTTACGTAATTGCGGTCAGACACGTGGGTGTCCAATAACAACTTGGTTTCAAGCCAATCGAAAATATCCCTAACGCTTTAACAACTTGGTTTCAAGCCAATAGAAAATATCCCTAACGCTTTTAGAAGAACAAATCTCATATCGATTTTTTAATCTCAAATTTTGTTATTTATGCGATTTATTAATAATTGGACTTCGTGTCGTACAATTCAGGAGTAATCGTCTTCGTAATTTCAAATCGTCCTCGATTTGAAACTGTACTCGCCCGATTACACCCTGAATTTTAATCCACTGAGTCCAATTACCATATCTCCCACTCCCCCCGACGTGATATTAAACTTAGTCAGTGATCCTCCATGATGCAGACCTCCCAGTTTAGCAAAATAACCTCAAACCATTTTCGGTTCTGTTTTATTCAGACCAGAGTGTGAAGCCACCGAGAGCTGACGATCCCCTAACCGAGTTTTCATCTTTTCCCCATCATCATCTTCGGGTTTCAGACAAGCTCTCATTTCATCAGCTCTCCGTTAAGGAGTGTGCACGGTTGTGCCTTCAAGTGACCAATGAACAAATGTTCAACTGTAGCTCATTTGAGCACATGACTGCTACAAGTGATTGTCTTCTAATGGGATTTTCATGCCAACATTACCAGCTGTTGTTTGATAGTTCAAGAGACTTCTACCAGCTAAAAGGTAAGTTTAAAGTGGTTGTGACTACATGGCTCTTGGATGAATACTACACATATACCTAATTCAATAAAGGTTGCTTTGACAATTGGTCATTGGTAATTGGGCATTGGCATTTGGGCATACGGAACACGATGCAATACTTTGCTTGAGTGAACACCAAACAATAGCTTCCCAATGCCCAATTACCAATGACCAAAGCAACCTTTATTGAATTAGGTGTATACAGCTATTTCAATTAACGTTGTCGGATGAAAGCGCAAAGCCAAGACCGCAAGGCAGTATGGGTAGTTGTAAATAACCATACTAGATTCCGGTTGTCAGTGCGGGCGCGACGGAAAATGGGCGACAGTACTAAAGACGTTTGCATCATTTTTTTAAAGGAGAAAACAAAAACCGATACGAATCATCTTGCCCTCGAAGCGTTCCTTTATTTGACTATGTGGGAAGATAATTAGAGGCGGTACGCACCTCTCGGAACGCCTCACAAGATTGGCTAAGAAAACAATAGAACAAACAACAGAACAATGGACCCTAGACCTAAAAACAATACAAGTGCGTGATAACCAGGTCCAATGAAATTAGAGGTTCTGAAGAGGTGCGTGGCTACTGGATAATTAAGCAGCCACGACGGCGGAGGCAGCGAGAACTGCAAAAACAATAGGTTTAATTAGCTAAAACAATGCCTATGCACGTGCGTTTTACATTTTGGTACCTTTCTTTGCCGTTCACTGCAAAACAACAACGTCAAATGATCAAATTTCCATTTGAACTTGAAAGCCGTCCTTACAAATTAAGCTCCCGGACAATCCCGTCACGTTAGACAAACTAAACAAATAGGAAGAACTGCAAAGTAGTTTCTATGGAAAGAATCCTTGGTGCTGTTGTCGTAGTTGCTTTAGCTCCCTATTGTTGATTATGGTGAATTTATTCATAAAAATCCTATACTACCTTGCGGTCTTGGCTTGTAGGCTTAAAGCTTTTATCCGACAACGTTAATTGAAATAGCTGTATAACCGCTTGAAGTTCTTCTAGATGTGAGTTTCCTGTCGTCCTACAGAACACAAGGTGTAATTAAGTTGGAAAAGAAGAAGAAAATCGCCGAAATAAAAATCCCCAAAACAAACGTGTTTGTTAAACTGGAAAATGTAGCAGCGTCTACAGCGTGAACGCGGGAAGGTGTTATTGACGTTGAATGGTTGCCAGAAAGTAGCAATATTCGACAAATATAATACAATATATATATTCGATTAATTGTCATATGTACTGTGTGTACAGTCAACTCTCTCTAAGACGGACACCGTCGGTACCGGCCCAAACTGTCCGTCTTAGAGAGGTGTCCGGCTTATAGAGAGTCGAGGTAACGTGACACCAGTAATTCTGAGACAATAAAGCTGAACCTATGCGCAATGAATACACGTCTGTTTTAAATTTGTTCAAACTGGAACAAAAATAACATTAGAAAAGTGGACTCGTTTGTTCATATTTAGCACCTACATTTCCGTTTTGAAGTATTTTTCACTAAAAAAAAAACACTTCTCGAGTGTTCGTTGACGGTTTCAAAGTGTTCGTTGTCCGTCTTAGGGAGGTGTCCGTCTTATAGAGAGTTTAGCTACTGAAAAATGACTGAAAGACGGCATGCAGGGCCCATCACCAGATGTCCGTCTTATAGAGGTGTCCGTTAAGAGAGAGTTGACTATTCGATATTCGTATATCTCGTGGCATGATGAACATATTATTTATACTTTAGATAGCATCAATTTGCGTTTAATGAATTTTAAATATGTCCCAAATGCAATGTCAAAAACATAGTATCAATCGATAAATTACCCTTTGATCCTGCATGTGAACCGATTTACCATATTTGGAAAGAAGGGCCTGGAAACGGCCCGGCAGAAATAATGTGGCAAGCCATTGTTGAATGTTTACTGAGAATGATCGCCAACCATTTCACTCGGAGCTATGTCACTGCTTCGGAGAAATTCATCGGTATTTGTGGGAGTAAATTCTTAAAATAGGGGAAGGAAGAGAACACCGGCTAACTTAGAAAGGCGAGGTAATGAAACTCGAGGTAGCTCCTTTTCTATCAAAAGTATAAAACTAGCAATTTATTTAATATATATTGTTTTTATCGACTACATATAATATTCCGGCAATCATAGGCGTGATTATAGTTTTTGGGTATAATTTTGTTACTGTTAATTTTAGAATTTATTAATTAAACAAAATACTTAACATGATGACATCATTACTCACGTAACTGGCTCCTAGGATGACTGCTTGTTTTATCTTGACTAACGTTCTAGAACCGAACGGGACGACATCTTGTAAAATTCTTCCCTCTTCATCATCTGCATTGATAGCTCTGTCTACCAGCTTCATCCAGACGCCAACAACCATTCACACAATCAGCTCAGTCACTGCAGACAGCTCAGTCGAAGCGAATAACGTGTCATCAGGTTTGTATGTCTTTCGTGTTTATATACTGTATTTCTATCATTTATTTTAATGTTAATATGTTTGTGCCCTATGTGCTTCTTAATTTCATCGAAGCAACAAAAAACATTCAAAGCTCTGTCATTTGCGGTCAGTTCAGTTGCAGAGAATAACAACTCATCTGGTTTACATGTGTTCATGTTTTACCGCAAAGCGGTATCTTTATTAATATGTATATGGAAACTTTTCACATGAACTTCGGTAGAAAGAATTAAACAGAATGTGATCATCGCAACTATACAGCAACTCCAGTATGGGCTAATCATGCATCTGTGCTTGGCTTATAATTATCTTTGAGGTATACATTACGAAAGGGTATAAACATTTGCAAGAGAAACTTACTAATAGGTGTGAATCTAGTAATGCTAGCGGTTTTTTAATTGTAATATTCTAACTTTGTTGTAATTCTCTCAGCCACATTTTGTAAATAGCAGTTCTTAGTATTTTAAATTGTTATATTGTCGCAGGATCCGATTGTCGTAATTCTTCTAGCCAAAGGCAATAAATAAATTTATTATTATATTATCATATTATGTATGTCAAAGGCTTGTAAGGGATTAAACCTTCCGGGCGGAACCTCCCCGGTTGATACTATATTTTGACCCCCCCCCCCCCCCCCCCCCCCCCCCTCCCCTCTCGGAGGAGTTAGCACAGTTTTGACCTACAACCATTACAAATCCATATGGCATAGCCTAAATTTTAAATATCTTTCTGTGTGTATAGTGTTGTTGCTACTACTGTCGTTATTTTGTTTTGTTTTGTTTTTTGTTTTTTTGGTTACGTTTTCTTTAGCTTTTATCCGATTAACAACCACTCAAACTACATCCGTAAAAAGCTCAGTCGCAGCTGCTAGAACATCATCAGGTTTGTATGAATTAAACCTATTTTCCTGTTTACCCCAAAAGCACGCCAGCTCTTAAGCATGCTTAACTCCAAGAAGCGAAGTCTGTATTTAAAGACATTAAACATTTATGGTATCCCCTTGTATAAACCTAATCGAAGAAAATTTGTCGGGAAAAAAGCATAAACCATCAACGTTACAATACAATGGAATCATGAGAAAACGGCAAATAAAACCTATCATGATTTCGGATATCCGGCTCGGTTATTATAATGGGCAACTTTAATATAATCTTTTTTTACGTTTTCAAGAACACGATTCCTGAGTCGTATCGTTCAATCAGGTCTAACCAAACAAAAGATTCGCATGGCATGGCTTCCCGTCAAAAACAATCGTCTCACCAAACTCCCGCGTTCTAATTTCATATACAAACAACCTTTCTTGATGAAGTTATGGGGTTGTATAAAAATAAAATAAAAAATACATTGGAACACATGAAAAATACTTCAAATCACTTCTTATCTATTATTAATTGTTTGGGACGCTAAAAGACGTCCGTTAGAACTAAATTCTTTCAAAACTGTTGCACTTTCAGACATCTTTCGATCCAGAAATGTTCCATCGGACTTTTCCACATTTGTGGCGACAGTTCTTAAATTTGTATGTTGTCTTCCGTGTTAGACAAACACAAATATTTGTTATTTCATAAAAAGACTTGTTTAAAGTGATCTTGCACAAACAAAAAACCTCTTTTGACTTTCAATCTATAAATAATTTTAGACCAGAATGGACTGAAATTGAATAGTTGAAACGAAGACAATAATATTTATTGTGACACAAAAAGGAAAGATATAATTTATATAGCTTCTTAACAATGCCAGCGGGGTGTCAATTGATTAGTGTCCGACGAGAAACCATTGGCTACCACCGATATCTGCCAGTTAGATCCTGCTAAAACCGACGTATGCAGCTTACAACGCACGTTCCGTCGAGTTGTCGGTCTTTAGTAATACCTAAAACATTTAGGCCGCACAAGGTAAGTTTCCTGTTACTTGCTTTAGAATGTTTTTGCACATCATATATCGGTCGCAATGCACTTTAAATAATATCGAAAAACACTACCAACATTTTTAAACATATATATAACGTAAAAAGGGAGAATCTAAAAGAATTAGTTTACGCTGTATTACATAAAGTACGAAAATATTTTTATCATAATTATACAATAAATAAAGTTAATGTTTGTGCACAATGTCATGACAATTCAACTGACATTCGAATTCCGTTCCAGTCTGGTCCGCTCCATATGGCTCCAAATCTAAAACCTCTAAGTATAAATTTTAGAAAGCTTCATATATAGTAATATTAAGTCGAATTCTCACCATTATAAATACGTTCACGCGTTCAATTCTGTCAATTTTATTTTCTTTATCGCCACAACGTTTAGCTTTCATCATCATAAATCATCATCGCCTTGATAAAACAAAGGGCTAGTTTCCACTAGCGACGTAATCGGAAGTGTCGGAGTCGGAAGGGAAAGGAGCCTTAAGTTTTAGTGTAAATTAAAAAACAGAGTCGCAATCGGAATCGAAAGCTCGACGGAATCGGAATCGGAAGGATCAGAAAGTTTCCTTTTTCTTACGATTCCGCTTCTGCTTCCGTCGCTTACTATCCGCTTCCGTCGTTTTGATTTCCACCATAGTTTATAAAGCGCAATGGTTATGAAACTTGAGAAATGTCTTTGTTCGATGTTTTTGCTATCGTTTTTCGGCATTGACCGTGCACAACCACAATAAATGTTGAACTTTTATTCGAGCAACTGACCAATAGAAATGTTGCCCTAAAGTCACTCAGTCATACCGTGTGATCAAAAGACAAAAGATGTGCACGGTCAAGTACAGTTCAACATAAATTGTAGCTCCTTTGAAGTCTGCAAGGTTTCATAACCAGTCCCTCGATTAACTATGGTTCCACTACTATAGATCGTAAAGTATTTGGGATTCTGATTCCGCTTACGATTCCGCTTACGTCGCTAGTGGGAACCAAGCGTAAAATAATTGGCCACTCGCAACTCGCAACTCGCAACTCGCAACTCTGTGATTTGTATTCTTCCTACACCCGAAACTAATGATCCAGTTTTGTAAAGTCCACACTAGTATAGCGCGCTGCAATTGGATAATCACTTTTAAAAGTAGAGCTGTTTTTTTAGTTCTGTAGTCTACAGAAATTTAATCAGTTAAACACAGTAATGTTATGTAATATATGAAACACGAGGAAGAGTTTTTCATCAGAATAAACACCGAGAAGTGGGTTTAAAAACGATCAAAGCGCAGCCGAGTACTGATTTTTTTTTTACCCACTTCAAGGTGTTTGGATACCTGATGAAACAATCTTTCGACTTTGTTATGCAGCTTCACAAACGAAGGAATAAAATCGCCAAAATCTGTCAAATTGCAAATTAAGACCGGGTATCACAAACCTCCTTCACTGCAGTCAGATTTTCTTTGTGTTATCGTCATGAATTTCCAATGAGATTTTATGCACTTATTGACTAAGTGGGAGGGCCGAATGGGAAAATATTTGATTCGAGGTCATGGCGTACGGACCGAGCGCAGCGAGGTCCGTGCGCCATGCCCGAGAGCCAAATATTTTCCCATTCGGCCCGACCTAACTTAGTCAATAAGTATTTTATCATATGACCAATTTTACTTGAAATTTTAACGCGCGAGGCCGTCCGCTTTTGTAGTAGGGCTGTACGGCTTTTTACGGCCCCGCTCGCGCAATGCGTACGGCCCTCATACGGGACTTTCATCAATGGTTTTGCAAAGAAAAGGTTCGCAGGGCCGTACGGGTCATATGATAAAGAACATTATTTGTTATCTCTTTGTTTTTCTTAGGGACGACAGAATGCCTCCAATCTTAAAAATATTTCTGTTGATGTCTAGTATCAGTATGCAAAGTTTCATGCTTTTGTCAGAAATGGCACAGTTTGCACCGGACTTACATACCCTTCAGTGCAATCGCTGCGAGAAGTAGAAGTCGGTTCCACTTTTCGCAGCGATTCTTGAAACGCTGCAACAAATTATTCAAGCGTTGGGTGGTGTAACACCTCCTTTTGCAACTCGTCTCATATATTTTCATCTCGTGGCAACGCAATGTACTCGCGCTTATGCGCCCCAGACATTTGCGGTCAGCGTTGCAAGATAGGTTGCATGAAACGTTGCATTTCTTAAAGGAAAATTAACTTATCTATTATCAAGACAATCATTTGTTTATTTCCTACTTTTGTTCGACTAGGAATACCTCCGATTGAGCTTAACGTCACCATAACTAGATCAACGGTACTGCACCTATCATGGTCCCCTGAGGATATACAACAACAAACAAATCCTTGGGGATTTAGGATTGTTTACAAAGCTGTTGATGATAATGAAACTAACAGTATCCTAGTTGGTATACAGCGTACCGACATTAATATATCAGGGCTTCTGACTGACACAAGATACACTATTTGGATCATGAGTTTGACGGCAGAAGGATTTGGTGTTTCTTCTAAAGCTGTCAATATAACCACTCCTCGTAAAGGTATTTTTACACATTATGATACTACGTCATATGAAAATTACTACTAACAAGCTTTTTGCATCCACGCTAAGCATTTGCGATAGTGCCCTGATAAAACGTCTTAAAATGATGCTATCAAATTTTAACCTTACTTTCTTTCCGTGTTTACCAAAGCTTCTTTATTCCATTTCGTTTAATCACGAATATGTTATATCTCACTCTATTTGAGAAACATTTATTGATATTAAAGTGAACAATGTTACTATTTCCTTTTTAAAAATAATTAAAATGTAATTGAATCATAACACTGTGTATTTTGTTCTTTTTTTCAGCTTTACCAGACATCATTATTAACATCACAGTTCTTCTCATAAACACAACATGGAATGCTAAGTTTGAGAACAAAAGTAGTGAGGCATTCAAGAATTTGTCATCGGTTATAGAACATAGCGTGAGTAATTGTATCAAATGCTTATGTTGTTTCATAAAATATTTTCCATTCCCATGAAAAAAATTGATAAAAAAGTTACCATAAAAACGAGGTTATGTCTTTATGAAAGTACAAAGAAAAGAATGGCGTCACGTAACACCACTTGTCTGACGTCACAGGAGTTGTCGTTTTGTTTTTTGGTTAAACCGAGTTTTATGCATGATCCATTTATGGGCCGTTTCGTTGTCTTATTTGTGCTGGGGTGGGGAGTTTGTGCAACAATTATATCTATTAGTGATCAATACAGCTTTATGCTTGGAAAAAAAAATTGCCATTGATTAATCTATTGATCGGCTGTTTTTTGTTGGTATATATTTGGGGATTTTAATGTCAAATCTCAATTATTCCATTAATTAGAACTAATGTAATCTTCTCTTGTTCGCCTTAGATTCGAGATATCCATCAAGGAAACTCGACTTACAATAACATATCAAATTTACGATTCAGGTAAATGAATCGAGTACATGTTTATATTCTTAGTTTTTCTTAGAAACCTCAGCTTAAGAACTTAACGTCTCTTTTTCTGCTTTCAGCAATCACAGCAGTGGAGAGACCGTCGCTTCCATGAATGCTTTCTACGATTCAAGCAGCACAATGAAACATTTTCATGGCTTATATGAAGCCCTTTACAAATTCAAAAGACTGCAAGACCTACCTACAGAGGTTTTTGACGATAACAGTATGTGTTTTGGCGTTATTATAATGCATCATTTTACTAACTAAGAGATCGTCATAAAAGTTCCTCAATATCAAAAGATAAAATTATTTAAGTCATAATTATTTTATTTGTTGATCAACCAATAACTACCAGTATTGTAACTGTTATAGTTTTTCTTAGCTAAGTAGTAGAAATATGTAATGCAGGAAAAATGATTGGTATAACCAAAAAACGAAATCAGCGTATGAATGGACGAAATCAATCGTTTTGAGATATTTATTATCTATATGTATGTAACGACACAATTCAGCAAGACAGAAGAGGAACCTGCGGCTGATGATATGTGTGCCTGTCCTTATTTTCGAAGTAAATTGTCACCAATTTAAATCCATTTCTAGTTCCAGGAAAACCTCCAGTTAACATAACTTTAATGGCACTGAGTCCATCTAGCATTGCAGTCCGTTGGGACCTTCCACCTTCGAATCACTGTGAAGTATTTTCATTCTCCGAGCTCCGTGTCTTCTATACTAAAGATACAGAAAATGAAACAAGGGTCCGCTCAGTTGATGTGAACAGATCTACAAATCACGTGGTAATACGACGTTTGGAGCATTTTGAGACCTACCTTATATGGTTACAAACACTAACTACACGTGGTCTTGGGCCAAAGAGTAAAACAGTGAAAACACGGACTTTAGAAAAAGGTGAGAATTACCATGGTTAAAGAGTTTTGAAACGAACTGAACAACAAAGTTGAAGCGTTCTTAAAAGGGCAGTATCACGAGGTCGAAACTTGAAAACGTCGGCCCAGTTTTCAAGTTTGATTCCGCCAATTCAAAAAGGCCGTCGAGAAGTGGAGGTATTTGTTGAATCAAAAAATCCGTTTTGATAGCCAGAAGAAAGAAAAAATCACTTTTAACAGTGATATGTCCAAAATTCCCGTGCAAGAATAGTGAACAGTGCCGCGCGTGGAACCTCGTGATACTGCCCCTTTAAATTCCTTTCTTTTTTCTTGCATTTGTTTTTGCATGTTGGAGTATGGATGATGAGTGGTGAGAGCGCTCGCCTTCCGCACCCTCAACTCCACGACACGACCAAAGTATAACCCTTGTTAAATAAAGACATTCTTTATTTATATGTATTTGTTTGTTTCATTATTAATTGAACAAGCTGCCTAGATGGTTCTGTGAACAACTCTTAGTTGATTTTTTTTCAGCTCTTCTATACCCCAAAAAGGCCAAGTGAAAAAGAAAAATAATCTTATTTGCAATGTACTCAGTGAAAAATAATTAAACAACGCCCGGCGTAGGAGCTCATTGCTAAGTACCAAGATTTCATTGCCATTGTAAGGCTACACAATTTCTATTTTATTGTTTTATTTTTCAGTTGTTTCAGTTAGTGTGACACTCCAGTTGAATTTTCCTTGGGTGCAAGCTCTGCTCAATACGTCCAGTGCCTCTTTCCATGACTTATCAGAGATAATTGAAAGAAATGTAAGTGAACCTCCGTCTTTCGGTCTGAATATACATGTTTAGCAACGCTATACATGAAGGTCGGAAGTGGCATGAGAAAATCACTGTATTCGTATTTAATTTTACACGTAGTCGTCAAGTTGATAATATTAAGTATATGTTAAAGGACGTTAGTTGGCAAATCTTGAATAGTTATTTAATTATTTCCAAGTTGGTCAAGCTTGAAGCCCTGTTGTGTGTTTTCAAATTATTTTAACTCTAATTTACTACTTGTCATCCGATTTTGCTTTGGTAGGTTTACTACCTTTATCATGAAAACGTGAACCAATTGCGAAGTGTCGTGTGCCATAATTTCAGGTAAGTTGTATTGCTTTGGTTAGCTGAGACTGTGCGCTCCCAAGTCAATATTCTCATGTACCTTATCATACAAAAAGCTGTATAAGTACAAAATCAAAAGGTCCTATCCATCCATGAACGCCTTGCATTGTCTTGAAAACTTGTACGCTGTAATTCTTCCTTCTGTTTTCCAAGTTAACACACGGAGAGATTTTTCCGCCATCTTGAAATCAAGAGCGAGACCACGAGGTCGCGTGTCAACCAATCAGACCAGTGAATCTAAAATATGAGAGCAGAAATTTCAATGCACTGAAGTGACACGAAAAGAAACATCAAAGCCGAATCTATAACTCGTTGGCTGCGCCACAAGCAATTAGTAAGAGATATTACAAAACCCAAACCATTGTGGAAAAAAAAGTAGGGTGTTGTATTCTCTCCTGTTTGGTTGTGTGGGCGGTGTGAGATCATAAATGTAACTAATAGAGGCTTCCAGTGGATCCTTTATGTACTGACACCCGATCCACTCCATTATCTCAGTTTTAAAATGATAAAGCACAGCAGTGCAACGTGTGTACATGGAAATTGCGCTATACAAACGCATATCCATAGTCAAAGCAGTTGTACGTCAAAGATTTTTATGTAACACTATTGAGAAATCACTAGTAAAATGTAAAATGGCAATTTGTGAAGAATACGCTAATATTATTTTAACAAAGATTTATTTGTTATAATGTTTAGAAATGACAGTGGAAATGTCACAGTAGAGATGGAAGTAACTTTTGGTCAGCATGTGGGAATGTCTGTTTTTATTCGTTTGCACGATGCGTTGTTCAGTAATGGAACTCTGGGAAACATGACAGTCTTCTCCATTTCAGATAACAGTAAGTGTTTGATAATGATCATAGTAATAATAATAATAATAATAATGAGTCAATTTGGACGGTTTTTAAGAGGTTTTGAAAAATTTCAGAAATCCAAGATGGCGGCCGTATAACTAATTACCTAATAACTACGTCATATGACGTCATCCTTCCATTGTGTGGACCGCAAAGGAGACAGTTTTGGCCGTATTATGTACCCTCCAGGTTTCATTGTCGTAGCCTTAATGTTCTTGAAGTTACGAGGAGGGGGGAGGCACAATGTGCACCCCTTCCCCCCCCCCCCCCCCCCCCCCACCCCCAGGCTCAGGAACTCAAAAATAGCCCAGGCAAAATAGGGTTAATGTTACTGGCTGACGCTCCGAAAAGCTGAAGGGATGACAGCTGCGATATCATCACTCGCTACTGTCCATCATTCTTAATGAATAAAATAGATTTCAATTGATGATTTTTATAATGTAAACTCGATCGTGCCCTCTCCTTTAAACACACAGTTCCTGGAAAACCACCTACAAATATGTCAGTCGATGCCATCAGTCCAACAAGTGTTTTGATTGGCTGGGATGTTTCATCACCTGTCAAGCCGCCTTTTGCAAATATAGCTGTGCGTGGTTTTTATAAACTTCAAGGAAATACGACGATGGAAAACATTAAAGATGCTAACTTTAAAGCAGGATATCTTGTGTTGGATAAACTCGACAAGTTTACGTGGTACACTGTCTGGGTAATAAGTGTCACCTCTAAAGGAATGGGACTGAAAAGTCGACGTTTCATGATAAGAACTTTGGAGGAAGGTGAGTCAAAATTGTTGACCCTCAGGGGGGTACCCAGGTATAATAGTGACTATGAGATGCGAAGGCCTATTGGGGAAGGTGACGCTGCTCATCTTTGTTTGTTTCATTTGTTTGTTTATTTGTTGGTTGGTTTGTTTGTTGCTTGCTTGCGTGGTGGGCTACAGTACAATGTGTTATTTAGTTTTAAAACACAAAAAGAGACGCATGGTGTTTATTACTCCGGCTATTTTTTGATCGTTTTGGGAGAGAAAAATTAATGAAACTTTAACACGTGTTTACTTTAATTCTTTCGAATTAGGTCATAATTTCTCAAATTTCACCATCTTGGATTTCGAAATATTTCCATTACGTCAGAAAATCACCCAATCCAATTTACGAAGCTAAATAGTGGTATTTAATACTCCGTCTAAACATACCTTTCAATACATAACTTATATGGTCACTTTATCTGAATTGAAACGAAATCGATCACATGAAAATGATTCCAAATAAATTTTATTTTCATTTTCATTTTCAATGGTGTTCATTTATTTGCTTTTTGTTTATTTATTTTGTTTTAAACTTCTGTCACTCTAATTAAATTACTTAATTTGTTATTAACTAGTTTCTTGGGTAGACGCCTCGCATGGGGCTTCGCGTCCCGTTCGCGCCCTGGCCTTGCCTTTGGTCTATATTATTTTTGTAAGTTTATGTCCATTAAAGTTGATAAAAATATATATATATATTTTTAAAAAAAGTCTGCACCTGATGTTAACGTACATTTAGCAACCATGTTTTGGACAGCCATGTTTGGCTTAATTTTATAAAGTATCATGTTAAGTTTTCTATTTAATGGATTTTAGCCATTTCTCGCACTCGAGATGTCATTCTTTTTTTTTTGCTTCAATTATTATCCCTATTTAATTTTTTGTGACTTTCTGACAACATGAAGAAGTCCAAGATGGCGGATCCCATGTAAACTTTGCAATGATATATCTTTACATTAATCTTTTCAATTGCCAAAGAAATTAAAACTAACTTCAGTCTGCTTGTTCTTTTAACCCATCCAGTTGTACCGGTTAGTATGACGGTTCGTCTCAAGAACATGGAGTGGAACAGTAACTTTTCCAATCCAGAGAGTGAAGACTTCAAGAACTTGACAAGTATAATTCAACAGAATGTAAGGGCTAATGATACATTGACAGCTACTTTGTAACAACATTTTAAAATGCGTTTCAAACTCGTTTCTCCGAGGAAAGAGACCATGGGAACGAGGGGACATTATTTTTATTTTGTTTGAGGGGGGGTGGGGTGGGGGTTAAGTAAACAATTAAAAAAAAAACATTTTTGAATTTGGAAAAATTGTCCCAAGGCACTGCAATGTCACTGCATACTCTTTTATAACAGCACTGCTGTTAGCTAGATCCGATATGATTAGCGCTCAAAACTTGAAAGCAGACGCGGACAGCTATTTCGCACTTATTGGGGCTCGTCGGCGCGTCGTAGCTACAATGAGACTCAGTGACATATTACATATCCCACATGTGCGTCTAGTCGTTCTAGAAAAGATCTAAGAGAGGAGGTGGTTATCAGTCACGCGCGGCACATTATATATATATATAATTACGTGTGGCAAATTGTCAAAACCCATGCATATGTCAGTGCTGCAGAAACGAGGGAATGGTCAATACCACCCTCTTCTAATATTAATATGAAAATATTGCTTTATTATTTTGACGGAGCTGGAATAAATGTTATTATTGTTCTTTCTTCTGTGTAGGTGTTTGTACTGTACGGCCAGGAGTCTGATTACATTCGTGATGTCCAGTGTCATCGATTTAGGTAAGTGGTAAGACTGCTATGAATCATTCAAAAGACGATTTTTTTCAGTCATTAACTGACCGTTGAAAACATATTAAGAACATTTTCGAAACCCCTGTTTGTCCTTTCCATTCACAGCTGGTAATAACGATATCGACAATCGTTTTCCTTAACTTAACAACTGCTGCAATCAGAAGGGATAATAACAGAATGCAAAAAAAGGGTGTGGATGTACAACGGGCGTAGTCAATTCGGTTATTTTTTTTTGTGATTTCTACTGCATCCTTCTCAGATACTGCAGGGATACTTAGGGTCTTAGAGAAAAAATGTTGCTCCCATGATGTATTAACTTAAGCTGTTTCGCAGAAAAAAAAAAGGACAGATTCGAGCTTATACTAAATTCTTTTTTTCAGAAATGGAAGTGTGTTGGCAGACGTAACGATAGTGTACGCTCAAAATGTTGGACCACAGCAGTTTGCTACTATTTACAAAGCCCTCTACGGAGATGGATCACTTGGAAATTTGTCCGTGCAACCACTTAGCGATAGCGGTACGTGATATTTTAATTGTAGCTGCCTTTCTAATACTGTAACAAAACTTTGTAACATTAAGTTTCACTAAAACTTTTAACGCTGGTATATATTATCAGCTAAATGGAAGATCAACGCTGTAAGATTAAAAAAAATAACTTTTAAAAGTTGCTTGCCGCAGCGTGTTGATGGTCATTTATTTGCAGTGCGGAAGAAAAAATACCCAAGCCAAAAATCAAATGACTAGTAGTGTACTCGTGACTTTTTGTCCAGGTATAATTACTCTGTGACAACTGCAAATATCGCACCATATACTGGGATCTATTCACTATTTTACTTTCTCCTAAACTCTGTGGTGGTACTGACTCGCATATCTTAAGTTATAATATTACGTATAGGCAGCTTAAAAGAGTATTGTTTTTTTGGGGGGAGGTGGGGGCCATTTTGGCTTGATAAAATGAAAACCAGTTGGATCAGAAAACTGGTGCAGAAATTCACATATTTGATTCTGAAAATGGATAAGGGTTACAAGGAGCTAACAGTATACCACCACCAAACATTTCAGTACCCCTCCCCTCCGTGCCCGGCACTTAAAAATAGTGACCATTCCTAGCTATTCCTGTCCTATCAATCGAATGAACACTTGGACCTTTCACAAATACTCGAAGTCGTTTTGGATACAATTTTAGTTAGCCAATCAAGCTTGGTGCCTTCCTATATACAAATCAATACCGGTCAATGCCGTTCTGATATTTCTCTTCATTTGTTTTCAGTTCCCGGAAAACCACCAACAAACGTCAGCGCTGAATCAAAAACATCCACGACTATCCAGGTCACGTGGTTATGCGCGGACTGTGACCAACTCAACTCGACAATTGGATTTCTCGTTTCTTATAAACTAGACAGCAGCAACCAAACTGTAGCTACTATTGTGAACAGAACTGTAACGCATTTCCTCATTGTTGGCCTCAGAAAGTTCACAAATTATACGGTACACGTGTCTAGTGTAACAGACAGAGGAATCGGTGTGGCAAGTGAACAAGTGTCTGTACGAACATTGGAAGACGGTAGGAATGTTACACAACTGTTTCTACGTGTTCTAAATGAGCTGCAGGTCATGTCATCTTGACCTATTTTTTCGCGGGAAAATTTGTTTTATAAAATAAGACCATTTTTATAGTGAAGGAGGTTTCAAAAATCTCACTGTTCTACTCGAACGTAGCAAGATATTTTGACTGGGAAGAGATTGCAACTGAAAGATTGTCCGAGTAAAGTTTTATTATAGCTTTATATCTGTTTTCCACATATAAAACTTTCTTTTTAAAAAAATAAATAAGCATGTTGGCTGAAAAGCATCGGAGAAAAATATTACGTTGCTCTTCGTGTTAAATCATAACCGTTTACTTAAGCCCAAGCAGTGTTCAACCATTCATTAAAAAAAATATATTTCTTCAGAAATTTCTAATCAGATCATAGTCAGATGTGTAGCATTTAAGATTGCAAGTACAAATAATTTTACGACTTTGAATTTCAGTGCCCAGTCTCTCTCCTTTGGACCTACGCGCTTACAACACGAGCTCGACCAGCCTTTTGGTAGCCTGGGAACCTCTTCCTAATGATTACGTGAACGGCATCTTGTTGGGTTACAAAATAACGTACAAGAAACAAGGGGATATCCAGGCCAGCAAACAAAGCACCAACACAACATTGAACTTCACGGTTCTGAGTGGACTGGAGAAGTTCACAGCTTACGAGGTGAACGTTTCCGCGTTCACCCGCGTTGGGCGTGGTCCAGCGGCCTCTACAACTGCGTCTACAGATCAGGATGGTAAGAGAGCATTGTCATTAAAGCACTGTTTTAAAGGGACGCGGTTGATATATCGTGTTTTCATGATTATGGCCAGAAGCTTGCTTTATTATCTGGAATAGGAAGACAATATTTTTATTGCAGTGACCACGATTAGGTAAACACATTAACTATATTGGCGTCTTACTTTTATATAGTCACAAAGTGACATCACTGTTGTTCTTGTCTCTAGTACCCAGTCTTCCCCCGACGGACATCCGAACATACAACACAAGCTCGACAAGTTTAATGGTGACGTGGAATCCCGTCCCGCAAGGGTTCACTCACGGGATTGTTCTCGGGTACTTGGTGTTGTACAAAAGAGAGAAAGATTTAAACAAAAGCTACACCAATACAACAAGCCACGTGACCTCTGCGGAGCTAAGGGATCTCGACAAGTTTACGATGTATGTTGTCAAAGTGTTGGCATTTACAATAAAAGGAAATGGGATGATATCAAATGAAACTCGTGCAAGGACTCATGAAGACGGTAAGAAAAAAAAATTACGTTCTAATTCACTACGTTCAAACGAAGGTAAATTATTTTCGCCTTAAACACCCTGTAAAACAGACATAAAACAGCAACAAGAACATGGTTGGATTCTCACAAGCAGAATCCTAAGCGTCCAATCTAGCCAGGTAGAACTCAACAGTAGCACATTAGAACATAATTTGATATCTTATGAGAGCCTCGATGGTTATTGCGGTGTTTAGGAGATAAGCATGTGTGACGCCATCATTTATGTTACCACGTGATGTGTATATATCCCATGTAATTATAAGTATTTTTCAAAATTGAGTGTCGTAAAATCAAACCCAAAGTAATCGCTACCCAATCACAACAAGCATCAAGGATCCTATGAACCAATCAGAACTCGAAGCAAGGTTTTACTTCTGATTGGATAAGAAAGTGGCGCGAGATATTTCCGAGATATTTCTGTATCCTTAGTTCAGTTTAATTACGTGTTAAACAAGATACGAAGTCACAACGTTCTGTAAAATAAATTAAAAATGATTTACACGAGAACACAGGTTTTTTTTAGCAGGTATAAACTTTGGAATCTCTCGTTTGTGATTGTTTAGTGTGTGAATATTTTGTATAATCGGACACTTTGCATTTGACACAAAATAAACCTGAACTTAGTAGAATTACCTCTAGTATACCTGACGATTAGTCAACCAAAGGGGGAGGAGTTTTCAGTGGAAAGACATTGTATCGTGCTAATTCGTACAAAGCATTCATCTAATTCATCAATGCGTCTCATTTGCCAATTTTAGCCAAACGATCATCCCTGACAGTTTTGTCGAAGGTTTATTTTATAGTAATTATTTTATAATAATTAACAGGACCCCCTTTGATACCAGTGTTTTTACACTGACGGGGTTATCCTGTATAAATATTATGTTATTATTACTATTATTATTATTATTATTATTATGTACAAACTGATAATGGTGACATGACGACACCGAAACGTCATTTAATGTTATTGCTATTTTACACTGCATTTACATAGTAAGATCCCGCGGTTTATTTACGATGATTATATTCACTTCTTAGTTCCCAGTCTCCCACCGACACAGCTCGCATCGTACAACACCAGTTCGACCAGCTTAATGGTCACGTGGCAACCTGTTCCTGCAGGATATGTTCATGGAATTCTCCTGGGTTATCGTCTCTTTTATAAAATAGAACAAAAGCGGTTTTATGTAAATGAGACAACAGTCAACCAAAGTCTGGAACTGACAGGGCTGGAAAAGTTTACCAACTATTCTGTCAGGGTTTTAGCGTTCACTCGCATTGGAGATGGAAATGTGTCAAATCCCATAATTGTTTCAACTGATCAAGATGGTATGTGAAAGTTTTTATTTCCTGCATGCTGTTCTTAAGCTCAAGCACAGGTAAAGCGATTACAAAACACACAACGTTAATAAGTTACTTGCAAACATGTCAAATGCAAAATAATAACAACATCAGTGTTTCAGCTCGTTTGTTGTTTGTTCCACTGATTCATTTTCACTCCCAAGTACAATGACTGCAAAAGCTTGCAATGATTCCGGAATTGGAACTGATTTTTAAACAGCATTTGTTCAATACAATAAAATTACTGTTAATTCTTTCCACATTAATCCCCCCGAAAAGCATCAGACTGTGTAGATAACTTTGCTCTTTACCTTGTTACCACAGTACCAAGCTTTCCACCGCAGAATGTGAGTTCGCACAACACAAGCTCCACCAGTCTTCATGTAAGCTGGCGTGAGGTGCCGCACGGCTTCGTTCACGGTATCTTAATTGGCTACCGCGTTATTTACAGAGTAGCGAGTGGGACTGGAAACTACAGCATTGTTACAGTCTCCGATACAACAAGAGAAAAGGAGCTGCTAGGGCTGAATAAATTCACTATATATGACATCAGTGTCCTGGCGTTCACCGCCATTGGCGATGGGGCAAATTCCACGAGTATTTTTATTTCGACGGACGAGGACAGTAAGTCTCAATAACACAGGGAACCCACCCGCTGTATTTCCGTAAAAATCAGTTTTAAACCTGACTTCTGATAGTCTCCAAGTTCAAAATTGGAAAAACAAATTCTTAATTCAGTTGTCTGAAATATTAAACGAAAGTTATTCTAATTGGCTTTTATTCGAATTGTCAGACTTCAAACTTTCATTAGCATACTGACAAGTAAGATGCATCACAGGACCCATTGTTTGAGTTTTTGAAACGAGTTGATTTGTTTTGATTGGCTATGTTTTACCGGATAACAAAGGCTGCTTTTCCTCTTTTTCCAACCTTAATTTTATAACACGTAAAACTCAAAAGCAGCTAAGTCTTCATAAAAGGCAGTTAATTATTATAATTTTTTTATAGAATCGCAGTAATGATGGGGAATTGAAGAAAAGTAACTTTATTCTCTTTTACAAATGTTTGCAATTTACTAAAACGTTATATTTCACTGAATTCACTCTAGTTCCCAGTCTACCTCCCGTTGACCTATCAGCACACAACACCAGCTCAACAAGTATTCAAGTGACCTGGGGCGAGGTACCACAAGGATATGTTCACGGAATTCTACAGGGTTATCGCGCTTTTTACAAGATGACTGATGACAAGAATATCAGTTACGTTAACACAACGACTGGTCCAGCTAAGCGGCAGCTTCATGTCACGGGATTAAAAAAGTTCACCAAATATTCAGTAAAGGTGTTGGCTTTCACAAGTAAAGGCGACGGGGCTGTCTCTATTAACATCTCGGTAACAACGGATGAAGACGGTAATTACTAAGTACAAAACCACAGCTGAAACCACAATGAATAACCAGTACAGACTGAGTATTTCATGGTGCTGAGGATACTATTGTTCGTTAGCTTTTGTGTTGTGGTTTGGGAACTGTTTAGCGTCTTTTGAATCTTTTCTTTTACGTCGTTTGGTGATCAAAACATCCACAACACCAACTGGGGGGGGGGGGGGGGAACTGCCTACAAATTACTTAATACTACTGCGGTAGTTTCTAAATAAAAACTACAAAGATTTTTCACATTGATTATCGTATCGTTTTGTTGGACAAGGATTTACTTTCTATCTGATTTTAGTCGGAATCCTGTTTAAAGTCGTTTTGCAAAATATATTTTTTACAGGGTTATTGAGGTGAAAAAAAAATGTAATTTCCGCTTATTTCCTTTATACGTTTACAGAAACAGGGAGATTTACTAATGCCCCGACCACATTAATGCGTTTTCGTTTGAAAACGCATACATTTTGATGCGTTTTCGCCTATCATCCACACTAAAACGCCCGAAAATGCTGATGAAAACGGAGGCTTTCGAAAACGGTTTCAAAAGTGGAGACTTTTGAAAACGCATCGTTTTGAAAACGCTTCGTTTCTAGTGTGGACAGGTGAAAACGGAGACATTTGAAAACGGTGACGTAAAATCTCTAGTGTGGTCAGGTGAAAACGGAGACTTTTGAAAACGATGACGTACTGAGAGCGTCACATGCCATCGGTTCCAGTCCAAATCAGGGCATCTATCACCTTTAACACATGCGCAATTACCGGTCCCAGTCGCTTTCATCGTTTTCGACCGTTTTAGTGTGGACAGGTGAAAACGATGCGAAAACGCTAGTGTAGGCGAAAATATTTTGCTTCGTTTTCTTCGAGATGAAAACGGAGACTTTTGAAAACGCATTAGTGTCGTCGGGGCCTAAATCTCATTCATACAGATATAACTTGGGAGCGACCATAAAAATATTGAAACGATATTTGATCAGAATCATGCCTTGATTCAAATTTCAAGCTGTGGTAAAAGAGCAGTCTAGTCTATTATGTTTCTAGCGTTTTTTCTGTTCCCGTGGAAAAACCTATTACTCGTTCACCCCATTCTTCCAGGTATGTAAATAATAACGTTTGAGCCATGAGTCTTCATGTGTAAAACGCTTTCGAACATTTACTTCTTTGAATAATAAGCTTAGCCTGTCCATAATGTAGTGAAGGCAAATTTCAAACGAAGATCAACATATCTACTATAGAATATGAACCTTATAACGTATAGAAATCCCAGTTATTTTTATTTTTAGGCACCCCATGGATTTGTGAAAACTTAACATTACCTCGCGGCCTAAATTTTTTCTATAAATCCACTCTTAATATCACGTTACTGTTGTTACTTTCCAGTTCCGAGTTTACCTCCTCAAAACGTCCAATCATACAACACGAGCTCCACCAGTGTGAATGTCACGTGGCAAGAGGTCCCTACTGGCTTTGTTCACGGAATACTGAGAGGCTACCGAATATTCTACGGTAGAACTAAAGACAATGGTGGCAATGTGAGGCAGGCTGTCGTGACTGCTAACAAGCGTTATGTTCATCTGAGAGGACTGGACAAATTCACGAATTACACGATACAAGTGGCTGCCTTCACAAGAATTGGTTATGGGACAAAGTCCAAAAACGTTATAGTATCTACGGATGAGGATGGTATGAAGAGTCAATTTACTTTATTACTACTGATGATGTATGTCGGTTTGATATATATAGATGGGCTTGTCCTAACAGCGGAGCCCTCTGAACAGAAAGCTGATGATAAGCTTAACTAAAACGAAAGATCGGAAGCACAAGAATTAAGATTGACGACCAGGCTATTTTTCAATTTTAGCAATTCTCAAAAACAGTAGTACGCAACCGTCTGCACAGTACATTTAGACCGTACAAAAGCTCACAAAAACTCAACGTTTTCTCGGTCTAGAATAACTAGTATGACTAATTTCCGACTATGACTAATTTTCTGTTGCGTATCGAAACTTGCCCGAGAAACTGATTTGCATAAGGTGACGCGAGTGAAGTTAGAATTATGAAATCCAAGTCTTGTTTTGTTTAGTGATACATAAAATCGCTTTTCAATTTATGTAATGAATGAACAAACACATAAAAATGGACAACACAATCTTCTTTTGAAAAATTTTGTTCAAATATCCATTAGCGCATCGAGGCCGAGCTGTCTTCGATGAAATTCAAGAAATCAATACGACTGAATTTGAGCACGTTTTATAAACAAAACTAACGTGAACACAAAGAAAAAGTCAATCATAGATTGATATCAACATAAATTCCCATCGAAAAATGTAATTTCTTCCTTGCATTAATAAAAACGTATGAAGTTCCTCGAAGCAAGATTTTATCCCTGAAAGCTCTTCTGAGTATCCCTTAATTAGTATCCCTGTCTTGAGTAGCAAACCGCGAAAAATGCAGGAAAAAACGATTTTTCGAACGGTTTTCTCCGCTATTATGATTTTGCAACAGTTTTCCGCTATTATTAAAAACACAGCAACAGTGTTTGCTGCCGGCTGACGTGACATCGGCTGTGTAGTCGCGCGAAAAACAAAATTGCCAAGATCCCGAATGTTGCGTGACGTCATACGCGCATGTTTTGCGAGTCGTCATACGCGCTCGCGAGCTAGCACTGCGCGACGCACGGACGGACACACGCACGGGCGCACCCGCGAAACATTCCGTTAGCCATGGCCATGAAAAATGACGGGCATAGGTTCTATGAGTATGGAGCTCCGCGAGAGCTCCGCCATAAAATGTTCAAACAAATGAGTGTGTTATGATTGGTCAGATCGGGTTCATTATTTCTCGTTAAAGCACGCGCCCACAGCCTACGTCTCCAGTATAAGCGTGCGCAACCCATAGGACATTTATAAGGGAAATAGTAAACTTGCTCGCCCGTGCATTGTTGAGTTAAGCACTTGTGAATTTAAAGCACTTCTCTGGTGTTTTATTTTAATTCCCAAATGCTTATATATGACTGCAATCGGTCGTGTTTACTGTTTCCTTATGGAAGACGAATAAGAGACTTAATGATTCGTTTTATATAGGTAGACTCTCAAAACACTGTACGTTCGCTGATTTATTTATTTCTCTTCTTTGGACATGCGATAAAATATCATTGTTCATTTTCTTGCAGTTCCCAGTCTACCACCACAAAACCTCTGGGCGAACAATATCAGTTCGACAGCATTGAGAATTAAGTGGAACCCAGTTCCTCACGGATTCGTACACGGCATTCTGCGAGGCTATAGAGTGCTTTATAGAAAGACAAACGAGCCTTCTGCTCAGTTTGCAATAATCACAGTCTCACCTGGAGTACGGCTGAACGATATCAGTGATCTTAAGAAGTTTACTTTCTACACCATACGGGTACTTGCGTTCACCATAAAAGGTGATGGTGCCCAATCGCCACTGGTTAATGTTTCAACCGATGAGGACAGTAAGTATAATTTATGGATTAGTAATAGTAAGTACAATTCAGGGAGTAATCGGGCGAGTAATTTCAAATCGGCCGAGCGCGTATATAGCGCGAGGACGATTTCAAATTACGAGCACGATTACCCCTCAATCGTAAGACACGAAGTTCAATTACTAATTAATCGCATCAATAACCAAATTCGAGATTAAAATGTCTATGTCGACTCTTTTTAATTTGTACTAAAAACGTCTAGTATATTTTTTATCAGTTTGAAAGTAGAAGGAAAAAAGCAAAAAAAAAAAACCATTCAAGTGCAACTGATTGACGCGCGCGCAACTCAGGTGTTCAATTACAGCTATCCAATTACAAAAAGTTTAAACTGGATAGCTGTAATTGGACACCCATGTGACCGCGCGTCAATTACGTCAGAAATAGGCGCGCGGATGACCAATCACAATCGAGAATTTTGTTATTGATACGATTATATACAGAATTCCCTTTGACTTTCAAAGTGTTTGAATTCAAAATTTAAGGATACTAAGAAACAAACAGCACCATCAAAAAGAACTTCCCAACAGGTATTTTACAAATAGCCGGCACATCGTAGGATTTCATCCACAGACACTAATTTTGAACAACACGAGGTTTGGCTGTGGGAGTAACATAGGAAACTATCATAAGGTAAGTTTGTGAGGCTTTATAGACGTGATGACCGTGCCTTTGGTTCTACCTCAGTACGACGCTTGCGTTAAGTTGACCTAGAGTATTCCCAAAGCTTAATCTGTTGACCAATTACAGCCGACTAGTTCTGTATATGCAAATTATTATGCCGCGCATCAAGAAACTGGGAACTGTAAGAACATGTCGCGAAAGACAATGGCATTCTGGGCGATGTGATGTGTGGTGAAATACATATCTTTTCAATAAGAACTTCTACGTTGCTGCGAGTGTACTGTAAGGGAACAACACTTTCACAGTTGCTAGCTGTAGTGACAACAAACCAGCATACTTAACAAGGTACATTACTGGTTGTGAATATACAGATCAGAACGAATCTCATACACGCGCGGGAAGGGAATGAGTAGATGTTGCTTAAACTGACTGACGAATTGCTATTTCCAGTTCCCAGTGAGCAACCACAAAATGTTGGCGCCAAAGACAAAGCAAGCGCCACAGAAATCTTCCTGTCATGGGGACCGCCACCGGCTGACAAAATACATGGTATTTTAAGAGGCTATTATATTTGGTACAGCATCATAAAACTTGGAATTCACGAGCAAAATCCGGTCTTTCCACGAGATTATACGAAGAAACAACTACCTGCAAATTCTAGTACAGATACATTAACTTATCTGGAAACCTACGCCCGATACACCATTAAAATAGCTGCCTTTACCATTAAAGGACACGGGCCCATCAGAGAGATCTCCACAAGTAAGCTTCTATATTTCGTTTTGTGCTTCTTGAGAGGTTCACAAAATGTTTTTTATGTGCCGTAATAAGTACACTGCATTGATTTGCATGTCAGTTTAATGTGTTTGTTTTTGAAAAAAAGCAACTGTTAATGAGTTTAGAAAATTCTTTTTAAAGAGCAACTTGACAAACAGAAAACGACAGGTTTCGACGCTCAACAACAAAAAGCGCAGAAATCGTTTTCATGAGAAAAACAAGACAACCCTTTCAATTTTTTTGTTCATTTATTGCAACAATGTCTCCTTAAACAACAACGTAAACATACTACGCATTTGTACAAAAATTCTTTAAAGATGTACATGGACTGCAGTAAATTGGTTCAAATGTACCTTAACTCGAAAAAGACTCCAACTTCTTCCATAAGGTAAAGGACACCAACGAAGAAGGTTCAACAATGTTACGCCTTTGCCAACTTCTAACTTTTACAATAAGTAAATAATATCTTTGCAGTTCAGCAAATTTAAGTTGCCAAAGGGCAGCTGCGGATAAGCCTGTCGCACTCTGATCCATCCACGCGATCTTTATGTCTTCAGGAACGTGCAGATGTCGGTTTATGATCCCAACCAACTGGTGGAATAATCCCCCGTATGCGAAAACCCAACCATCCAGAAATAGGAGCAGCGATGGAGGCATCATACCGACCATACTACAAGCTGTTGTCACTCATTGCTGCGGGGAGTGCGCGTTCGGTACCACGAAGGTCGACTTCACAACAGATGCAGATGGATTAAAAGCCGAGAAAGCTGGCGTGATTCAAGTTAAGGACGCCATTAGCACCAAGACTATGCTTTCGTTCGGGATTGCTGGTGTAATGCCACAGGAGAAGTACTACAGTCCTGATGGAGAGGCGAAATATGTGCCGATCATGGAGACACCAGGCATCGCTTTTATTGTGGCAGAAAGAAGGTAAGCTTGCTGCAGTTGATTGAAGACTGATGAGAATATATGTTTTACAATTCCAATACAGTGCGATTTTAGGGGAAGGATCCAGGGAAGAGCAAAATAAGGCCTGGAAAGCCAAACGCTTTTTCATTCTATACCATATTCACTCCGACCTCCCCCTTCCTTCGTTTTCACTTCACATTCCCCCTCCCCCATTAGGAGCAATATATTAAACTCTCAGGGCCGGCTATTTAAACGAAGTCTAACTTCGACCGCGGTATTAGAAAATTAATGGACCCCATATCTGTTTATAAGTTCGTTATTTTAAGGATATAATTGTTTCTCTAGTCTGTGATATATGCCTACTTGACATTGATTATAGTAAATATTGTTTAAATATTAAGGTTGGCCAGATTGAAATTGTATTTGACCGCGGATTTGTTAAACACCGTCTAAACTTCGTTTAAATAACCGACCCTCATCCTTTCACTAATAAGAGCCTCGAGCCGGAAAAATGCCAAAATTTTTAAAATACGCCACCTTCTCCGATAAGTCTCGTGCTTGGAGAAAATTTATCATTGACCTCAAACAGCTACTCTAACTTTAGAATTTCATCCACAAACGCATCACTTAGAGTCGCCTTCAGTTAGTCCTATTAGCAAATCTCTGTCTTTCTTAGAAAGAAACAAGTAAGTAGCCCGCTAGGCTTCAAAAGTGGGTCGCTTGGTCCCAGTTACGTTTCTATTTAAGATAGTCCATAGTCCCCAGTCTTAGGTGTACGATCCAGTTTTCATATTTTAGAGGTTGCAGTGTGTAGTCGACACTTAATTTGTAGGCCACAGTTCAATTTCCATAGTCCATAGTCCACATGCAAGTCACATTCAGCATTCCACAATCCAGTGGTTTATAGTTCAGTCAATAGTTGATAGTTTCCGTTTCACAGTATGAAGTTAGCATTCACATTTCACAGCCATAAATCCAATCTACAATCTTAAAGTTACGATCCACAATCCATTATTCATATTCCAGTCCACAGTCAGACGAGTGACACAAGAAAACAAACTTGCATTTTATAAGTGGGCAATCGCCATATATGGCATGGCGACAGCCCACTTCATTAACAATCACCTCACAATGGAATACTTTTATACTTTTTCCTGTTTCTCCCAGAGATATTCATAATGAGGTTCTAATGGCAATTCTCAGCTGCTGGCCAGCGGTGGTCATTGCCTGTCTCATGACGTACCTTGCCGGTGTGGTAGTGTGGGCTTTGGTAAGTCATTACTTTTTATTAATGTTTTGATTTGTCACTTTATCATTTAGACAGGTATGTTACGCTTATCTTATCCTGTGTTCTTTGTGTAGGATATGAGTTGGAATCACGTTGACTTCCCTAAATCGTTCATTTCGGGATCACAAGAGGGAATGTGGTGGTCCTTCGTTACCATGACAACTGTTGGGTAGGTTTCACAGTGTGACTAATAGAGGAAGATTTTAAGTGGACTCTCGAAGAGAAGGCAAACCATAATAAGTTTGTTGCGATTTTTTAAGACACCACGGCAGAACTTGGAAATGTTGGTCCAAAGTTTTGAAGTTGCAATCCATTTCCACTAATTAAGAGTGTATGTCTGAGAAAACCAGGCAAAGCTGAAAAATGTTGGAAGAAGGGGGTCGGCCGATCTTCACCATATTTATGTTGGATGTAGCACTTACCCAACTAGTTACCATGGTAACATTCATTTGTTGATTGACTTTGTTGTTTTTGAGAACAGACCACCCCCTCAAAAAAATGCCCTCAGCAGCATAGTGAAACTGTGATTTTAGGTCAACTTTAGCAGTCTGTATCTCTCGATATATTCAAGCAATAGATACAATTTCACATCACTATAACACATGCCCTTTGGCAATTTTAATGGGTATGTCAAACAATGTTCACTGTACCTCCGACACGTTTTGTGGGCAAAGAAAGAATGCACACTTCGCGACATTTTCAAAACTCGAAAAACTACCCATTTTAAAAAGCCCGTTTCTCAGGGGTCCGGGAAAATATAAAAATAAAACAACTTGCATGTTACTCACCATACATAGGAAGATATCTTAAGTCAGAGTTGAAATTGATACACTGAATTTAAATCTCTTTTCAGTTCGCTGTTTTTATCGCTTCCGTGGATTTTGGCTCACCAGGGTTAATTACAGTCACCGTGACTTTCTTGATGCTGTCGATCGAATTATCCGGATTTTGCCATTTTAGCGTGTCCAAAATGTGTGTACAGCTAATAGCTATGGTTCCAATTATGATTCCTTGTACAAAAAACTAACTTCAAGCAAGAAAGAAGCAAAGAAACGTTGCGCAAGATGATTGCGTGACAGCAGCTGAACACGTAGTATTCGAAGCAAGATTGTCCGCGTTGACGAAAAGGATGTTAATGACTTCCTTGAATTTGACTTCTGTTTCATACAAATTGTTTCAAACATTCCATAAATGAGTCTCATAATCTTCTGACTTAACAGTAAGCAGTATAAACGGCTGGTATCTGTTGCCCGCAATTCAACAGACAGAACACTGTTGATGTCCAGTCTGTCTGTTGACCTTTGCAAATTTGTGAAATAATAGGTCACGTTTCCTCTGGTTTTCACCAGTCCTGTAGCTGAGTTTCAGTTCCGCCGACTCTTGGTGATTCGTCAAATGATGCTATGGTACTATAGCAAAGAATGGTAGAAAATTTTAAATATTTACTGAGCTGTAAAACTATTACCAATTCAAAACTGCTAGTATCATTCCAAGAAATAAAAACTTAGTAACCTGGCTTGATAGACCACCGGAAACGGAATTGAATTGTCACCAGGAGCCATTCAGTTTTGAGTGCTAAAAAATAGAATTTCAGTTATAAGTCCCATATATATTTCTTTTTCTTCTTTGTTTCCCAATTAAGCTAATAAATTGATTAATTAAGTTTGTACTCCTAATGGAAAAATATGTGGTAATTCAATTACTTGCAACTGAGAAGGATGTAAGTTTCACCGTGGGAACAAGAAATTTGATGGCTTTGGAAGCCATTTCAAAATAGTTCCAAACTGGGAATTAACGTTTTGTGTAAAATTGAAGTACAATTGGTAGCACAATCGCATGATGATGTAGCATGTTTATTTAACCTCTAATTTGTTTCACAGCGTACGTTGACAATTTCGACAAATGCTGAATTAGTTGTTCAGTCAACAACCCTTACAAAACGTTATCGTTCAAAAGTGATTATACATTTTTCAGGTTAAAACAGTTGATGGTGGAATTTCACCCCCAGAAAAAAACTCCCTATTTTTAATCTCCAGAGGTTGGCATCTCTGCCGGTATAGTGATGAGGAATTACCACATATTTTCCATTAGAAGTACAAACTTAATTAATCAATTTATTAGCTTCATTAGGAAACAACGAAAAGAAAAGAAATATATATGGGACTTATAACTGAAATTCTATTTTTTATCACTCAAAACTGAATTGCTCCTGGTGACAAGTCTGTCAAGCCAGGTTACTAAGTTTTTATTTCTTGGAATGATACTAGCAGTTTTGAATTGGTAATAGTTTTACAGCTCAGTAAATTTTCTAATATTCTTTGCTATAGTACCATAGCATCATTTGATGAATCACCAAGAGTCGGCGGAACTGAAACTCAGCTACAGGACTGATGAAAACCAGAGGAAACGTGACCTATTATTTCACAAATTTGCAAAGGTCAACAGACAGACTGGACATCAATAGTGTTTTGTCTGTTGAATTGCGGACAAGATACCAGACGTTTATACTGCTTACTGTTAAGTCAGAAGATTATGGGACTCATTTATGGAATGTTTGAAACAATTTGTATGAAACAGAAGTCAAATTCAAGGAAGTCGTTAACATCCTTTTTGTCAACGCGGACAATCTTGCTTCGAATACTACGTGTTCAGCTGCTGTCACGCAATCATCTTGCGCAACGTTTCTTTGCTTCTTTCTTGCTTGAAGTTAGTTTTTTGTACAAGGAATCATAATTGGAACCATAGCTATTAGCTGTACACACATTTTGGACACGCTAAAATGGCAAAATCCGGATAATTCGATCGACAGCATCGAGAAAGTCATGGTGACTGTAATTAACCCTGGTGAGCCAAAATCCACGGAAGCGATAAAAACAGCGAACTGAAAAGAGATTTAAATTCAGTGTACCAATTTCAACTCTGACTAAAGATATCTTCCTATGTATGGTGAGTAACATGCAAGTTGTTTTATTTTTATATTTTCCCGGACCCCTGAGAAACGGGCTTTTTAAAATGGGTAGTTTTTCGAGTTTTGAAAATGTCGCGAAGTGTGCATTCTTTCTTTGCCCACAAAACGTGTCGGAGGTACAGTGAACATTGCTTGACACATCCATTAAAATTGCCAAAGGGCATGTGTTATATTGATGTGAAATTGTATCTATTACTTGAATATATCGAGAGATACAGACCGCTAAAGTTGACCTAAAATCACAGTTTCACTATGCTGCTGGGGGCATTTTTTGAGGGGGTGGTCTGTTCTCGAAAACAACAAAGTCAATCAACAAATGAATGTTACCATGGTAACTAGTTGGGTCAGTCCTACATCCAACATAAATACGGCGAAGATCGGCCGACCCCCTTCTTCCGACCTCTGCCTGGTTTTCTCAGACATACACTCTTAAGACCTTCACTTCAGAAATATATTGTCTTAAACAATACTGCACCGTTACAACTGTTTCTATAGATAAGATGCCTTTAAATATATCTTAGTTATTGTTTTTAATTTCGTTTGGTTCGCAAATTGAAGGGTGGTTGTCAAGTACGCCATAAAATTCAATATGGCGGATTTTCTAATCAATGACGTCATTTTGTGATATAGGATGTCATAACCGACATGTGATCACCTTACTTTATAGAGCATGCGCACAATTTACTCTCTACTAAAGACAAAATAAACATATTTATAACGGCTACTCAGGGGCAACATTAATTGCCCATCGGAGGATGATTTCAATAAAACTAAAAGTTATGCATTCGTGTACGGTTGAGTCGAAAGGATCATGTCCGTTGTAAATTAAAGAGGTGATTGCTAGTGTATTTAAGACGCAAGTTTTAGTCATGGTGGGGGAGGTTTTCATTCCATGAACTTGCGCGGTGGGTCTGGATTTGAGCGTCAACCGTGGTTTTTTATTGATCTCAGAACAAATTGCAAAGTAGATTAAAAGATAACGAAACCATAAAATTAATCCTTTTCTGACAGGTACGGTGATCGTATTCCTAAGTCGATTCCAGCGCGGCTGTTTGCTTTTGTGTGGACGTGGATCGGTATCGTTACAATTGCAGTGATCACTAGCAGTATCACAGCTTCTCTTATGAGTATGGTGTTTCAGCCAGAAAGGATGCTTTATGGCACCAAGGTGAGTAAAACTGAAATTCAGGATACAAAATTATTTTTCCCCGCATCGCAAACTTTAAATTTTCAGATTGGAGTACATTTGGTTTTATTTTCTGAGTTGATAAGATAAATTGCCACCGTAACGAGATTCAAAAACTGTAAGAAATCACAAAGACGCATCTAAACCAGTCGCTCGATCGACACTCTAATCAATCCCCAATCATTCGAAACAAAACATGGCGATATGCGGCCTTTTCCTACACATTGGGTAGCACAGAAAGTCGTAAAAATTCAGAGCAAAAATTCATCTTTCAAATCAGCACTCTTAATCCCCAAGGAATCGACGGACGCTTTTCATTCAACCAATTTATCGTTCCAATTTTTCCAACAATAGCGTAGCTCTTCGGTTTGATATATAAACCATACACAACCCCCAATTTTTTTTATTTGCTCTCAAGAAGGGCTTTTGAATTTCTTTACGATGACCAATTTAACTCAGTTGATTACAAAATGTTCGTGTTTCACTTCCACACCGACGCAACACCCCAGTTTTTTAGCTTTACAAACTAACCCTTTTTTTCAAATTTTATGCCCGCCACGTTACTATCTAAAGCCTGTGCTCGCCCCTCCCTCCCCACCCTAATGTGCATTAGGACAAAAGTCGCTCTTATACTTAATTTTGTTTATCTTAGAACGATTTGAAGATCCCTACTAAATGACAGAACCCAACACTACAATTATTTAATAATTTTTAACAACGAGCAGTTAAAATTGATACGTTTCATCTTTTTAGGTGGCAGCTATTGCTAACTCAACGGAATATAAACTGGGTCTTAGACGAAACGCCAAACTAGACACAGGTTGGGAACTGGATAAGTTTGGTTACATCTGTTCTAAGAACAATAACGTATTACGTTTGTATTGTAACTCATGAATGCTGAACGTTCGGATCGGACCACCCATCCCTCTCCTAAGCGTTTTGCTTCACCGACCCCCGGCACCTTGCGTTCAACTCCCCACCCTCTCGTCCTTCCAACGCCTTTCCCATGGGTAAGGCCGGTGACCATTACATATCGCGAGCTCAATGTGAACAGCCCATTGACCGAACGATCGGGTGAATTTGTCTCCAACTGCTGTAAATTCGTATTAAAAAATTGAAAACTGTTAATCGCGAGGTTAACTTTGAATCCAGGTTTTGGCGCGTATTCCTTTGAGCAAAGATTCTAATTATTTAATTGTTTCTACAAAATATTATTTAATCCCACAGTATGCGGTTTATTTTCAATTCAGGTCGCACATACGGGAATATGTACGAAATTTATGAAGATCTTGAAAAGGGCCGAACTCACGCTGCACTTCTGGACTCGTACTCGACATCGAGCGAAAGCAACCTGTTCAGCAAGGACTGGATCCGAGTGATTCAGCTCATTCCTGTGAGATACGAGTCTGCTAATGGAGTAGTACTTACTGGTGACACCATGAAATTAGCGCGCTGCTTTCGACGTTACGTGAAATCAGAAACAAATGCAATACACAAAATTATACAGAGTAACGTGGGGCCTATTAAGGTAAGAAATCATTATTCGAATAATAGTCACACTTTAGGATTTTCCTTCAACAAACGTTAGAACCATATTAACATAATAAACAGTACCACAAGAAAGTACTGCTCAGTAGCTTTCATTTGAAAAGTCACACTTGAGGATATTATTCACCTTTTATTCACCTACCTTGAACTATCATCTTCTAAATGATTCCTCGTATTCCTGTATATTTTCCTTTTTATAGGCTGAAGACGTCCCTTTTGCAGTAAAGACATCTTCGGATCTGCTGACGGAGGAATCGTACCTTTACAAACAAACAGTGATTATTCTCGGTGCAGCTTTAGGTGCCTTCACACTGTTGGGTCTCCTCTTTCACTATTGCTGCTACAAAAGAGTGCTGTCAACGCAAACTTCGGACTCGGGTACAGTATATTTATTTTTAATATTCCACAAAACAAATAAATAAGGGACACTCCCACTCGGTTTTTTTTTGTTATTGCTGTTTTTATATGATAATGATAATGATGATGATGATGGTGATGATGATGATGATGATGTTGATGATGATGATAATGATGATGTTGATGATGATGATGATGATGATGACGATGACGATGACGATGACGATGACGATGACGATGACGATGATGATGATGATGATGATGATGATGACGATGACGATGACGATGACGATGATTAGACTGATCGTGGACTTTGCGCCTTTTTTTGTTGACTTGGCGACACGCAAATGTGGACTTGGCAACCTGATGTTGACTCTGCGACTCTGTTGTTGACTCTGCGACCCGGCAAAGTTGACTTAACGACGTTTGCGTTGACTTAACGACCTTTTCTGTGGACTACACGACTTTGACATGTGGATTTTGCGACCAACTTCTTTTTTATTTTATCACCTTTCAGATCTGCTTTGTGTTGGGTAGAGACATCTTAAGAATAGCACAATATGTGCGATACGAAGTTTAGCATATATTTGTATTCTGTGCGTTTCGGAATCCGACACATGTGGTTTGGGGTTTTCACGGGTGTTTCTATGTTAGTTATGCTATGTAGTCTCCTGGGTGTTCTGTATAGAAGTATTTAAGCAAGTGTTGGATGTACATTCTTTCTCTCGGCGTGTTACCATCACTGGTTCATTTATTTTTGTTTACACACTAAGTTTATATATTCTCTTTTTTCTGTTTTTCAATGCCAGTACTTCGACCACTTGTTCCGAAACTGTCCTCGTAACTTTGCCACCTCTGCGTCTTCGAGGCAAGCGCCAAGCCGGGGTTGACTAACGGCTGAAAGTTTCACTGCCGAGGTTGCAATTCAGTTTTCGCGAACTATTTTACAGTGATATAGGGGAACAGTTAAAGTGATAACAAATGGTTGTCGATAGCTGTCTCACATACGGGAAAAATAAGATGCCGATAACAAAATTGCGCGTTCGTCATCGGTAACAGTAGTTGTTTTCCTTTTTATGTCAACTGTTGATAATATTATTTTTGACACACATGCATGTTTCTTATCAATAACTTTTATAATCAACAACTAAAGTAGTTATCGATAACAATGTCCCTTGTCTGCAGTGCAGGTCCTAAGTAAGGAGTCAGTAACTTAACACTGTGAAGAGTCAAAATAAACGCTTTAATGGATTTACAAAAGTAATATCCTCCTTAAATTTTGTTTCATAAAGGTAAGATCCCTTCAAGTTGTTCATGTAAAGCACGGCTCTTGTGCTAGGAAGTTACGGACAACTAAGTCTTTTCTCGTAATCTCAACATGCATGACTGAAGGATTTTGCACGCAGGAACAAACTGCATGCGCAAAACGCAATATATCAATCGACACGCAAACGACACAATGTTACTAGTAAAAAATAATGCCTCACTACGCCTTCAATAACATGCGAACTATGAAGTTCAAAGATTGGCCAATGGTCACATTATTTACCGCCGCCAATCATCGTAGCAGAAGTCTTAGGAAACAAGTTCAGTACAACAAGGTCAAAAGGGACAAAATATAACATTCACGTTTTAGGGCTGATCCACTTGTTCTTATTATGATTGACGCAAAGCTAAGTTGGGTTTGAACTTCACAGTTTGCGTGTTGTTGCAAAATGCAGTACAGTGCAGTACTAACTAAATGCTCCTTCATAACCTATAGATATCAATGAAAAACGTTCAACATGTACATATAGTTATTTCAATTAATGTTGTCGGACTAAACCTTACGCGACACGACCACAAGGTGGTATGGGTATTTGTTAAGCTTTGCCGTTGCCAGTGCGATATGATGGAGGAAGATGAAAAAAATACTATAAACGCTGACCCCCGTGTTTTCGTTTCTGTACGAGTGAGGCATCGCTGATTTTGACAAATTTATTCTTTAAAACCCATATCACCTTGCGGTTTTGGCTTATAGGCTTTTTGCTTTTCTTCCGACAACGTTGATTGAAATAGCTGTATACATGTACTATGTTACATACACTAAGAAGTAAGAAAGTGCATCGTGGGTAGTTCCAGTCCTTTGTGGGGACAAACGACCAGTTTGGCAGGTAATTTGAAATTTTAATTTTGGCCGTTTGCCCCCACAAAGGACTAGAACTACCCAAGATGCACTGGGAACACAACATTAGCAAAATAGTCTATTGAGTGTCAAAGTAATTTGCATTTGCCTTGGTTTTGCATTTCTACGCTCTGTGATTGGTTAAAAGAACTCGCGCCACTTTCTCAACCAATCAGAAGTAAAACCAAAACCAATCGTGACTTGCTCGCACGCGTTTTCCCGCGTTTGACGCCATTTACATGTGATTTGCTTCGAGTTCTGACTGCTTTGTGTTGTTTGCATCTGTTGTGATTCGCCAGAGTAATTAATTACTTTGATTTTGGTTTCACGACACTTAATTGAAAACCATTCTTATTAGGCAGTCGAGAAAGTAATCACTTGCAAGTGTTAAGCTGGAGAGGCAAGCAAAACGGTTTAGTTTTCATTATTAGTGATTATCTACTACACTTAGCCTAGTAGTTAATCACTAATAATAAAACTGAACCGTTTTGCTTGCCTCTCCAGCTTAACACTTGCAAGTAATTACTTTCTCCACTGCCTAATGTATGTGGTGCGCAGACCTCTTACTTTATCCGTGACTTTCTGTTTGCTGTACTTATCACAAATTTTTCCATGCCCATTGTCTTTCAATCGCTGTATTACAATGTTTTGCTCTATCTTTTTACCTCTTTGAATCATGTCATTGAAAAGGTTTCTCAACACGGCGACCTCTTCCTCTTTAAAAACTCTGGCGTTACTTTGATTTGTCGATGGACTTATAATTGAGATCGAATCAGTTCCCCCGATGCCATCACCACTTGTTTGCATGACTTCCACACAAGCACTCTCTTTCTGAAACCTATAAAACCCCCTTATTTTATCTAGCAGTCTCTTGTTTTGACAATTCACAAGCAATTCATTAGTCTTCTTTAGGTCTAGGACTTCCCTCATGGTGACTGATTGGCGACTTATTTGGTCGGCAAAGACTTCTTTAATTGCTTTCTCTTCTTCTTCCGTCCAGCTCTGCCGTTCAAGTGGTATAGGTGTGAAGTCAGGCTCAACATCAGAGTGATCAGCCTCACAATCCTTTCCCTCATTTGATGGCATAGGCGAAGCCCTACCATGCATGATGGCCGTCAACTGTTGTGCTGCAAAAGCAGAGTTGGTACGCTTCTGAACTAAATGATAATGCTTGTCAGCAGTACGCTCGCTGTGAGCCATGTGTGCGGCTACATTCCCTTTCGCTTCTTTGTTGTGGGTGCGAATAGCTGTAGTGCAGGACTTCCTCAAGAGAGTTCCAGATATGCGAGTGTCGTTGCCAATCATACCAGCCTTTCTCCAGGCACTGGTCAATGCTGTTGAAAGATCACTACTTGACATCTTTCCTCCTTTCCAATTTAGAAAAAGAGCGCTGCTTTCATTGCCTGTGGCAACTTGACTTCTTGCGTGGTCAACATAAATGTCTACCCATGCTTTAAGACTTTCGTCAAAACAGAGATTGGCTTGGCCATGTTGAGAAAATGTCTTGTGTTCTTTTACTGCAACCATATACGTACCATCAACACAGGTCATTTTCTTGTACTCGGCTAGAGTACTATTCGTTAGCACACCACTTCTATGCCCGTTTTGGCTCAAAATGTGGATGAACAAGAAGTTTCTTAAGTCACAGTACTCTTTTTGTCCCAGTGCAGGAGCTTCGTTGTGGTTTTCAATCAATTGACCTATGGTCTTAACTTGATTTCGTGCAAACTCTGTTTTGGCGAACTCATTAATTTTTTCCGGAGTAATCAGATTCTTAAGATCTTCCTCCTGCTTCTTCCAGAATCTTTCCTTCACTTCTTTTCGTAGAGTTTTACACCATTCTCCACATTTCTTGTACAGGACATCTGCTGCGTTTTGACATTCTTGAGAAATCCCAATGTCATCTTCAGTTGTGGCGAAAGTATAAAACTTCCGCAAGGAATGTAAATAACTTATTGTGGTTCCCGCCTTGTGTGCAGCTCTTGATTCTGGATAAAACTTGTCACGAATTAATGCCTTGTCAAACAGACTTTCAATATTATCAGTTCCTAATGTCATAAGTATTTTCTCCACTTGTCGCACCACAAGAGTAGCTGGCTTCGGATCTTTTTCACCTCCATCAGGGCTAAGGATCCATTTCTTAAACTTGTCGAAGGTTTTACTGCTTTCTTGGTTCAATTTAAAATCTGTCATTTCGGCTTCTTCTTCTTCGCCACATTCATCTTCATCATCATCTTCAGGTAAATATTCTTCATCTTGTTCATCACCACTTCCTTCCATTTCTTCACCATCCTCTTTCTCGGTAATTTCATCAGTATCTACAGTCAAGGAAGTGCTTGGAGTTTCATGGATCCCTTGCCTACCAGTGTTGCATTCATTCTTTTCAAGCAATTGCAGGTTGGTTGTTTTAACAGCTGTCTCATGAATGCTACTTTCTGTGTCACTGTCTATAACTCCATACTTCAGGTTACCAGGGTTGCGCCACTGATGAACAGATCTTGATTCTTTCAGAGCATTCCAATACTTTTTTGTGCCTTTTTTGTAACCGTGAATCTTCTGTAAGTGTTTGGAGAGATACCGTTCTTTGCGCCCACACTCTATGCAGTATTTCTTTTTCCGCTTTTCACGTACATATTTTGGCTTTTTTGAATTTCGTTGATCATGACGCAAGTCGTAGTGGTTAACAGCATTCCTGGCACGTTCTTTGTCCCATTGATGGACTTTTACCAAATAGCGAGGTAGCTGGCATATGGCTTTTGAACTACAACGAAGTGGGCAAAAAAACTTGTTCCTTCCTGACTTTGTCAATTCTTCTTCCTCTTCATCCTCTTCTTCACTTTCAGAACTGGATTGACTACTGTCCGAACTGCCGTCTGACTGATCTTCTTTCTCACCTTGGGACACAACTTTTGTTACTTTTGCAGGTCTTGAATAACTTCCAGTGGATGTCGTTTTTCTTTTGTTTGAGCTGCGTTCGCCGTTTCTCTCTTGTTTTCGGCTGTGTGCCTTTCCTTTCTTAACCTTCATAAACACCCTCGCTGCCTCAGTATTCTTTTCTTCGGTCTCATCCTCCATTCCAGATAAAGAACTATCACTTTCTGTTCTTGGCGGGTCTTTATTGGTTACAGACTTAAAAAGCCCCTTAAGGGCCCAGATGTGTCTTTCCGCCTATTAAGAGAAATGGAGTTAAACAGAATTACATTTAAGGTCTCGGTAAATGAAAATTTTAGTACATCGCTCGATTTTGTTTTTTTGGATTTTTGGCATGAGTGGGTCCTAAATTTTATTTTAGCAGAAAAAGAAAATCAGAAAGTGCTTTTTAACCCTTCTAAAATGAGCCTTTTCTGTTTCCCGCCATAAGTTGCGCGCGAAAAGTGATTGACAGCCCCTTGTCTATTGCGTGACAAAACACTCAAGTGTCGTATTTCAAGAGCGCGTGCTGGCGTACTTGCTCGGAAGCTGATTGGATAGAGTTAATTAAGGTTCAAGTGGGGGGCGGAGCTAACCAGCCTCGCGCTAAATCTTTAGAGCTGATTTTCTCTCACTCTATTTTAGACGCAAAAATCAAAATTCTCCGACCTCCAGTCGGGACAGGTTTTAAGCTATCGCTTTGAAACTTTCAGATAAGATGGATAATGATATAGACTCAAAAAGGGTGTGGGGAATTTTCCGATTTCCCTTTGTAACTAATTTTATGTCAGTTTCTTTGCGTAAATCGCGCTCGAGATTCGACTTTTTAGTTTGAAATGCAATAATTCCGCCAATACGAGACATACGCAAATTTCCTCACACCCTTTTTTTAGATCTTTTATCTGTCAATCAGATGCAATAAAAAGGAAGTGAATATTTAACAACGCGAAAGGGCTGGAGCTTCAGCAGTAAACTCGATACCTCTGAGTTCGAGAGCAAAAAACTTAAGCGCCTTTTGAAATTCGATGAAATAAAATCTTTTATAAGGTAATTTAGTCTTTTAGCTTTAATTTGATATATAACTTGCCTTTGTAGCGAAAATACTCGCGCGACTAGAATTTTTTTCCGTGGGCACCTCGTTTTCCTTTACCGAGACCTTAATATCCCAATAAGATATTTACAATTAATTCTTCTTGAAAGGGGACTTAGCACAACTGTGAATAAGAAACATGATGCTATAGGTATCACTGATATGAACTATTAAAAACAAATATTCTTGTTACATTACAGCACCATATGGCACAACTGTTACTGGAAGGTACAGTTGACTCAATGATGACAATGACGGATGACATAAACGGGGATTCTTTACCGAATACGCGGCATGCGAACGAGTGAACACACAATAGACAAAGAGAATCCAAATAAAATCCAAAGTTCTCGCTTTTTCTGGCCTATCATTCGTTTTGTTTCGGTGGGGCATCGACAGTAAAACGTCAAATATAGTTTCCTTGTTCGGCATGGAATGATACAAGCTTAACTGAACGGAAATAATCACTAAGCTAACATATCTACAGGGAATTTCAATTCCCATGTAATAAATCAAATCTCGATGTTTAACACTTGTGAATGAAAGCAGGCTAGAAAATCTCACTCATGTATTGTTTTCTTGTTGTTTAAAAGTTATGTACTAAGCCCGTGTTACAGTCAATGATAACATATTGTTCCATTTTTAATTGGCTTACCTGAGATTTTTTTACTTGATGTCCCGCTTTGGCAGCTTGACGCAAATTCGCACGGGCCTGTTTCAGTTCCAGTGAAATATTTTTCTCTTCATATCTGCTGTTCGGATTCATTGTTTAGTGGATACTTAACCGTTGGGGATGACTGAGCTATAATAAAGGAAGAATTCAGGCAAACATCGTTAGGACTTATAGTCAGGTCGCTTATCGCAAAAAAATGGCTCGATCTATACAGAGTGGACAAAAGCACCAAATTTTGTATAAAGGTAGTATAGGGCATGGTAATCAATATTGGAGGCGGTGCCCAGATGTACCTCTTCACAGTAAAGGATAGCAGAGCATTAAAGTTTTTAAAATCATCGGTGATGGGCTCCATGTGGTGGGTACTAAGAAAAACCTTTTTCTCTGGCTTCTATTCCATAAAATCAATAGAAAATCTTTAAGGGTAGATAAAACTAAGTGTTCTTTGTTGAATTCCTGAAAAGAAAACTGAAATTCAATAAAATAAAGCGAAATAAAAAATAAGAAAGTTTAAGTCTTGTACCCAGTCCCCAAGCGGTCATCCAACATGGCGCCGATCAGTCATTCGCTACATGCAATGTAAGTACAAAAGAAAATTGTTGATTTTGAACACAATATTATCAAATTTGGATTTTTCTGAGTTAAAACATAGCCTTAAAGAGTTAACAGTTGGATATGTGCTGTTGTAAAGCTCTTTATTGGCTCAATTTGCAGCGAATAACGATTGTTTCCTTCGTTCATTTTCAGAGGTGTTCTAAATACGAAGCCAATTCTTGGCTAAAATGAATTTGAATTGGGAATCATGCATTATTTGCCAGCAGCAGACAAAAGAAAGTTTAAGATGTCCGCAAAATTCCCCTTCAACATTCGACCCAAATGTCTATACGACCTTCTTGAACAATATAGTGGCATTCAAAGATTTGGATTGCCTGCCGGTCGAAATTCAGTTCGATCTCGACAATGTCTCATCACGCACTCTAGAAGAAAATAACGCAAAATGGCACCAGACTTGCCGTCTTAAGTTTACCACCTCAAAGCTCAAAAGAGCAGAAGAGAGAGCAAATAAACGGGAAAATGCAGAGAAAACAGAGCCAGTGCTACCTACTCCTGAAGTTAACAAAAGAACCCGACGATCTCCTGACGATGAAAAGTGTATCGTCTGTGATAAGCCCGGAGGAGTGTTGCATAAGTTTTCGACACACGAAGCCGACAGGAATTTAAGACGAATTGCCACCAAGTTGCATGAATTTGATCTGACTGCCAGAATGGCTGCTGGTGACTTGGTCGCAATCGATGCGTTGTACCATATGAAATGTCTGACAGAGCTGAGGAACAAGGAGCGGTCAGAAGAGAGAAAAGAGAAAAGTAGAGGTGTGTGGGAAGCGGAAGAGGACGAGAGAATAAATGAGACGAGAGCATTTGTAGAGCTAAAAGAGTATATCACAGACGCGGTAGAAAACAGCACCTATTTCTTCGTCCTGTCCGAACTTCACAGCCTGTTTGAAAGTCGCCTGAAAGAGTTAGGCATACAGAAGTCAATTAACCGATTTAGGTTGAAAAATCGATTACTCGAGGAATTTCCCGAGGCCCAGGAACAGAACGATGGAAAGAACACAATCATTGCATTTCGTGCCGGTCTTAAAGGCATATTAAAAGATGTATTAAAGGAAAGAGACTTTTCTGATGATACTTTAGCTTTAGCGAAAGCAGCAAAGATCGTCCGTCAAGACATGTTCTCGCACACAGGATTTTCTTTCTCCGGTGCATTCAGTCCCCGCCAGTCTCAAGACCTTGATTTCTATGATTCTGACTGGTGTAAATCTCAGAGAGCAAGGACCCGAGTCACAGCCTTGTTTAACTATGTGTCAGACGATTTTGTTTAACTCTAAGAAACGATCATACAGTTTCGAGCGACACACCCTAGCACGTGAGCCGCCATTACCGCTTTACATTGGTTTCAGCCTCCATTCCTTAACGAGGTGCAAAACACTGATTTCCAAACTTAATCAGCTGGGTCTCTATCTCGTATGACAGAGTTATGGAAATTCAGGAATGGCTAGCCACAGCTACGTCCCAGCGTTTCGAGTCTGACGGATGTGTTGCTCCTCCCTGTCTTAAAAAAGGCATCTTCTCTGTGGGTGCACTCGATAACATTGATCACAACACAAGTTCTACAACTGCTACATCCTCGTTCCATGGTACTGGAATCAGCATTTTCCAGTTTGCGACTGAAAACAATCCTGGCGAGAGTCGACCGCCGATAACCATTCCCCCTCCTGTTGGATCTGCTTCACATTGTCTTCCAGAAAGTTATGCTGTTGTCCCTCCTACAGAGCTTAATACGACAACCACGACAGTGCCAGCGCACCAGCTAAACATGAAACAGGAAAGGCATCTCAGCGTCTTTTTCATCGTCAGGTGCGCAACCTTGTCGACGTGATACGTAGCATGGGCAACCCTTTTATGGACGACTTTCCTGAGCTAGTAGTGTTGGATAGCAGAGACTGCATGGATGTCTCGGTTGCTGAAACGGTGCAGTCTTTTCAAGATCTCGGTAAACGGCAGTACGAGGAGTATCGGAAGCAAGTAGTCATTAACCGAACAAAGTCGATTAACGATCCAATCAAGAAAAACAACTTAGCTCTTTTCAAGAAGCCGCATCAGAAGTCCACGTCCAAGCAGCAAAAGACAATCTCCGTCTTACAGAACAATGTTGCCATCTTCTCACAGCTATATATCGCGATGCAGAACAGAGAGAGTGACCTAGCGGAGTTCTTCTCGCACGAAGTGCAGTCTTTCCCCCCGTCTTTGTCCGAGTTTGGCAAATTGCGGCTTCCAACAGCGAAGTCAGATCTTCTACAATGTTTCCCAGACGTTCAACAGCATGAACCACCCAGACATGTCGGCTGCAGAATCCTCGATGGCGCTGTGATAGTCCACTGTCTTCCCACCACAGGTGCTGTCACGTTTGACGAGTACGCAGACAAGGTTTTCATACCGCATCTACTGAGTCAGCTGCAGTATACCAAGCGAATAGATGTCGTTTGGGATGCCTACGTGCCTGGCAGTTTGAAAGAGTCTACGAAATCGGAGAAAGGTATCTGGGCAGACAAAAGTACCTTTGCAATGGATGCAGTTCCTCAGGGATGCGGCAAACAAGAAAGAGTTGTTCCAATTTTTGACATCTAAAGTAGCCAACTTCAAGTTTCCCGCCGACAAAAGTATCTACATAACATCAGGTAATCAATGCTTAGCGAAATAAAAACTTCCCTTGTCGAGGAAGTAAAACTTCCACGCAAACGTATAGCGGTTGTTTCGAACTGGCCTCAGTGCAGATGTCAGGTAAACTGATTCCCGCACCAGTGCAGCATCTCTTTTCTGATTACAGTAATACTTAAACATGTTTTACTCTTTATGTTAGCAGGACAAGCCGTGGTTTCAGGAGGGACAGGGCAGCCTATGGTCAGCTGCAACCACGAGGAAGCAGACACGAGAATGATCGTTCATCTCTTCCACGCTTTGCTGACTATCGACAAAGCACTGGTTCGCACAGTTGACACAGACGTAATAGCGACACTAGTTGGAAAGATGGCCGACTTCCTAGCGGTCAACCCAGAAGCCGAGGTCTGGGTTGCGTTCGGGATGGGCAGGAACTTTCGTTTTCTCTGCGTCAATGCAATCTCTGCGTCCCTAGGTGTCTCCAAATCCCGTTCCCTCCCTGTATTCCACGCTTTAACCGGGTGCGATACGACGTCGGGATTCTACGGCAAAGCAAAGCGGACAGCATGGGACGCCTGGACGCTGTGCAGCAATAGAGTGACGGCTACTCTTGAGTTCCTCGCGACCAACCCCTTCCAGCAACTCACAGAAAATTCCATCCACTTCCGCACTCTAGAGCGTTTCATCATCGTGATGTATGACAAGACCAGTCCCCGCACCAATTTAAACGATGCAAGGATGGATCTTTTCTGTCGGCGTACTAGTGGATCAATCGATAATCTTCCGCCGACAAAGGTATCTAATCTAATCATATCAATTCGATTTATTTTTATACTAACAGAAATGTAACGTTTGGATATTTACTTCCTTTAGAATGCCCTGTTGCACCATGTTAGACGAGCCACTTTACAGGCAGGCATCTGGACCACTAGTGACTCATCTGTCCAGGAGATCCCCTCACCCGGTTACTTTGGTTGGACCAGGAGTGCTGACACATAGACGCCCCTATGGCTTACCGTACCGGAGGTCTCAAAGTGTTGTCAGGAGCTGCTCAAGTGTTCGTGCAAGCAGCAGTGTACTAGGTGTAAATGTGCAAAGGCAAACCTCAGTTGCACTCCGCTTTGCAAATGCACATGCAATCGATCGTAGACAGTAGGGTATGACCTTTAGTGTGGATTTATTGGATTTAGTGTGGATACTGTGTTGGTTCGTACGTTTACTGTCTTCCATGCTCCATTGTGGGCAGATTGTCAAGATTAGAAATTACGGACAAAAATCCAGTCGTCTCCAGTAACGAGGTGAAAGATTGGACTGCATGTTTCATAGCAAGCGAAGGTCAAATATGGATAAAAAAAACGGAGAGTATCGTGTAAATATGAAATAAAAGCCTGATTAACATATGTGAGTATTTTTTAATATCTTTTTCTTTAATTAACTTTGTTCTTCCCATAAAAAGATACAGAACTCAAAATTTTGAAAAAATGGATGAGTGGAGCCTGGAGTCGAGTAAGAAGCAAACTTTGCAATTTCACTAGTGAAAGCATATTTATCTACTCCCTTGAGCCGATCAATGTTCAACTAGTATAAAACAGCTTGTTTCTGCTTACACCACTCGTAAATAGTCACGAGAAAGACGTTTTTAAAATCAAACCACAGGGAGCCCAATTCGTGAAAATTTCAAAATTTAATTCCCCTTTAACTCGAACCCCTGGAGAGATACATCTGGGCACCGCCTCTAATATTGAATGTCATTCTTAAAACTACACTCGTGCCAAGTTTGGTGCTTTTGTCCACTCTGTATAGATCAGAGCACTAAGCAACCAGACTATTAAAGGCGCCGGGCCATTCAACAACACAAAAACATGTCACTCTAAAACTCGATTACTGTTCTATCTGTTCTGTTTCTTACCTCTGCCAAATTACGAGATGTTAACGGCGTATAAAAGCGACAAAAAAAATAACACTCGCCTCTTACTTCACTTCTATACATATACAGGTGAATTCCAATATGGTTGACCACATATTAAGCTAGCTGCCACCGCAATGTACGATGGGAAAACGTCAGGAAGTCCCTTTATATACCAGGAACCAGCACGAGGTCCGTATTTTGTCGCAAACGTTCATTCGCGCCAATATTAATCTTTCCCTTTGTGTTAGAAGATAAGTTGTTAATTTAAAAACAAAAGTTGTAGCTCATACATTTGTAAAAGTTGTGAGCTATCCTTGTCTTGGGACCGCAAATTTTCTTTTTAAGTGGTTGCCGCTTATACGGGCAGTCTATTGTTCTCTTTTATAATAGCGCGTATGCATAATTAATGTATGGGGTTATACGGAAATCTTGCCCAGTTCGCATTGGGCATTGACAGGGGAATGCTACTGTATTCAGCTTATCGGTTATTGAAAAGCGGCACCATTCCTGCGCTTTCTTGTTATCACTTCTGTGGAAAGTTGTCGCTATTTTAGGAAGGGCCCTTTCTTTCAAGCGAAACTGTTGAAGAGGTGTTCCATGAACTCTCGTGGTGACATCTCCGGCCAGTTTCCGGGGGCGAGGGGTACGCTGCCAATGCAGTCCCAATGTGTCTCAATGAGAGCCAATAAAAGACACTTTAAGTTTATTTGGTATTTTATTGATACGAGTTTCATTACACTTAAATGAGATTGTGCCATGTTCGTCTCTCAACATAACTGAAATCTATGTGGTCGTTAAACGTCGCTGTTTGCTGGACTTCTCCGGCCGCTGGAGACAGTATCCAAGACAAGTCACAAGGTTGATGCTAATGCGTTTAATAATCACAGGTTTTCACAAGGTCTTCACACGATCACGGTCAAAACTATCTCTAATTATATCGATTCGAATTAACAACTTATTGGGTGTGTAAGTTCCTAATAATTCACGTGCTTCCGTTGTCACGGTTACATAATTGCGTAATGTGTGCCCCAGTCCCCGACAGCTGAATTCGGTTATCTCGAACTCCCCACTATCTCGAATTCAAACCCATCTCGATAAGTCAGTGATATAGAAATCTGAAATCTGTAGTTCGTACCCGTAAGTAAAAGCAAAGCTTGTTTCACTCAACTTGCGTTCAGTCTTGACTGACCTTTGAGCTTCACAGACACGGGACCAGCCGTCTTTTCTCGAGGTCTGAAGAAGTCAACATCACTTAAAATACAATTGAATCTCCCTTTTTTGAACTTGGTGTCTCAAACTCTCAGCTCAATTGCAACATACTTTATTTACCCACTGTGTCACAAAGGAGCTTGTTCAAAACACGTCACGTGATGGCGGCGGAAATCGAACTTAGCGTGCGTGTGGCTTTTCCCTTATGTACATCGGTATGTATTGGTGAAAATTAACGTAACTATGTCATTGTTTTAGAGACCCTTGTGTTTGCGCTTAGAAAAAAAAAAGCAGAACTAACGCACTCCTGCCACCGGCCAAGAATTTTAACAACGACAGACCTTAGACGTCCCATGACGTCGACGTTGTGATTGGGCGCGCCGCAGACATGGGTGGGATCACGATACTGTACATTGCAAATCGGCGGGAATAGTGCAGTATAACTATGCATTGTTCAACAAAGTTATAAATGACAAGTTTTATGAATAGGATTGAAATTTAAACACGAATTCTCTCACAAATTTCACCGCGAAGTTTGTGGAAAATGCGACCTCCATTTTAACAAAATATGATCTCACGGCTCGTGCTTTTAACAAAGTAACACTTAACTTGATCTGTGTAATCACTTTTGGGACGGGTTTATGCCATTAGAAGTTGAAGTGCCTTCGTTAAATTGTAATTGAAATATTTCCATATTTTTGACAACCGCAAATCGAGTGGACTTTGTGACCCGCACGCAAAAGGGGGTCTTCTAAGCAGAAGCTTAAAAAAAAAAAGAAAACAAAAATATATTTTAAGTTTTAATTTGAAAGACAGTTAGACATTACTTACTTCTACCTGCGGACAAAATTTCAAGTGAAATGATTGAATCTGCTGTTTCGTATTTTGATTTGACCTCGAAATTACACTTTTTAAATTCATCAAGAAAATTTAACTTCACATCGACCGTTCAATGTAATACATTCTGTGGCGTTTGCAAAGTTCAGAAAAAATGGGACTAGAAAAGTTGTGTGGTAAGTAATGAGCTCCCAATAGCTTAAATGGTACCTAGATAACTCGCAAAATTTGTAAAAATCATAGTTTACCATTTGTTTTTAGCCCTTACCACGACTTTTGTTGACTAAGCGACATCACCGACTTTAAAACTGATCTGCTGGAGTCCCGTTTTATTTATTTTTCATGACATTTATACAAAATATGGACTTTGTATTATAGTAACCAACCATACTTTTAAACTTAAGAAAGATAAGTATTCTGCTTTAAAAAATCATTTTTAAGTTAAGGTCGCAAAGTCCGAAAACCATCAGTCTAATGATGACGATGACGAGGATTATGAGGATGAGGATGAGGATGATGATGATGATGATGATGATGATGATGGTGATGATGATGGTAATGATGATGATGATGATGATGATGGTGATGATGATGGTAATGATGATGATGAGGATGATGATGATGATGGTAATGATGATAATGATGATGATGATGATGATGATGATGAGGATGATGATTGAGAAATATAAAAATATATTATAACTGATTCGTCATTAATTATAAGGTACCTTCTCTGCACCGAGGTGTATAAATGTGTTGTGTTCTTAGGCAAGAAAAGCACTTTACTGTCACGATACCCTCTCTCCACCCAGATGTATAAATGTGTTGTGTTCTTTACTAAGATAATTTATCTAGCCTTCTCTCCACTCTGGTGTATTACAAATGTGCTTTATTCTTGGGCAAGCCACTAAATGTTTTCTCTTCTCAGGCGAGGATATTGTCGTGGTAACAACAAACGGTTCCCAAACAACACGCAGCGAAATAATACAGCAGCTAAAAGAGGATATTGCGCAGTTTTATGAAACTTTTAAGAAAAAATATCTAGCTATACGTCGAAAACATCTGGAGGAACATAGGAAGCTTAGAAGATTGACTTATGGCAAACATGACGCAGGTAGGCGCCATTTACAGGGGTTTTTAACAATACAGCTATTACTAATATTTAACCATTATTCGCCGAAGTGGAGATGAATATTTAACAACTATTCACCAAAAGTGGAGGTGGCTACTGAGACTTAGATAATATAGCACGTGAAAGAGATAATATAGCACGTAAATGATGCTTTTTAACTCATTAATTCCTGTCAGCGATTACAATTTTCGCGCGCAAGTTGCTTGGAGGTGAATAGCACTTGCTATACCGAGTTTCAGTAGCCAATCAGAGCGCGCCAACAACGCTATCCACTGTTTTAGTATATACTAATAGTGGATACCCACCACTGTTACCAACACTGAGGTAAATAATTGTTTTAGTGTGTACCAAACCAAACACTCACGCACAAAATCCAGAAAAATATCTGGAGGTAAATAGCAAAATAAAATACTATTCCGCGAGTTTGGGTAGCTAATCAGAGAGCGCGAAAAACACTCTCCATTAATTTAAACACACTCAACTCAGTAGACTACAAGCTGTCCCACTTTTCTAGCTTAGTCCATCGAGCGAAAAACGAGAAAACATTAGCGAGCGAAAAACTGGGACAAAAAAAAAACTGGGACAAGACGAGCGCGCTCGTCTCGCCCCCAGTTTTTGCGCGGCCAATTTCCGCTCTCTAATGTTGTTTTGTTTCTCGCTCGACGGACTTCTCGCTCGACGGACTAAGCTGGGAAAGAGGGACTGCTCGTAGTCTATTAACTTAGTGGTTCGGACGATTTCGAGATGCTGTACTTAAGAAAACAACAAAATTAACACCTTTGTGTGAAGGAATAGTGTCTTACCTTACAGCAATAAGACACATTCTTTTGCAATCCTCGCTGCAATATAAATTGTTAAGAACGGTGCTACCGTGTGTAAATATATCAAATAAATCACATGAAGTTGATATGTTTTTTTATCAGGGTCTACAGGAATCAAAAAACTACATGATTTTTCTGCAAGTAAGTTGACAATGTAAAATGTTTTTGGAAGCACCCAATCATGGAAAGATTTTTGGGTTTAGGTATATTATAAGATAGCCTGCTGAGAGAATAGCGTTTCTTGTTCGCTGGTGCTTATCTCTACGAATTGTTTCGCCAAATAACTCTTTGGGATGCTTCCAACGCTCTCAGATTTTCGGATTACATTTGGCTACAAAGTTCAGTTTCGCAACCGGAAATGTCAACTGAACGTATTTGGACCGCGGGCTCAATGAAAACTACGCCTGATGTTTTCCAGAGGATAAAAATGCTATTTTTGGTTCTCGGAAAGTCCAGATAATACTTTCGAGAGGCAAATAACTCCCTGTGCCTCGTTTTTTCAACTCACTTCCCGTTGTTTTGATATCGCATGAAACACTCTTCCTCGTGTTTGATATGTCACAACTCATCCTGAGCTTTTTTTCATATTTGTTGCTTTAGATCGCAGAGGACACTACGTGGTAACCAAAGACGTGGACGTGAACTCAATATTTGACGGAATTGATATGAGTATGTTCGAGGTCGACACCAGAAACAGTAAAAGATGGCGCCTCTAGGCAGGAAGAGGAGGAATACGAATATATACAGTCACTTGTCTGACTAGCTTATCTAAAAACAGAAGTAATGAAAGTGAATGTTGGAAAACCAAACCGCCATGTTATAAGCTGACATCAGGCACAATTTTATCCGTGACTGCGTTTACTGTTAAAAATGGCTCTGACACACTTTGTCCAGGCACATCTCGTGATCTAAGGGTGCTTCACCATTTGTCAGAACTGGCCGGCCAGGTCGGTGAATTTGTGGATAGAATCCCATTATTTTTTTTCAAACTGGCCGTCCAGACCTGTTTATTCGTAGGCAGCATGCATCATTTGATGGACTGGAACTTTGTAGGAATGTCTATTTCCTTTGCTTCACGCTTTGCTTCCGTTTTCCACGGAGACAGGGGCGGATCTAGGGGGAGGGTGCAGGGGGTGCGCACCCCCCCCCCCCCCCTGAGATGACCTAGTCTGCGTTGTTCGCTTTTAAAATTTGTTTACGTCACCCTTCAGTTACGTCATTCCTTAGAGGTGCACCCCCTCCTAAGAAAAATCCTGGATCCGCCCCTGGGAGAACAAGGAAATCGGAGACGGCTGTACGCAGGCTATTTACGAACTAACCAGTTCTGACAAATGGTAACTGCCCTGATTGGCTGTTGGACAACACTCACGTCGAAACAGTCTGTTCACACGTTTTCATGGATATTAAACGCAACAGCCCGTTATATGGCCATATCGCCATATCTGATATCAGTTTCAGCTTCGAAAACAAAATGCCCAAAAGGAACATAGCGCCACTTAACAATTTTTAAACGGGTTGTGACGGCAGTGTACTGTCAACTGCTCAGAAGAGTTTTCATTTCAATGGTCGCGTATCAATAAAATGGATGGTAATCAATACTAAATGACTAATCTGATCAGAAGCTTTTAAGCTTTTAAAATGCCAGCAGCTAATGTGGACCTACTTAACCGTTTAAACAAACGAGTTAGAAAAAAAAAATAAATTCCTGTACTTTAAATGCAAAACAATGAATAAAGAAAACTGTTTTCCTTACGGTAAGTTATGATTTAGTCTAGCAGCTTAAGGTAATAAGTTGTGTGTCCTCGGTAGACTGCGCGCCGAAATTCCACCTTTAATTTCTCCTAAATTGAATCAAATCTGTACAGCCCCCGAAATGATCCCGACTCCGAAATGATCCACAACCCCGAAATGATCCCCATTTTGTCTTCTTTTTTTACATTGACTCAGAAATGATCCCCATGGAAGTTTTAAGATGGCTTTCAATCAATGGTGGAATGGGTAAACTGATATAGTTTCACCAATACCAGAGGCTAAATTTCTCATGCTCGCGAGTTATCGTTCCCTGTTTTTTCTTGAAGCATTGATTTTTGAAGGCAACGTAGAAATAAGTGCTGAATAACTTTTTATGTAATTAAACTGGTTCACACGGTTCTTTCAAATTTCTTTAACGAGGATAATATTCTGGCATAAATTTTACGCGAACTGAAGCATTGAATGTATAAGAAGTTGGCGAACTCTTATTTTACATTTAAAAAAAGAACATAAAAATGTGATCCATTATTGGAGATGTTGTTTAACTCTTTCTCTTCTCGAACTAAACAACTTAATTTATGTAATTAGTCTGTAAACGAATTCAGGTCCCTAATAGAATGACCATTCGTTCAATAAAAGCTGTATATTTCTAATCTTATTATTCTCTTTTATGTTTTATTATCGATGTAAATTTGCTTCTCAAACTTTGTGTTTTGCTCTAGTATTTACAGTCTTGGAAGCGAATAATGTGTCTCTGAGACGAATTATTTGTTTACTCAAGATCTGAAATACAGGAAATGCAACAACAGGCACCAGACGGATGATAATTAAAGAAAATATATCAGAAAATATTTCAAAGAGGTTTAACTTCACAAAATGGTGAGAGCGTTTTTTTTATAAGTTTGACGATATCTAAACAGTAAAGTAAAGAAAAGAAAAACGTTTTGTCCGAAGACAATATTATTATACCGTTAGTCATTTATTTAATGCTCGGGTAACGCAAAATCCTTTAATATTCCTTCACAGAACTTTTTTCTATATTATTATACGCAGAATAAATACCTATGTAACGCCCTCGGGCAGGCCGTACTCAAAACCTCTGTATGTCATGCATGAATGTTTTGATGAAAGATAAAGCGTTTCTTCATATTCACGAATTAACTCGTAGGAGTCTTTGCTTATAAGAACGTTGAGGTTAGGATGGGCGAAAATTTTAAGAACGTGCTAACAACATACCCAGGCTAAGAACACGGTTATTGTCTTTTTTTTTAACAATAAGCTAGCTAAGAAAAAAGTATGATAATTTGGTCAGAGTACATTTACGGTACAACTGAGCCCAAAATGCGAGAATTTTTGCAACGTTACGGGTCGTTCTGTCCATTTAGCAAATAGTGAAATATGTATTATAGCAACAAATATTTTAATTCAAAACAATGATGTACTGGAATACTTTCAATATATTTTAACATTGTAAGAATGTTTTCAGGCTCAAATTGCCTAAAAAATAAGAACGTTCTGTCCCATCTCATCCTCAGCAACAAAATTAGATGTTCTTGTATTAAGGTTCCCATGTACCTTCGGGGGTGTCTCCAGTATAACAGCTCTAGCGTCTTAAGATTACACTTAATATACCTAAACCCAGATATCAAATTAAAGCTTATAGAGCTGGCTATCTAAATATGGAAACCATTTGGTAATAAAATGAATTGTCGAATTTTTTACGACGTCTAAATTCGAACGTCCGAATCAGCTTTAAAACGCTATAACTCAAAGCGATTATTGTATTTTGCTAATTTGATTTGTTCTCGGGTAATTCCGGACACAAAGCGCTAATAAAACGTGTCGGCGATTTCCCATATTCAATTGCAGTGAAAAGTTACAGAATGTTTTCGAAAAAGGGTGAAAAAAAATTGGAGTGATCGCACGGAAATGGCTCTTTACGAAAAAGTTTTCAGAAATAAGAAATTCGCCGAAATGTTTTTGTTGATTATATGTTAGCCTAGCTTCTGTCCAAATTTGAGGAAAATCGAACGAATTCCCTTTGAGTTGTAGCTCTTTAAAGTGTCCCCTACAAGCGAAAAATTAACTTTGAGAAAACAGCGCTTAGAAAAACATATCGCTATATAAACAAACTCCGCCCACAAAAGTTATACCGTCATTTCGCCGTCAATTTTCACTATTTTTCGATAATTTTTTTTGGATGAAAGTTCATTCTGTTAACTTTATTTTGGCGCCAAAAAAAAATTCAATAAATTTTCGATCTGAAGGTACACTGTAACCTTAAAAAAATAGGTTGTAGCCCCGAGAGAGATAAACCGTAGTCTAGGTTACACGAATTAAGGTCAGGTTTGGCTGTAAAGGGATAATTGTCTTTACTAGGAGACAATTAAAGACAAGTATCATACGATAATTCGTCTGACAGGTGCTTGTTCCGTATTTATCTTCTGACAAATTATTTAAGCGAATTACCGGCTAAATGCGTCTCAGACGAATTATTCGTCTCCAAGCGGAGATTTAAAATACGGCGACAGCTTCCATTTTAACGTATCAACATCCTTCTTAATGGAGAACCTGAAGGAATTTAACTTTTAGGGGAGACTTTTGTTATAATAACGAATGTTCTGCTGTTTTTATGTTATTATAATTCTTCTGCATACGCATTACGTCAGTTATCTCGAGGGCTCCAGCGGTTTTACATAATAGGTGGTTTTCATGTTACGTCATCGCCGCCATGCTGGTGGACATAAACAATAGTTCTCTCATTAGCTCCTTTTGTTCGTCCACCAGCATTTGTTCGTTTCACTATTGTTATCTATGTCTCTAGAGATTGGTTGCAAACCACCTATTCCTGTCGGTGGAATTCCGGGCTAATCTTTGCCGGGCAATTTCACGCTGTTTTTATGTAGGAATTTTTCAGGTTTTATCTTTTCTGCTTATAATTTATTGCTCCGGAGAAACGTCACAGGTTCGAAAGTGACACTTCTAGCAAGTTAATTCGAAGAATTTAATTAAAATATGAATAAGGGTCTCAGCTCCTGGCCTTCCCAAAGAGATGCAAATTAAATACAGACTTGACACTTTCATTTCGGTCGGGAATCTACTGAATTGCTTGGTAAACGCTTTTACAAGGTAGGAAATATTTATGCCTTTATGTAAATGTTTTCCATTTTTATGCTATACATGTAGTCAGTCAGTCAGCTAGTTCTGAGCTTATGCCGACGGCAATAAAAAATCCTCAGTTCAGAATTGAAAGTACAAAATATTTAGTTCTTGCGGCCAATTTGGATCTCTCTGCCTATTAAGCGGTCAAATAAAATGAAAAATTACCCATACGTGTGAGTAATAATCCAAACGCTTTTAATCCGAGAAATGTTATTTGCTGCAGTCAGCCTGTATACCTTTAAAGCCGTTGAATCGCTTTTACTGACGAAGAATGGTTATATTTGAAACATGATCACTAGTTTCGTTCACGAGATTTCGTCATTGTCATGAGTTTGTTTTTACCGAACCCAAACACCTTAAATTAAATTTAATGTTAAACGTAATAATTTCTACTTATGGCGACATAAATGGAGTTCAGAAAGGAGAAACCAAATTTTAACCTCTTTGAACTACTAACTAATATGTTTATCCCATCTATGGCCTTTTCACCGGGCTGGCCCGGTTTGAAAGGAACGTTTGTAGCTGCGGATGGCCAGAATGGAAATGGTTGCAACTTGAAAAAATTGGCCAATTGTTTCAAGTTTTCCCCGTGTCTCGGAAGAATGGCAAAAAAAATTATGGTTTCTTTTCTTTCCTCTTTGGCTGTTTGCCGAAGGCGTTAATATTGAGGTTTGACTGTATTTACTACAGTAAATTTTCATTACAACCGTGATTTGTACTTAAACAGTATATTATAAATGTCCTTTAGTTCCCTGAGATATTGCAAAATAAGAGTTCCAATCTGTCTACGGCTAGGTAGGTTACATCACGAGGTGGTTAATTTAAATTTATTTACTGCTTAATTACCGGCCTTTTCTAATTATTGACCGATATGTTTTGTTTTCAGCTGATCAATCCGTGCCGAGCATGACGGAATCCAAACAGACGGTGTTTAGAGATGTTATCATAATAGGCGCCGGTTGGTCAGGCTTAGTGGCGTGTAAATGCATGCTAGAGGAAGAGTTGACGACTGTGGCACTGGAAAAACGCTCTGACGTGGGAGGCCTGTGGAACTATTCAGACGATCCAGACATCATAACAGTTATGTCGAATACAAAAACTACTTCTTCATCCTCCGTGACAGAAATGTCTGACTTCCCGATGCCGGAGGAGATTGGACAGTTTCCGAAGCATGAGGATGTATTGAGGTATCTGAAGTCCTACTGTGATGCCTTTGATTTGTGGTCGCACATTCGTTTTGATCACTGCGCGATAGAGGTAACGAAGGAAAACGAGTTTTGGCAAGTGAGGTGTGAAAACGGGCAACAGTTTGAGAGCAAATTCTTAATCGTTTGCACTGGAAGTGTTCAGAAGCCCAATCGAGATCTCGAGCAATCGGTCCTTCTGGACTTTGTCGGGGAGGTTCGCCACAGTTCCGAGTTGAAATCGTTTCTTCCCGAGCATGCAAATAAGCGAGTGATGCTGATAGGCGGCGGCGAAACTGCGAGTGATGTTGTTGAGGAGTATTATGATCACGTATCTCGCATTATTTGGTGCATACCACGTGGGATGCATTTCTTCCGGAAGTTCGCTAAGATCCTGCCCCACAGACGGCCTCAAGCTTTGGATAAGGCCTCATCACGAGTAATGAAGTCCATTGCTCCTTACACAAAGAGCAAACCAGGTAAGGAATTAAGGGTAATGTGCTTTATTTCGAATAGGAAGTGTTCAAATATGATGCATATAGAAAAACAGATGCACTCGAACCCCTTCTAACAGACTCCTGTGGACGGACAGTCAGTCGTTGTAAGGCCACAAAATTTAGAATTTAAAGGGATGGTTTCACGGTTCGGCTCATGTGCACAGATTAAAATGCTTTATTCGCTTTCTTACCAATTTTATCGGTTAAAAAAAACACTCACATTTACTTCAATAATCACATAATATAATTTGTCCAAACAAAGCAAAGGATGGCTAAAATTCACAGAAAATTTCAACGGATTACACCGACAAAGTCAACACTGAATAAAACCTTTGACCCGAAGGATTTATTCGGTACGTTCTGGTGGCTTTCATGGCGCATATGGGTATGTATAATCATCCATTCAATCAGCTGACTGACCGCGACATTTTCAAGGGCAAATTTCCCGCCAGTGTTATCTACTCGCTTCCCATTAGTCTAAATAATGAAATTGAATGGGTTACGCCATACCTTGCACATGCGCCGAACCGTGAAACCCTCCCTTTAACCTTCTATAAGAGAACGCCTCCAGTAAGCGAACACTTAAACGTCGTTTCTTGCAACGTACCCAGAAAATTAGCGCCATAATTTGAGTCATTTATATCAATTAACCCAATTCTGCGTTTCAGATGTTTCACGTGTTGTACCTTAAAAAAACTTTACTCTTGTCCAACTACCATCCCCTCTCCACACCACCACCACCCGCAAAAGGCTTTTAGCTTGTATGTAATTCATATGTTAAGTAATGGTCCTAGTAAGAAGTAGGCAACCTAACGGCATGGAATGCAGAAAGGTGTTAATTGTAATATTGTTCTAAAACGTGAAAATCTACCATAACTTAACCAGGTAGTGCATTTATTTCTCTCTAGTTTACTAATTGATTCCCTTTTAGTGAAAACTATTCTGAGTTTTAATGCAACCAAAATTCTATGTGGGAAACATTTTCACGATTGGATGAAATCTTGTAGCACAAAAGAAACATCACTTTAAAATAAAGTTCCAGTACATTTTATTTAAAAAAAACATGTTGTACATAAGTTGATGTATTCTCGGTAAGAAAGACCTAAACAATCTTATGTGGGGAAAGCGAAATGCCGCAGAACAATAGAGCATTGCCCAGTTCTAGATCTTACACGCATTGTTACTTAATGTTCTGAAAACACTTGTTAGCAGAAAGCCATATAAAAGTTACTCTCTTTTAATTCATCTGTTCTAGGATTATCCTGGATTTGTAACTGGACAACAAATGGTTCTTTACTTGCCTATCAAGGCCACGGTATAGCAGAGTGGAAAAATGATGCCAAATTTTTCCGTTTTTTCATCAACAAAAATGGCCACGTGTTGGATAAAGTTGATTATCAGCGCTGTGTACCGAAAGGAGCCATTAAAAGCATCAAAGACAAAAGAATTATCTTCTGTGATGGCACCGAAGAAGAGGTAGACGTGATCATCCAATGTACCGGCTACAAAACGGAATTCCCGCTTCTCCCCTTAAAGTTTCAATCCGTGCCACTAACGCATAATTACAAGTTTATCTTCAACGTGGACGACCCTACGTTAGCATTTGTTGGCTATGTCCGGCCAGTGGTCGGCTCGATCTCGGGAATGGCGGAAATCCAGTCGCGATTCGTCGGTAAAGTGTTCTCGGGAAAGTGCGATCTTCCGCCACGAGAGCAGCGTCTTCAAGTAGCAGTGAAAGACAAGGATTTCTGGGACGACTACTTCAAGGATTCTTCCCGGAGACTTGGTACTCTGGTAGAAGCATATACCTACATTGATGATATCGGAAGTCTTTGCGGAATAAAACCAGATTACTGCAAGCTATTTTGGCGGAATCCCCGAGGATGGCGACTGGCTGTGTTCGCACCGTACGATGGCTGCTCCTTTCGGCTCAATGAGCCAGACAAGGAAGAATGGGCCCTCCAGCACCTGAGAGTACAGATGACCGACACTTTGGGTCCGTCTCATCTCCTGCTGATCATGGTTCTTAGACTGATTTGGTTCGATTATTGGCTTCACCTTCTCGGTAAAATCAAGTACAGGATTCAACGTGCTGGGTGGTGGAAAACGATGAGAGAATGGCAACTGGTGCGGGCACTAGATTGGTGTTGGCAGGCGCCCAAGCGATGGCTTTTTGACCAAACAACCAGAGCATAACAACAAATATGCAGCTTTCTAGACGTCCCAGGAATTTCAGATTTGTGGGTGCAAATGTCAGCTTTCTAGACTGTTCCGGGAGCTACGATTTTAGAAGTAAAGAAACGGCGAAGCGCGAAGAAAGAAGAAATAATATTGAGAGATAGATAGATAACTTTGTTACAACAGGGTTGCATGGTGATCATGAGCGCTATATTCATTTTTTGTCCGTTGCCTTTTCTCTGCTTACTACGACCTGAACTATTGCAACAGACGGCCAGCTTTCACATGAGCTTACACATTTTTTTTATTCGCGCGTTAATTCATGATGTTGTTTATTTGTAGGAAAAAGTAATTCAAATTAGATTAACATTAACCAACTCGTTAGCCTGCGAGAGCTAACGTTTTCTCCAGCATTCATCGCAAAAAAGTCTGATCTCGCATGCTACCAACTCCATTCAACAAATAATGGGATAAAGAAGACATCCCGATTTCTATTTGTTTTTTAAATGATTTCCTTGGGTTGTAATGGTATATCATGGGTACTCATTAAATTATGTTATTTGTCTATCGCCTTTCTTCACTGGTTTTAAAGTGACTAATTTATATGGATACTTATGACAAATCGGAGCGGGGTCTGAACTGGAAGTACCCGATTTCCGACTAAATTAAGTTGCGGTTTACTTCGCGATTAAAGTTCTGTCAACAGAGTCATTACACTGTCAGCATGAAATTTTTAAAGTCTGATGAATTGCAGAGATAAACACGCAACGACGTCTTTTCCGAGGCTTTCCGAGTGATATATCCCATGATTCCGCACGAGTCCGGTAGACACGTTTCGATCTGCAAAATAAAGATGGCGGCTTCGGTTCATGAGGTTGTTGACTTTGTCCTTTGGCGTAATCGCGGCGTTTCTTCGCCATGCGGCAGATTCACTATACTTTTTTAAGGAATAGACGTTTATTCACTTTACGGACGTTTTTAAACGGTCTTAATCTAAGCATTTTACGCGAAGATCAAGCAGCTCAAGTCGATCGTTCCTAGCACTCACGTGGCCGTGAGTTTAAGCGGGAAATCGCCGTCGAGTATTGCCATCGCCATCAAACACAGATGTATTCACAACAAGTAGGTGAAGGTACTAGCTGCTTCTTGCTAACTCCGCCAAGCAGCTGCCCTAAAAAGGTAAGGACTGAATCTTTATATCGAGTTGAAAGCAATTTGAAGCTGCACAACTACATTGTAGCTAGAATAATTGATAAAATTTAAGCTTACATTGTAATTATATTGGTCTCAGTTATGAGTTTGTTAAATGCAGTTTTTTATTAATGTACAATAAATCTCAAGTTTCTACACATTTTTTATGATGAAGATGAATGATATGGTTTTTCAGAGTTGAGTATTTTCACTCCAGACCAACTCCCCCCATCCCCTCCCCCTCATCCCTCATCCCCTCCCATACAAGAAGGTATCCCCTGGGTAATCAAATTTTCTATTCTAAGGAACCTAGTAGTAAATAGCAACTATTGACCAGCACAATCTACAGTACATTTGGTTGTATGATTGTAGAACAAAGATGGCACATGCCGAAAAGGACCATAATCTTATGAATTGGTCAAGTTATTGTTGGACAATTTTTGATATCATTACACGGATAAGAGAAATTTTGTCGTCATCAAACTGCAAAGTTAATAAAGCTTGCCTCAAGCAAATCTATTCCAAAGGACCCCTACTTCACATGTTTTAACTGGAGTGAAATACAAGACTGCCTTATGTGTTTTGATTGTCAAATCTGATTTACTTGTTTTGCTTGATTGTGCAGAATATAATATTTGTACATATGTAATGTGATGTAAACATTGTTTACAGTGGACAGGCACTTAGCTATTCCAGCTAATTCGCAGGCACGCCACTCAATGCGGAAACAAATATTGCAAATTGAACATAATAGGTTAAAAATTTATTGTAGATAACAATTTGATCAATTATTATTATTAGAATGATATTTCAATCTGGTATCAATATTAAGAGGGTTTTGTTTTTATGAGAAACCTGCTTTAACACAGTGACAAACTTAAGCTGTATCTACAGCTGTAGAGTATTCCCTGAGGTTGTCCAGTGTATACAGGTTAGAAGTTTTTCATAACAGAGCAGTTTTCAATTGAGTCTTGTAACACCAAAACAAATGTAGTTAGTCTGATCAATCACAACAGAAGCAGATGATCCAATGAATCTATCAAAACTCGCAGCAAGTAAGTCAATAGTAGTGGCACCTCATATTAAGAACCTTAAGTACAAATCATACATGTAGTTTCCTATATCCCCATTGGTACAAATCATACATGTAGTTTCCTATTTCCCCATTGAACAAGCTTTGAATTTTGATTCATCGGTATAAAAGTAAAAGATTCAAAGCCACTTGTTTACAATCGGGTGAAATTGCAAAGTGAACAGCTGGGATTTTGAGCAGTTCAAGTTACATACATGTACATGTACTCTGGTACTCAACTGCTATTCGGCTCAGTAACTGTATGTTTCCTTTTGACGAAGAAAAACATTACCTGTATTTTTTACTCATCCACTTGTGTTTTTTTTTTAATTTTAAATCTCAATTGTGAAATACATGTAGGCAATATTCAAAAAACAAAATAGCAGTCATTGACTTGTTCATAATAATAATGGAAAGATAGTGATTGCTGGCAGCCACTTTTTAGAGTTAGACATTATTTTATTTTACTTTGCACAGCAATGCTGCACAAAGCAAACTTATGCCAATGAATAACAAAGGCACATATGCAAGCAGGTATCAGATCAGAACTGAAGTGACTTTGACAATAATAATTTTGTAAGCAAAGCTGCTGGATAGTCTTAAAATAGGTTTCTGAGGCATTTGTCTTGTAATACATTGTAAAAGCACTCCCCCTGAGCCCCACTGAGTGCAGCCGTTCTCAACTTACATGTATCTTCACACTTCCTTTGGTTTCATTATTTTGTCACCCTGTGTTTTTAGCTGTATAATATTAAATACATGTGCACAGCAACTACAGGAAACCTTTATGAACTGTTATATGCTTGAAGATGATAAATCAACTAATGATAATTTACTTTTATGTGCAGATTGGAGATGTGATTGACATAATGTACATGTACACCTGTACATGTACAGCTCCTGATGAAACATGCATTGATTATTCAAAGAGCATGGCAAACATTGAAAGGTGTGTATTATTTTCTTTTTGTTCTCTTGAATGCAATCAAAAGTTATATCTGCTTTTAGGATGAAGTTGATTATAAAATTAATTTCAATTTAAGGTGGCTCGATATAGTTTTTTTTGGCGCGCGCAGATTGGGTTCTAATTTACCCGCGGGACTTTTAAAAATTTGAGTCATGCAAAAAGATAAACAAACATGGCCGCAACACTCCTTTCGCAATTTTATTTTTGCGCCGGCCTGGTTGACTGTGTTTTTTCGCGTGTATGCAAGCTAGGTTTACCTTCTTCTTTCTTTGGTGGTAATGTGATTTACCGAGAAAAAGAAAACAGGGCGGTTAAAGTTCCCTGACAAGAATGCAGTGAAGAATGGTTTCGCGATCGACAACTCAGCCCCGCATCGACGCAATTTTCCTCTGAATACGAGAAAGTTTATTTTGGGCTGTTTTTAGGGGCAGTGTATTTTCTTAATCTAAACTCTATTAAAAGAGTAATGCAGAATGTGTTGGGAAAGACAGTTCATCTTCTAATAAGAACAAACAGCAATAGAGCGTGTGCGCGTGGAAGTTCCCACCCACTGCATGACATTTGTGGTCGATTCTCGTCATCAATTAGATAAGAAAATGCACAAAAAAGGGTTATCCAGCTACGAACCACCAGAGGAAATAAAAAGCAAAAAGGAAGCAGACGTTGTATGGCTTTTAATGAAGCAGCAAATCAGAAATACTCAAAGGAGAAAATTAGGAAATCTTCGATCTGGCGTTCAAGAAAAGACAACAACACGGCTACAGTGATTATCAATTTGTAGTTTTTGACACGGAGACAACTTCTTTAGATAAAATAGCAGCTATAACTAAACAGGTAAACACTTACAATTACTATGTGCATTTTCCCAAAATGCAATATCAGCTACTACGCTTCTCAGTCGATTTATCAAACTGTCAGTGGAATCGATAAATGGCCAGAAAACTTTGCTCAAAGAAAACGTTCCAGTGCATACTGTTCATCTGAGCGATTTCACCACTTTTCTCTCCAGTAATGCTATCGCAAATTGCCACAGTGTTTTGATCGGCCACAATTCTTTTGTTTTGACACTCCCACATTGCTACGCTGTCTTAGGCTCTCTCCTCTGCAGAGGCTCCTATCAGTTAGGCATGAGTTCAAAGAAACACTTTCATCCATGAAAAATTCTATTCGCCGACAGTCTTCACCTTGTCAAAACACCCGAATCGCTCAATCCGGGAGGAAAGCCCTGTAGAAGCAATCTTCCATCGGTTTTAAAATCTGTTTTTAAAGAAGAGCTTTTTAGCACATGATGCTTTGGAAGATGTCTTTGCTCTCCATCGCGTATTTATTATTATTTCAATCCCTGTCGTTGTAAACAACGGCAATGTAAATCCCGCCTCCTTCGCTTTCGAAGACATGGTATTTTTAGACGAACGCTTCCAGCGTGTGCAATTTCAGGGATTACATCTTTTCTCAGAGTAATAATGGGCTGGTAAAGCAAAGCCTCCTACAAAAAATTGCAGAAAGTGGCCTGTCCTACCAGGACTTACAGCGTCTCTAGAGAGGCTCGCAATTTTGAGCAGAGCGCCGACAGCAGCGATTCCATTCACACCACGAGGAACAAAGCATCCAGCGATTTTAGCCAGAATTGTTAATCATTTCGAAGGCAAGTGATGTACCAGCCATTACTAGACACGATTCATCCAAAAGATAACAGTTTCTATCTCACAAAAAGCTGCACAGTGCGAAAGAGATTTGTCTATAAATGAATAAACAAGAATAACATCCGCAAATCGACCACAAAATCCGCGTGGAGGAGTGGCGTGACAACTGCCACGCATGCGTAATTGCCGATCTTGTCGTGTCAAAATTTTCAGAAATTTGAAACTTTCGAAGTCCACACTTCCGCTTCCGCTCGGTAAATTTTTTTCATTTTTTGCATGTTGACTTCGTTCTATCCAAAGTGCGTTTTACGCGATTTTCAAAAAATTCTGTCAACAGAGAAAAAAATTACAAACGAATTCTAAAAAACGCGTTTTTTCTTTTAAATTTCTGACAGATTTTTTTTAAAGTTGGTACTCGGGTAGAACACAGGGGTCGAAGGCCGTATGCAAAATTTAAACAGAATTCACCGTGGAATTTTAAAGATAATTGAAGATATGTCTGTTTTGAGGCCCTACTTAAAAGCCCAATGGCGTTGCCATGGCAACGCCAACCTCGATACATGTATGGCAAATTAATACTGTAATATTATCTTGATTTCGGGGTAAAATGTGATGACGATCCGCAAAGTATAACTCTAATTGTTTTGCCTCCAAATATACTATACAGGGAAACCAAAATACTATATCGAGCCACCTTAAACAGAATTTGACTGTAAATTATGCATTGTTGTCTTGACATAATTTACCAAACTTGTTTCATCAGAATTTCCAACTGAGAAAAGTTAACAGCAGAGTTACACTGTATTGTATTTTTTTTTACTAAAATTTTAAGTATGGGAAATTCTGATGAAACATTTTCTCAAGCGTTTGATAAATTAGGGCTTCTTAAACTTATCATTAAATACACTGTACAGAGAAAATAAAGGAAAAATCACCATTAATAATACATATATTACTTAAGACCAGGTTTCCAAACCTCCCGAGCGCTTATCATATCCACCTACATGTATAGGATAGGATTTAGCTATTGTACTTCATCATGTGATTAGCATCAGTCAGCTACACTGTACATATACATGTACATGTATGGTCAATGATTGTATTAATGTTGAAGGCAGAGGTGGAAAAAGGGCATTAGTGGTAATAATATTAAGGATATGATTTAATAAAATGATGTTATTACCACATTAGGATATGTGTTGTGGTTCAAATGTTTCTCTGGTTTAAAAATTTTCAATTTACATGTAGTTTGATTTTTATTTTCCTTTGTCTGAGATTATGTTGATGAATCCATAACAGAGGAAAATAAAAATTAAACTGGTTTAAAATTTTTCAAACCAAAGAAAATTTTGAACCACAACATATGCACTACAAGAACCTTTTTTCATCGATGCTTTCAAATGTAGTAATAATTTGAGTTAAAGCAAAAAAGTGATACTAATATAAAATGTCTATTATAATCCCTCTAGATCAACTGCAATTTGTGATGACATAAACTGAGTAGTATCAAACTTTGTGCAATGCATATGGGAATAAGAAATACAGAACAACTCCTGGGCTCGGCACAGTTTGCCGTGAGATGAAAACAATGCATAAATCTTTATGGTCCAGAATACTTTAAGGGTGACAGATTGACAGAGCAAAAGAAGGCAGAACAGCAAACAGCCGTTGCAAAGCCCAATGTTAGGTGTGTTAACATGACCATTGTTTATCAATTAATAATTATTTATGATACTGGCAGTTCAGTCTTTCATTCATAGTCTGCACAGGTTTTGGGATGTTAGTTCAAGGCTGTAGTGTAGTATACATCATAACATGTATGTTGTTGTTCAATTTTATCCTTGGTTCAATTCTCCTTTTTCTTTGTTCTGTTAAGATATGACAAATGAACATGAAACAAAGGAAAATGAAAATTGAACCAAGGATAAAATTGAACTACAACATACACTGTACATGTATATATAGCAGATTTCTTCATACACTTCTGCAATAAGATTACCACTGCAATATGACTTATTGTAGTCAAAAATCATTTATGTTAAACCAAAACAAATTACATGTATGTTAGCTTTAGCCCATGAAGAATGGGTTGAAGTGGTCAAACCCCCTAACCTATAGGCCTAATATGCCATGGCTTTGTTATTAAATGTGTCCACTATTGCTTTTTCAGGTCCTGCTGAACAAGATATACTGGCACATTGAGAGAATATTGTGGAGCCCACTGTGCACTGCCAGTCGACAAGATGAAAAATTCATGCCCGATTTGAATTCTGCTAAGAATATGATGTATCATCGGATCGAGTGTCCAACCGTTTCATTTAACATAATTATTTCTGCTAATAAGGGTAACAGTTGCATCCAGATGTTTCGTCGGAGCGTGTAACTGTTGCCTTTAACATAGTATTATATCCTTTTCAATTAATTTTTGAAATCTCTACTAAGGGTAACAGTTGCATCCAGATGTTTCGTCGGAGGTGTGTGTAACTGTTGCCTTTAACATAGTATTATATCCTTTTCAATTAATTTTTGAAATCTCTACTAATAAGGGTAACAGTTGCATCCAGATGTGTCGTCGGAGTGTGTAACTGTTGCCTTTAACATAGTATTATATCCTTTTCAATTAATTTTTGAAATCTCTACTAATAAGGGTAACAGTTACATCCAGATGTTTCGTCGGAGTGTGTAACTGTTGCCTTTAACATAGTATTATATCCTTTTCAATTAATTTTTGAAATCTCTACTAATAAGGGTAACAGTTAAATCCAGATGTGTCGTCGGAGTGTGTAACTGTTGCCTTTAACATAGTATTATATCCTTTTCAATTAATTTTTGAAACCTCTACTAATAAGGGCAACAGTTGCATCCAGATGTTTCGTCGGAGTGTGTAACTGTTGCCTTTAACATAGTATTATATCCTTTTCAATTAATTTTTTTAAATCTCTACTAATAAGGGTAACAGTTGCATCCAGATGTGTCATCGGAGTGTGTAACTGTTGCCTTTAACATATTATTATATCCTTTTCAATTAATTTTTTAAATCTCTACTAATAAAGTTAACAGCTGCATCCAGATGTTTCGTCGGAGTGTGTAACTGTTGCCTTTAACATAGTATTATTTCCTTTTCAATTAATTTTTGAAATCTCTGCTAACAAGGGTAACAGTTGCATCCAGATGTGTCGTCGGAGTGTGTAACTGTTGCCTTTAACATAGTATTATATCCTTTTCAATTAATTTTTTTAAATCTCTACTAATAAGGGTAACAGTTGCATCCAGATGTGTTGTCGGAGTGTGTAACTGTTGCCTTTAACATAGTATTATATCCTTTTCAATTTGAAATCTCTACTAATAAGGTTAACAGTTGCATCCAGATGTTTCGTCGGAGTGTGTAACTGTTGCCTTTAACATTGTATTATATCCTTTTCAATTAATTTTTGAAATCTCTACTAATAAGGTTAACAGTTGCATCCAGATGTTTCGTCGGAGTGTGTAACTGTTGCCTTTAACATGGTATTATATCCTTTTCAATTAATTTTTGAAATCTCTACTAATAAGGTTAACAGTTACATCCAGATGTTTCGTCGGAGTGTGTAACTGTTGCCTTTAACACAGTATTATATCTTTTTCAATTTGAAATCTCAACTAATAAGGTTAACAGTTGCATCCAGATGTTTCGTCGGAGTGTGTAACTGTTGCCTTTAACAGACATGTATCTCTACTAATAAGGGTAACAATAGCATCCAGAGTTACACATGCATCGTCGGAATGTGCAACGGTTTCCTTTAGGTGGTCGTAATGTGGTATCGTGGGTGTCCTGTGCAACATGCGAAAATATTTTAGAATTTTCCGTTCGTTCGTTCTTCCATTTTGAACAATTTTCTCGACCGGAAACTGGTAATGTAATCTAGACCTACTTAGAAGACCTTGGGACAAGTTTGCTCTTGCGTGTTACAGAGTAGCGTACATTGGCCCATGAAGTTGGGAAAACAACGTGAACAATTCAAACAGTTCCTAAAGAAACATTGAAAAGCATTGTTCGCATTCTTTTAGTATGTATTTAAGTAATGATCCGCATTAGAAGGATAGCGCTGAACGGTAATGCACGATGGAATGTCAACTTTTTTCATTGTTACAACTAGTGATCTCATTGGCTTAGACTAAAAAACCGCTAAACAGTTAAGGTTCAAGGTGCATTTTCTCTAATTTTTTTAAAGTTTCAAGTAATTTGAGATCCAATCGCACAACATGCAATTTTTAAAAGATATTCTATTTGGGGAACTTCATCAAAGAAGAAAAATTATTAGCTATTGTCTTCTGCTATTCTGATTGGTTAAGTACGGACATTTCCTAAAATTTATTTGACGCAAATGGATTTTCTTTATGTTTATAATGAAATTTAATTATTAACAAACAGCTCCTCCTCTATTCTTAAAATCAAAGGTATTCTATGTGGGAAAGAGCCAATGCTGCAGAACAATCAAGTTTGCTATCGTTCTTATGTGGAGCATCACTTAATAGTTCGGTATTTTGATTGTGTAGCCCGCGCACGTCTTCACTCCTCCACTCATGGGCCGTGTTAACACAAGCGAATTTTCAGCTGCTCGGCGACTTGAAAACAATCCAATTGTGTTGTTGTATTGCTGATTTGTTAAAAGTAGTCTTAGTCGTTGAGTGACTGAAAAAATTAATTCGCTCGTGAAAACACGGCCATGTCTCAGTCGAACTCCTATTAAGTGGCCACCTATTAAGCGGCCACCCCCTGTTAAGCGGCCAGTTATCAAAGTCCCGAATTTATTGTCAGTATAATACTGTAAATAAAACCCCTATTAAGCGACACGGCCATCTTTTGGCAGTCCCGATGAGGGTTTTTCTATTGTTTTTACTCCTATTATGCGGCCAAAAAAAATTTAGTTCGTAGTTTGGCCTTGTTTTGAAAAGTTTTATACGGGGAGGCTCCGCCCAAAGGTACAACCCCTTACCCTTTTATATACCATTTATGACAGAAAAGGTACCCCTTTCATGTACTTTCCATAGAAAATGGTACCCCTTTCAGCAGGTTATTGATTTACATAGTTGTGCGGTTTCTGCTGTAAAGACCTAAATGACAGTTTTCCCTACCTTTTCTGTACTTCAGCGCGTGAAATTCCCACCCTTTCTTTCAGTTCAACTCGTAAAATCCCAACCCTCATAATGATCTGATTTCATCTGGAAGGAAACTTTCTTGAGATAAAGTGAACACAGTTTTCCATGACGTGAAGCTCGGGAATGTAGGGTCGGTCGCCAGATCTCCCCACTGAGCAAGAACAATTTTTATGGTTCTTGCTTTAGCCAATGTCAGAGCATCTTTGACGACCATTTCAGATATTTCGGGCATTTTGATATACCGCTTTTGCTTTGAAAGTAGAAACGTCTAAATGTTTGTCGCATAATTGTCGCCTTTTAGTTTCTTTGGAAATCTGTGAGCTCCATTTTCCTGAAAAAAAAAAAAAAATACCGTTAGCAAATATAGCCCCCTATGTCGGATATAAAAGTTGATTGTGTGCTGAAATGCAGCGAGGCGCGAGCTGAGACTGGAGTTAACACGGCATGGCGAGCACCCAAGCAAACGCATTGCGGCTCTAATTTGCCCAAGTATTTATAAACACGGTGAACTTGCTAAAAGTCTCTAAAAAGCTTTAACTGAATCAACTTAACAGGATAGTTGGGAAGCAAGGATCCATGATTTGCCCGCTCGAGTAGCACACTCAGCGGCCATTTCAAATAGTCGCCACGTATCTCTTTGGGTGGACTTTCAAAGGAAGGAAAGGAATCTCGCGGGGTTCTGGCGTATCGAAAACCGTACCATTTTGCCGCATTTTCATTTGAAAATGTAATGCTGTCAGTGCTGACTAGCCAGGTGGTTCGAGAGAGATCATCCAGTTTTGCGGTGTAAACGCGGTCTCATGGCAGAAGCTGCAACTCGCTACATAGTTGGGTTGGGAGTGGTTAGGTTCAAAAGCACGACGGAAGACTTCTGGGAGGCACTCGCAGTGTATTAGGGCTCGCCGACTATTTCAATTTTTATATGTTTTGATGTTTACTTGGTTATTTAAATGCTGGCTGTACAATGAAACAAACCTTTTACAAAGCGATTGATTAGAGTCATTAGAGACACGACAACGGTCCACTGAGAAAAGCGCACTGTTATCGATTAAAAAAGAAATATATATTTTTTAATTGAAACGATATACAACGATGATCTTTCTTTGCGCAATGAATTTTTCTTTTATTTCTGCGGTTAAACGATTTACGCCAGTTTTCTAAGGTAAACAGCAACTACAGCTAAACCAATAGAAGTGCGAAAAGGGCGCATCATATATTTGCAAAGTTTATAAAAAATGTTTACTAGGACTAATAAAAAATATAGCAAACAACTTTGCCAGCGAAAAATTACATTTGTTAACAAATGTTATAAAATTTACCAATACGAATAGTAGCAGTTCGGCATCGGACTGCAAAAATCCTCTCACGAGCAGGCAAACACGCGAGCGAGCGCGAAATAAAATCGCCTGCCATGTCTCCTCGCGTGATTGCCTGCTCAACAGTCTGAGAGAAAAGAGGAACTACTCATTTTATAAAATCTATCAAGCTATGAAAACAACGCTGATTATAGTTTCAATAATACCTAGAGCCAGAGCAAAAGTCAGAGAAAACGAAAGAACGAGCGTGTAATTGTGATCAATACTCTAATGAGTATTCCTCGTTGGCAATTTAAAATTGGAGCTGAAACTGCTGACTAAGAACAAAGCCGACAAGGAGTGATCGAAAATGATGCGGCTAAAAATCGGGCTCGCCAGAAATTGAATCGTCCAGGAGTTTCATAAAAGCTCTCCAACTTCAATGAGAAACACCGAACAAGCGCGGTACTTGTTTGTTTGTGTTCGATAGTCTCAGCGAGTCTCGGATTTTACCATTCGAGACCCGACTATTAAAACAGTCTCGGCGAGTCTCTGATTTTATCATTTGATACGTGACCATCAACCCAAAATGTCTGTTTTATTTGGGGAACGGACAAACTTAATTGACATAAAGCGGCGGATTATAACGCGTGTGGTCAGTTGCGGCGGATATTCTCTGCTGGAGCGAAATTCAAATATGAAAGGAATGCGGGGTAAAAAACCCCGCATTCCTTAAAAGTACTTACTTTCAGACCCCGCTGCAACCTGACAGCGGAGTTCTCTGAAGAGAAACGATGATGATAAGCTTAACTTAGGTGTAGTAAAAGGTCGGAAGCACAATAAAAATTAGAATTAAGATTGACGACCGGGCCTATTTTTCGATGTTAGCAATTCTCAAAACAGTATTACGCGACCGTTTGCACAGTACATTGAGACTGCACAAAAGCTCACAAAAACAACTTTCTCTCGGTCTAGAATAACTAGTGTGACTAATTTCCGAATAAAATACACCTGTTGCGTATCAAAAATTGCCCGAGAAACTGATTTGGAAATCAAAATTCCAAAAAATATACAGACATCTTTGCGCAAGGCGACGCGAGTGAAGTAAGAACTGCAACATCCAAGTCTTGTTTTGTTTAGTAATACATAAAATTGCTTTTCAATCTATGTAATGAATGAACAAACACATAAAAATGGACAACACAATCTACTTTTGAAAAATGTTTTTCAAATATCCGTTAATTTATGTTTCAAAGCAAAAAGCGTACCATTAGCGCATCGAGGAGCTGTCTGGCTGAGTACATGGCGGATTTCAAGATGTCAATCCGACTGAATTTGAGCACGTTTTATAAACATTTCTCCAAACTAACGAGAACACAAAGAAAAAGTCAATCAAAAAATGTCGGATATCAACATAAATTCCCACAGAAAAATGATTTTTTTTTTACCGTTAAGTCCCTCGGCTGCTTGAAAATTCTTTAAAACTCCGCTTCTTCGCGGGTATAAAGTTCCTCGAAGCAAGATTTCATCGCTTAAAGCTGTTCTTTTTCTGAGTATTCTTTGAAGCTTTCTATTTCTATTTTGAATATTTTAAATGTGTGTTATTGCAAAATCACGGCCGATTTTGGCCGGCACGGTCGTCAATGGGTTAAAGGAGATTAGCTCTAAACAAATGCTTCGACAAGCTACTAGCTTCAATTGTCCTAAGACGAAATCAAGTTTAAAAATAAGAACTTAGCTCTATATTCTTCCAAAAACGCTTGACTTGCAGAGTAACGCAGCCTCAAATGCGGTCTTGAGCACGGTTTAAGAAATGTGAAACCTGTCTTGAGTAACAAACCGCGAAAAATATGCAGGGAAAAACGATTTTAAAACCGTTTTCTCCGCCAAAAACAACAACGTTTGCTGCAGCGACGTGACATCGGCCGTGTAGCCGCGCGAAAAACAAAGCCTCGCTTTTGTTTCGAAATTGCTGAGATCCCGGATGTTGCCTGACGTCATACATGTTTTGCGAAGTCATACGCGCCCGCGAGCTAGCCCTGCGCAACGGACGGACGCACGCGCCCGCGAAACATTCCGTTAGCCATGGCCATGAAAAATGACGGGCATGGGTTCTATGGACATGGCCTTGGACCCGCGAGAGCTCCGCTATTGATAAACCGGTTGCATGCTATGCAGGCTAAAGCCTGCAAAGCGGGCGCATTTAGGGTTTTAAGTGATGATCCGCATAAGAAGGAAAGTGCTAACGGCAATGCACGATGGAATGTCAACTTTTTTCATTGTTACAACTAGTGATCTCATTGGCCTAGACTCAAACTTTAACTCCTAAAAAGTTAGAGTTAAAGGTGCCTTTTGTTTGATTTTTAAAGGTTTCGTGTAATTTAAGACCCAATCGCACAAGCAATTTTTTTTAAAGAAATTGTATTTGGGGAACTTCATCAAAGGAAGAAATTTATTAGCTATTGTCTTCTGCTATTCTGATTGGTTAAGCACGAACATTTCCTAAAATTTATTTGACGCAAATGGATTTTCTTTATTTTTATATCGAAATATAATTATAAACCATCAGTTCCTCCCCTATTCTTGAAGTGAAAGATATTCTATGTGGGAAAGAGCCAATGCCCCAGAACAATGAAGTTTACCGTAGTTCTTATGTGGAGCATTACTTTAAAAAACCACGTACTGAGGCGAGTCAAACGATGCGACTAAGGGTGTGGGAGTCAGCCTTTCACTCCTCCCAGCTCCCGACGTTGTTAAAAAAAAATACTCCTTCAGCGCAGCCTAGGCTATAACTGTTGTTGTTCACCCAGACCTTTTTTGCTATCTCTTGATTCGAATAGTTTTTATCTCGTAAATACGCGAAGCGTTGAACGAGTTATAGCAGACAGACACAAATATGCAATTTTTCACTCCTTCCATTACTCAGTTGTAGTGGCCGGTGGAGCAAAACGTGTAGAAGATAGGAGGGTCGGTGTACGAGGCAGCGGAATTTGTGGATCTCCATAGAAACACTCAAATGAGATCATCTCTACATACCGATGTTCATAAACTAAGAGGGACGCAAGAAAAACACATCAAATTGTTCAGTTATAAATCAGCACATTCCAAGCGGTTTATTGTACAATAAAGTCTCGGAAATAAATCTTCCCCAATACAAATTGTAGGCCCACCCGATTAATAACAAAAATAATTATCCCAAACAGGAACCAACCCCTTATGGCCAAAACCCGTCAACTCTCCACTTCTTAAAGGGACACTGTCCCGCCGAAATAGCGAAATTTTGCTTAGCTTATTTCCACATTATTTCACCAAATGCCACCAAATATACAACTTAGGTGAATAAAAAGATTCTATAGAGCAAAACAAAAGCAGTAGTTTGAAGATAAAGTGCAGGATTATAAGGATTGAAGCGGATAACAGTTCATGAAATTTGATTTATTGACAGGCGGTCAATAAATCAAACTTGCCATTCGCGTGAAATTTGGACTTTTCTAGCTGTTATTTTGTCTGTTTAGTTTCATATTTCTTTGCTTCAATCACTTTTGACGATGGTTTCTTCCAATTTCAAGATAATAAAGTAAGCTCAAACCAAGCTCCTGGCCATAATCGCGAAAACACGATATTTCAGCCGGGACACCGTCACCATTTTTTTACTTTCAAGACCCAGTATTGTCCATTATGCTTCATGCGCCTCTGTTATTGTTTTGCACGGGAGTAAGGCTTCTATTGTTTTCCGTGGTTTTGCTTTTCTCGCGACAAACATTCAACGGGGTGGAAAGGAATCCACCGTAGGAAAAAAGATGGCAGCAGTTCATTTTACCACAATACCTTGCAGACCTAACACAGCACATAAGGCACAAAGAAAGCCAAGTTTTTACAATATTTGTTCCAGTACTAAGGACAATGTGTAGACTAGGTTTGAAGATTTTATAACTTTTCTTTATATTTTTATGAGCGTTGTTAAGGTTTTTGTGCGCTAAGAATTATGGGTAAATGTACCAGTCGCCATCTTTTTTCCTACCGAGGATTATATCGTCTTGCGCTTCTGTTCTCTTCAAACTTGTTACATGTGTGTATATTAAAATACGTTCTTAATTGTTGCCTGATAAAAAGGGGCTTAAATAAACAGCTTAGAGCAACGTTTAATGACTAACATAGCCGATGCAAACAGACAAGGCCTACCAGATTTTTCAACATCAAGAAAATGGCCGCCGATACTGGCAGCGCGCAATGCATATTGGGCAAAACTGGGTCTTTAAAAAGCTCATGTCAGTGGAAAGCAAAAATAATGGTCAAGTTTTCTTTAAAATTATACTACAAGTGCTCCAAGGGTAAAATAAGTGTGTTGGGCTGCAGATGAACAGAATTGAAATAAATTGGGTCGATTTTTTCACGCTTATTGCCTTGTGTCATGAAAATCTCGGCAAAACTCTGATTATGATACATTTTCTCTTCGAAAATTCACTTGATATCTCCTCTTGCTATTCTATAAGCATTTTGTGTTTAACAAAGGTACTGATATTTCATTTTAGGGAGTTGTGATCCAAAACCTTCGAAATCCCCATGACATGGTGATACTCCTTTAATATGGATTAGTTTTAAATAAATCAATAGCTACTGACTAATCTTGCATCAGATGTTCAGCGATTTTATAAAACCGCTAGTCTTTGACATCCACAGTCTACAGATATACAGAAGTTTTCCCTTTTCTATGTACACTTGAGTTTCCTCCAGAATTTCAATACAAAACAAACTTATAGTTCTTTTTACTGCGTGTTCATAGCTTTCAGAGGACGTTTGATGCGTTCCACAGGAGTTTTGTTTCTATCTACTAGCGGAATCTTGCTGCCGACCCCTGTCAGGTTGGGGATGCTGGAAGCTTTGGTCAGCGGTCTCCCTCTATTCTCTTTATCTTGAAAGCGGGCTACGGCTGAAACCGGCTGTTGAAACAAAACATTGAGTAATAGTCCTTCAGTGTTATTTTGTAGTAGGGTACGTTAAAGCCATTTTAAGGCCGAGGTCTCAAGTTAGTTTATTATGAAAATAATTTTAGCTTTCAGCGGTCACAAGCATCTTGCTTATCCCACGCTTAAAAGGATAGTATCACGAGGTTCCACGCGCGGAACTGTTCACTATTCTTGCACCGGAATTTTGGACATATCACTGTTAAAAGTGATGTTTTTCTTTCTTTTGGCTATCAAAACGGATTTTTTGATTCAACAAATACCTCCACTTCTCGAGGGCCTTTTTGAATTTGCGGAATCAAACTTGAAAAGTGGGCCGACGTTTTCAAGTTTCGACCTCGTGATACTATCCCTTTAACACGAACCATTTTGTGTGTACAAAAGTTATGCCATTTAAATCGGCCTCGATAGTTTTATCGGGAGAAAAATAGAGATAACTAGCGTTTTATTGTTACCTGGGGCTCAACAAACACCGGATCATCGGCGACAGATTCGCCATCTTCAAGGCTATCATTATCGGGGACCGGAGCATCGCTATCACTGGCGTGTAGTGGATACACACCATTATCAGAACTGACGGTACTGCGAGTACTGCCGCGGCTTAACTCAAACACCGGGACAGCTTCTTCGCTTGAAACACTCTGCAGAGAAAAATGACCAATCAGGGCCGAGATATTTTCTTTTCAGCCTATCAGGGCATTCAGAGGCATGTTTTCCTGCGCTTGTCAAAGGTTATGTTTTCCCGCACGTCAAAGGTCATGTTTTCCCGCGCTTGTCAAAGGTCATGTTTTCCCGCGCTTGTCAAAGGTCATGTTTTCCCGCGCTTGTCAAAGGTCATGTTTTCCCGCGCTTGTCAAAGGTCATGTTTTCCCGCACTTGTCAAAGGTCATGTTTTCCCGCACTTGTCAAAGGTCATGTTTTCCCGCACTTGTCAAAGGTCATGTATTCCTGCAATTTTTTTTACAAGTCGTTTTTAAAACTGACTCGAATGTTTAGTCGTCAGTGGCACACTTTGCTTGCATGAAGCACCGTAAGAAAAAAGTCCAGCTTCTCAGCGCATTGTGCTTAGCAGAGATTGACAAATGAGTGGTTCCTGTAATGACTTTCGCAAAAAATACAGCGAGGTGACAGGAAAACGTTTACTAACACTGCTAATACTTTAATCAAGCTGCAAAGGTAAGGTAGGCAGTAATTATTATGGTGGCATTATTTTGGGTAAAGACAGGTAACATCACAAACGAGCCACAGGACGCCACACGGCCGGAGCTTCACCCCGTTTCTGTAGCAGGAAGCAACTAGGAGTAATTCTCCCCCCTCCCCCCCCCCCCCCCCCCCCCCCACCCTTGGATGCAGGGATGCTAGTCCGTCGCAGGTCTTCTCACCAGCATTATGTCGCTGGCACCCATTTATACACCTGGGTGGAGAGAGAATAAGTGGCGACCGAGACCAGGCTTGAACCACCGACCTTCAGATCTGTAGTCCAACCGAACGCACTAACCACTTCATCATCGCGCCTCCACTATTTATCGGATAAGGTTTAAAATAGCTGACAAGGAGACTACTGTACCATGATAGGTGGAGGATCTGGCGAGAAAGGCACCACATAACTGGCTTGGAACCTTTCCTTCAGCACGTCATGAGGTTCAGTTCTGATCAGCTTCGTAGGATAGTTGAATGGGCGCCTTTGTGGTGTGCATCCTAGAGTACACAAAACACCACAATACATGACTTTATGTCAACTTGAATTATAGATTTGCAAAAGGATGCTAGAATCTTCGAGACAGCACAAATTGCACCTCTCTATACCGCAGTTCATATGAATCTATTTTCATATACACATTATCATATTCATCACTTTCCTTAAAGACTGCAGCTGGTAATGTATTTAGTGCAGTTGAGTACATATAGTTAATCTCCTTTCTTTTCTTATCTTCTTTACATTTGCTGTGTTGAAATAAATAAACTGTTTCATAAAATAAAAAAAGACTGCACTGGAAGTAGGTTCCACCGTTCGTAAACGGCCTTTCTCCAGTTTTATAACTAGAACTGTCATTTTTAAAAAACTTTCCCATGTTTCTTGGTAATAGAGCAATTTTCAATTGAGTGTGAAAAGTAATTACACAATTGTTTTGGTTTTGCATTGCTACGCTTTGTGATTGGCTAAAAAAAATCTCGCGCCACTTTCTCGACCAATCAGAAGTAAAACCAAAACCAATCGTGACTTGCTCGCACGCGTTTTCCAGCGCTTTGCGCCGCCGACATGTAATTGCTTCGAGCTCTGATTGGTTCATTGGATTGTTTACGACTGCTGTGATTGGTCAGAGTAATTACTTTGGTTTTGGTTTTACGACACTCAATTGAAAACTGCTCTATATGTGAGATTAACTGAGTGACAAAATAGACAAACCTGTGGGAAGGTCGTCCTTCAGTTCCTCAACCAGAAACTGGTTCACTCTTGCACCAACTTGTTTAACAAGTTTGTTTTGGTCACAAGCCCATGCGTTGACTGCTTCTGATTGGTCAGTTAGCTGTCGCTCTTGCGTTGCCGTCATTTCACCAAGAGTATCACCATTGCAATCAAGTGCGCGCTGCACGTCACTCAAATGCTGCTCAATTTCCTGTTCGCATACCTAGGCGAAATACATTTAAAAGTATTAAAGCGAGTGAACCTAAAGAACTTACACCTATCTACCATGCAAAAAGTGTTACATGGGCATCATGTTACATATACATGTACAGTCGAACTTGTATATAATGGCCCTGTATTAAGCGGCCAGTTTTCATAGTTCCGAACTTTCGCCCATACAAACTTTGTAATTGCCTTGTATTGAACGGTCACCTCTATTAAGCGGTTGCGGCCGCCCTTTAGCAGTCACAAGTTTGTCTGTCTTTGTTATTTTTCCTGTACTTTTGATTAAGCGGCCACACTTGAATGGAAAACCTAAAAGCACATGTCATTTTACGATTTTATTTAGCTTAAAACGGATCCATCATACTCGTTTGTCATTTCATTAGGGTGGGAATATGGTCTAGAGGCAACTCTTGAAACTCTAGCGGGCTGATTTTCAAGCCATTTCAGAGGACGTACGGAATCAGTAATATCCACGAAAAGCTTAGAATTAAGCATAAAGAGCCGAAGAAAAATACCTCGACACAGCGTTGTTGCTGAGCGGAACAGGACTTGATCGTGCCCAGGTGTTGAGTAAAGGATTCATTTAACATGTTCTGCCACTGAACAGCCAGCTGTGGAAACAACATACTCATCAAAATTAGCCTGCAGAACGGGCGTAATTTTTGCGTTTATCAGGTGTCGCGCTCGCCTAAAACGCTTAACAATAACGCCTGTTCTGCAGGCTACGTAAAAAATCACACAAACAGGTAACAGGAGTTTACTCTGTTTCATAGCCGTCGACGCGGGATATGAATTGAACGTCAATGCAGGTTAAGGTTAAAGGGAGGGTTTCACGGTTCGGCGCATGTGCAAGCTATAACGTAACCCATTTAATTTCATTGTTTAGACCAATCGGAAGCGAGTAGATAACTCTGGCGGGAAATTTGCCCGTGAAAATGTCGCGGTCAGCCAGCTGATTGAATAGATGATTATACAACCCATGTGCGTCATGAAAACCACCAGTGCGCAGAATAAATCCTTCGGGTCAAAGGTTTTATTCAGTGTTGAATTTGTTGGTGTAATCCGTTGAAATTTTCTGTGAATTTTGGCCATCCTTCGCTTTGTTTGGACTAATTATAGTATGTGATTATTGAAGTAAATGCGAGTGTTTTTTTAACCGATAAAATTGGTAAGAAAGCGAATAAAACATTTTAATCTGTGCACATGCGCCGAACCGTTAAACCATCCCTTTAAGACGCACACGCGGGAGCCACAGGAAGCCCAGGTGGCCAGAGCTTATGGGGGGCAATAAACTTGAATACCATTTTTCCGCTTGCAATCGTTTTATAGAATTGTCGATCGTTAACGTTTCAAGCAATCCATAATGCTATCATAGGTTTGTAGATGAACGTTATGTAATCTTTGGTGATTTTTTGGTGTGTAAGAGAAGAAAGGGGGCTCGCAGGGGATTCATGCGTACAACCTCACTGTTCTCCCATACCTCGTCAACTTTGCAAGAAGCGTTAACAACATCCTCCTCGACGCCTTTTTGAAGAATTGTGGTCTCCCGAACTTGTTCTTCGGCCTAGAAAGATAAAGGCATCAATACATAAATTAGGTCAAATGACGCTAAATGCTAACCGATTCTCTTGCTCCCAAATATACCGGAAAAAATCGTTAACAATCCAGGCCACTCAGACATTGTCTTCGCATTGCAAGTTCAAATCTGACCCACAGCTGTGTCCCAACTTTAGTGTTACGAATTTCGCGGTGGTGCTCATAACAGCTTTGTCTTGTACAAATTATATACAGAGCTACATGAAGTTCCTAACAATTTTACATGTAATTAATCCAAAACTTTCCTCACTCTAAGATCAGTTCACAGAAAGGAAATAAAAGAGGGGAAATGCGACTTCGGCATTCAGGGTCAAGATCATTGCTCACAGCCTCTGTGAATTCTTCTCCAAGAGCATTAATGGCTCGAAATAAAAATTGCGCGTTTTCTGCTCCGAGATCAGTGTTAAAAACTTAGAGAAACTGAGAAAATCGACCTTTCAGTTGAGAAATGTTCCATACCTTTTGAAAGCTGCATTTTGCCTCGGTATTGTTATTGTTTACAGTTTGAATACAGCTTTCAGAGAACTGCGACGCACAATTCTTCAAAGAGTCACAATAACTAGATTCACAAAAACGAAAAAAAAATCCACAGTTAGTTTTTCTTAAATAACAGCCAAGCAAAACATTTTTGGCGGTTTGAAAAAAAAGCCCCAAGTTTAAACATTTTTTTCTTACCTTCTTAGATTAGTGTTTGTTAATTCCGCATTTTTAAGAGCTGTCGCAGTAACGTCTTTTACCTTGAAATGAAATAAAAAAAAACCTTTATTAAATCAAAAACTCAATAGGAACTTCAACTCTTGTATCGAAACAAGGTATATTTTCGTCACCAGAGCCGCCATCCTTTTGGTCAACGCCACGGATCACGGACTCTGGCTGGTTCCAATTTGAAAGTCGTTCTGCGCAAACGCAGAGTTTATTCCGTTCATATCCGATAGGTCGAAAATGACCACTCTGCGCATGCTCAACAAATCGGAACCGGCCCCAATCTCGTTCCCAGAGGCCGCGTTCCTTTTGGTCAGCACCACGCGCACGAGCGTTCGGTCTCCGCTGACCTGAAACGTGCGGGCTCTGGGACGAGATTCCCAGAGTCTGTGATCCGTGGCGCTGGCCAAAACTAAGGATCACGGCTCAGTCTGGGGACGATAATCTACAAGGTACACAATCAAGTGGAACATTGGGTACATATCATTGAAAAACTGCGACTAAGATGCAAAGTTTACCTTTCCTGCATCATCTGACAATTTATCTGTTTGTCTGTCGACCATGTCTTGGAACGAGGACATCATTTCTTTGAAAAACGTTTGTTGTAGCTCCTGTATAAACATGAAAAACAACAAGTTATACATTTGACCTGTTACAGACTTACAGATGTGCTGCTATATGCAACCTACAAGCAAGCTCCTTACTCGAAAAAGATAAATCAAAGGCTCCTGTGAGCCAACTCATGAACACATGTACGAAACGCTCTAAATAATAGATTCTGCACAACTTTGGACCCTCCCCTCTCCCAGAAGTTTGCTCCATTACTGATATATAACTGAACAGATGCGCAGCAAAATAAAATCGACATGTATTTGTTTTATACAATAACGGGGAAGAAAAATCAGCCTCATAGCACTCGACTGTGGTCATGACTGTTCAAGGATTTTTTTCTCATTTCGGCATTTTCCACGTCAATAATACTACTTTTTGCTTCAGTTTCGTCTCTTTCTTGACTTACTCTTTCGGGAGTAAAATCTCGTCCACACTTTCGGCGTCTGTACTAGAGCGGTTTTCAAATGAGTGTCGTGAAACCAAAACCAAAGTAATTACTCTGACCAATCACAGAACTCACAGACAATCCGATGAACCAATCAGAACTCGAAGCAAATACAAGTAGCCGCCGCCAGGCGCGAGAAAACGCGTGCGAGCAAATCACGATTGGCTTTGGTTTTACTTCTGATTGGCTGAGAAAATGGCGCGAGATTTTTTAGCCAATCACAAAGCGTAGCAATGCAAAACCAAAGCAATTACAAAATTACTTTCGACACTCAATTGAAAAGTGCTCTAATAGATTATAGGTAATGACCAAAGCGCGCATAGAATTCAGTATATTGTATACACGAAAACAGTTCATTACCTTCATCAGGATTTTCTGGTTGCTTAAAACAGAGTCTGTATGAGTGACAATTTCTCCAAAAGCTTGAGCCTACCAATAAAAAAATCTTAATGATATGAAGCATATACGATTAATGAAACTTATAATCAGTTTACAGTTATAATAGTTTTTATTGCACCCAAATAAAACTAATTTCCCAACTCCTAATATGTCTTCAGGTATAACATTAACTTACAGTCATTTTAGAGAAGGGAGCAACAGAACAGTAGGTTATTCCAATGCAATGCAATGTTTTCAATGCAAGCATTTGAACTGCTGCACAATACTGACAACTTAAGCATACCAAGCTCAAAACGATTTTCAATTTGTGTCATAGTATTGTTGTGTTGATATAGTCTGTGATGGAAACCACATGTAAATTAATAGTGAACTGATGACATTGTAAAGACGCTGTTACAAGAGGCAATTTCATCTGCAACTTGTGATGCTGAAGAGAGTCATTGCAAGTTGCAGATGAAATTGCGCATAACACCCTCTATTTGCAACTTGTCTCGCAATGAAAAATTGCACTGCGAGTAGCAGAAAAAGTGGAACAGTTTACTTTTCACATTGTTGCAAAGCAAGTTGCACGTGACATGTAATGTGCAACTTGTATCGCAATGCTCTCGTCAGTGTTGTGTTGCAAGTTGCAAAAAAAAAAAACATTCTTATTTAACAGCACCTTAAAAGGAGGACGGAAAACTATGACTCACCTGTTCCTGAGAATGCCTATCAATCATTTCATCCAAACTCTCCATCATGGATCCTTGACCTTCCACAAACGTTTTCACCATTGATGACAACTGGTTCATCTGAAAGTCCCATAGAAAAACATGTCAATTACAGAAAAAGCACCAAAGGAACAGACCCATTCCCAAGTGTCCACATTATCAAGGCTATGCTCTATGGTCCAAGTGAATTGTCTGTAAGAGAGGTGTCCATATAAGATATTATGGAGGTGTCCATATCTTGGAGAGGTTCGACTATAGTTCATTCAAGAGAATGAAATCTAGTTTTCCTGGGCGGCCAATGTTTATAATCCCACCAATTAAAAATAAAAGGCAGAATATTTTTATGCATCTACATGTAGACATTCACCCCATAACAACAAATAGCATCCCAGTTCCAAATAACCAAAAACATGAACAAACATCAACACATACCTTTTCAGTAAAAAACAATGCAAACTGCTCTTGAAAGGCAGCCATTGACTGCACTGAGTTTTCAAGTGCTCTCATCTTCAGCAAAAACTCCTGGTTCTTGAGTGTGTTCGACACTGAACAAATGTTTTCCTGACAAAACATCAAAGCATCAATATTTCTTTTTTGCTTTAGTTGAAAAAAACAAATTGAAATTTTCTGGGACTAGTTTACTAGTCTCCCCTGAAGCTGTTACTTTGTGGGAGCTAAGTCCTTACTGCTTTGGTTTGGCACGCATTGCTCTTCACTCTACATAACAGAATTGGTTGCAAACAAAATATAGCACACTATTTGTGCTGTGGTAGGGGTTTATTTGATAAGTACCTTGTTCCCTTGACTCATGTTGGACACGTCACTGTGCCATTTGAAACAGACATCAACTTGGTGCTGAAAAAAAAGGAACTCTCTTTAAAATTTTGTCAATCACATTAAACAGGAGCTTAAAAATTTTTAAAAAATAAATTACCGATGAAAGTGAAGCTGGAGGTTGCTACATAATAATGTGAAAGCCAAATAATGGTTGGCATTCACTACTGGTATGTTATTTTAATTTATTATAATGTCAAGGATTTTGCCATTTGTCAGGCAATGATGCCATTAATTTTATAATTATTGCAACAATTTTGTGCCAGAACAGGGTCTGAGAACTGCAAGAAACTCCAGCCTGACTAACAAACCCCTAGATACAAACTGGGTGGCAGTTTGAGAGCTAAGCATCGCACTTCGATTCCTTGACCCACTGAGGACCCCAGGGATTTCTACTGGGTGACATATTTAAAGCACTTAAATTAAAATTTCACCTGATCTTTGGAGGAGATTTCTTGCATTTGAGTTACCATGCTGTTCTTAAATGTTTGCATTTGATGCTGAAGTTGTTGAGATTCCTCTGATTTCTTAGAAACAAGGTTCCCTGTAAAAACAATAAAACATTCTTTGTGAAAAGGTAAATGACTACAACTGTAGGTTACTGAAATAGTACAATTATTATTTACATTTTTGTCACACCAGGTTTAATTATAAAATATTACTCTTTAAACTTGTCAACAATAGATGAGTTTGGAAGCTCATTCCTAGAGAGTTGGTGGGGGGTTTCAAGGCAAGCAGCAGGGAGGTATTCATGGAAAGTGGGAACCACCCCAAACAGCCAGCCCACACTCTTAGCTACTCTCACAATGTTAACAACAATATATTCACAAGCTTGTAGTTCTAAATTATGTTAGTACTACAGTTACTCTGTACTATCTGGGGAAATTCATTAAATACCTACCTAATGTTTTCTTCATTGCATCAAAGAAGACAGTGTTTTCCCCTTGAAACTGGTTAATATTCTCCTGAACTGCTTTGATCATTCGCTTGCAGTCATTTCCAAAAGATTCTCGAGCATTTAAGTTATGAGCCTCAACATTGTGCTTGCGATCAAGTTTTGAATGGAGTCCATCCACATCAGAGACAGTATCCTTAACAACACCGAGAAGGTTTGTCGCTTGAGAGTGCAGCTGTTGTTCATTTCTTCTGTGCTCATCAACAAGGTATTGATTCTGGTCTCTTTCCACAACTGTTGTTTTAAGGTTGTGTTTAGTTTGCCGCAGCCTTAGATTGGTCTTACTTAGCTCTGTTTCCTTTTCAACCAGCTCCATGCACCTTTCATCAAGTTCTTGCTGCGTGTCGGTAAAAAGATCTGTTAACTTCCTCAATTCTTCTTCAAGAGCAGTGATTTTTGCCTCTTTTTCAGCATTCAGCTCTTGTTGCGATTTGATTTCTTGCTGCATTGCTCTGCAAATAAAACAAAAAAATATATAAATATTATTAGTCCCCATGACTGTAAATATAATTTATGAAATGGTCAACAAATGTGCACGCTATGATCAATTGGCCAAACTGAGTTCATTATAACTTGATAAAGCATGCACATGACATTGCTTTATTGAGTTATAATGCATGCAGCATACAGTCATCGTGCATTGTTGAGTTATACATGTACATATATTAAGCACTTGAGAAATTTTAAAAACACTTAAGAGCAAGTGCTTCTCTCTAGCTCTATATATACAATAGAATTTCAAACAATGGAGCCTGGATGGTACATACTGGTAATTTTCCTCTGCTATATAAATGCCATTTTTTTCTCTTGAAGCCAAGAGGTCCCTTTTAAGTTTCTCAATTTCCTCAGTGTACTCCTGAAAGTGAAAAAAAGGTATAAATTACAAATGAATGTTAAATAATGTCTCAAACTGGATACATCAAAGGCCGATACATTGGGCAAAACATCAGGCTGATAGTTGATATATTGAAAGTAACTTCGCTAGAAGACATTCCTGGTATAGCAATTTTCATCGATTTCAAAAAAGCTTTCGATTCAGTAGATTGGAACTTTATAACTAAAACATTAGAAGCTTTTAACTTTGGCCCACAACTTAAAAGATGGATTACAACTTTTTATAATGAGAGTTCCAGCTGTGTTATAAATAATGGTCACGCTTCAGAATTTTTCGCCTTACAACGTGGAGTTAGACAAGGCTGTCCGTTATCTGGAATCCTTTTCACTCTTTGTGCTGAAATTTTAGCAAACGCCATAAGAAATGATAAAAATATTTCGGGTATTAAAATTTACGGCAAAGAATTTAAAATCTGTCAATATGCTGATGATACAACTGCCTTTGTGTCTGACACAGCTTCTGCAGAAAATTTGTTTCAACTTCTTTATGCCTTTCAAGAATGCTCCGGCCTGGAGATCAATACATCTAAGACAGAAGCAATGTGGATAGGTGCAAATAAAGGTAACGAGTCAACACCTCTTAATATTACTTGGCCCTCAGGAACAATATATGCACTTGGGATTAATTTCTCGTACAATGAAAATGAATCTTATCAAAAGAATTTTGAAGAAAAATTAAAATCTATGAAAATTGTATTAAATTTATGGAAGCCAAGAAACTTGACCTTGTACGACCGAATAACTATTTTAAAATCCCTCGCTCTATCAAAACTTATATATAACACATCAGTACTTAAATTTCCTGCGATCTTCATAGCCTCGGTGAAACAAGCTATTTGTCACTTTGTTTGGAAAACCAATCCAAAAATTAAACATAACACGATGATTGGCTCAATATCAAAAGGCGGCCTAAATTTGCCTGACTTTGAAATAATAAATAATGCACTTAAAGTAGTCTGGATAAGAAGATTATTTGAAAGCAAAGAAGATGTCAGCTGGAGTCACATTCCTCTAACATTTATACGACACTTAGGAGGCGCGTTTTTATTTAAATGCAACTACGATTTAAATTATCTCAATGTAAATATCCCAATTGAATTCTATAAAGATATAATTCTAATTTGGCAGACAATGAATCAGCACACCCCGCAAACCAAAAAACAAATACTGGAAGAAATCATATGGAATAATAAATATATAAAAATAGAAGGTCTGTCTGTATATTACCAAGAATGGTACAACGCCGGAATCATTAAAGTTAAAGACATCTTCGATAAAAACAAATTTCTTACACCTAACGAATTCTGCAATAAGTTTCATTTAAAATCTTCAAACTTTCTTAAATATCTCGGATTGTGTAACGCCTTCCCCCGCGAGTGGATTCGTACACTAAAACAAACCAACCAAACCCCTACTCCGGCTGTTCCAGAAACTGTCGACATAATACCGATAAACAAACTTTCCTGTAAAATAGCGACTGAATTTTTAATAAACAAGAAGTTTCAACCTCCAACTGCAGAAAGAAGAATGAATCAAGCTAATTTAGATGACAATGCAATAAAAACTATCTACAAAATCCCTTTTAACGTCACCAAAGATATCAGACTGTCCATATTTCAGTATAAAATTGTACACCATATTTTGCCGACTAACGCTACTCTATTTAGAGATAAAATTAAAGAACAAGATCAATGCCACCTGTGCGAACAAAAGCAAACATTAAAACATTTATTTGTATCTTGCTTACATGTCCAAAGCTTCTGGACAAAATTTACACATTGGTGGAATACCAAAAATGATGACTCCATCGAGCTTAATGAAGGAAATATCATCTATGGCTTTACAAAAAATTTTGCCCTACAACTTGGTTTGAACCTCTGTTTAATAATAGCGAAACATTATATTTACACCGCTTCGAGAGAGAAAGACCAGTACTTCTTTGAAACCTTCCTTGCCGTTCTTAAAAGTAAACTCGATATAGAAAAGCACAAATCAAAAACGCAAATAAATCTGTAAAATAGGATAGTCAAAATATCAACTCCTTTATATGTATATGTATATGTGTATATATATTTCCTTTTGCTTGTTGTCACCTTTCTCACCTTTTCTTTTATGTATTTTTACACCATATTTATTTACCTATCATTTATGTAAAATTAATAACACGTTCAGTATCATTTAATAAAATAAAAAAAAAAAAAAAATAATAATAATAATAATTAACACCATGTCATAAATACATAAGTACCACCTTTCACCAAGCGAGGGGTTTTTTTATTGCTGCATGGTTCAAACAAACTCATTCTCTTCACTTGTATATCTTGCAAATCATAGATAAACAATAGTTTCATTATTGACAACAGAAGGTTAACTTATCAGTAATTTAAACAAGTTGAACATTCCACCTTTATCAAAGTTTTCTTGGTCAGCTTTTGGTTGACTTCTGGTCTATTCAATATGTTCTTCGCTCTGTGAGCATAGTCAAGCGTGCTCAGGGTTTCCTATGAAAAGATTATAAAATAGACAATAACACAGGTTGGTTAATTTGCTTCAGAAATTAAGACACTTTAAGCCTGAGGCACATATACGGAAGAAAAGGGGATGCTTATTCGAGGAAATAGGGCAAAATGATTTAATAATAATAATAATAATACCTCTAAATTACAGAGGGCTGGAGAGATGGTGGCAATTATCGAGGTTTTTGTGCGTCCACCTAGAGAATCCTGGAGAAGCCGAGTAAGTTTACTCTCTCTGTCGAGAAAAGAACGATTATTAAAAGTTTCTGTCAAAGATACATGTACATGTATAATCATAAACATGACTGAATAAATAAATGTTAAAATAAATTGGAAATAATTTTCATAATTAAAAATACATGTAGTGCTGGACAGAAATGGAGTTTCAAATATTACAATTGAAAATACATGGGCATGTAAAATTGATTGTAGGCTACAGAAAAAAAGTTAAAAACTTAACAAGTCATGTAATATTGTTACATTGTACATTAGCTGATCAACATTACAGTTCATTTTACATAACTTTTTCGCATGGTGTTGTGAAGTTCTTTGGGAAATTGGGTACTAGACTACAAACTAGCCAATTACGTTGCAAAGTACATGTATGTAACCGGTATGTAACCCAATTTCCCAACAAACTTCACAATACTACGCGGAAATGTTATGTGAAATCAACTGTAAGAGTTTCCAAACAATCATTTTGGACAAAATGGCCTTGATTTTTTAAAAATATCACCCATCAGGTCATGGAATGTTGAAGCAGAACTATTTTTCTTTTATCAACATTTTCAGTTTAACCTCATTTACAATAACACATTAAGTACAGTGTACCTGTAAGGTATGTGTGGAGCTCTTTCCACCAGTGACGTGATCACTCTTCCAAGTGTCAACAAACTCTGATTGATTGTGCCTGCATGAAAGTAATGAACAACACACAAGTTAACTGTGACACCAAGATAACTAATTGTTTAATAACAGCCTGCACAGTATTGCTAGAGTAATATAGGCCGATACTATATTACTCACTTAAGCACTTGTTCCCACAATTGCCCTATTAGTATATTACTCTAACTTGTGCCTGATATGTGGTTAAATGGAGTTTAAGCCAAGTTAAATGAGAGACAATGCTGGTCAGCGGTTGGCCGCAGGGATGCAGGGTAACCCGGTGGTTTTTGCAAGACCGTGTCGCCTTTATATAATACAGCTCCCATGTGGGTGTCAGCCCATTTCGTGCTTGTTGCCTTTCGTTGCTGGCCGTGTGATCTATTTGCTCCCTGTCCATCCCATCCTTTACACTGTAGGTAAGTATAGGGTAACTGTTTTTTCCACTGATTTTCATTGTGATCGAAGGTCAGTGGTGTCTCAGCTATTTAGAAGACATCTGCTGGGGATCAATACTATAGGTGCATGTAATGTAAACTACTGTCAGTATTTCCTACCAGCTTCTCTTAATCTTTTGTCCACTGCACCCGATCGACCAACATTTTCACTTCCCGCTAAATCCACCTTAAAGAGAAGTCAAATATATTGCTAAACTAACCTTGCCAAAATCTGTTACTGACATAATACATGTACATGTACTGGCTGATCATGATGAGTAACTGTAATTCATTGCAACACATTGTGAATTAAATACAAGACAGTAATAACGTTATCAGACCTTCAGAGAATTTCAGCTGTGTAAAGAAAGAGTGACAAGATTTCACAGCAAAACAACTTACTTCACTCATTCTTCCATTGTACATTCTACTGTCCAGGCAATTAAAAGCACATCAATAAGGATTCATACCTGGGAGGTATTTTCCCATCAAAATGAAATTATGAGGTGTGCATGAAACACAGAAAAAACACTCTGTCTGTTTTCTGGCAGTATAAAAACTTGCAAATGAAGATAACTAGGTGATGTGGTTCAAATTTTTCTTTGGTTTGAAAATTTTCCAACCAGTTTTAATTAATGTTTATTCTTCTTTTTCTCAGATTCATTACCGTAATCTGAGAAAAAAAAACTTGTTTGAAAATTTTCAAACCAAAGACAAATTTAAAACACAACATACTGTAGGCAAGAATCAGATCTACAGTACTCAAAATCAGCATATTCTATTTTACACAAAATTAAAACATTACACACCCATGATGAAAAAGCTTACCAAATTCAATTTGCCAATCTTTAATAATTCCTCACCACTGACAGAGTTCTCTTTGATGTGAATGGTAACCGAGAACACTGAATGGGATCGACTGAAAAAAATTCAATAATATTAAGAATTTAATTTCAATGTCAAATATTCTGACTTGCAAAAGCTAAATAAATTGGGACTCGAAAACTGAAATCAAATTTTTAAAATTTTTTTCTAAAATTAGTTTTTATAATATTATAATTTGACTTCATTAATCATCATGCACGAACTGCTATCAGTGGTTATCCTGTGGCATCCACAGGACACCCAGTCTCCCTTCTTGATTTACACCTGGTTTATTTAGTCTGTACCTTGAGTGTGCATTCATAAGTGTCGCAGCTGTCTGCCTCTTAGCCCTGCCTCTCTCTAGTATATTGTACACATCATCTTTATCATGTACAACAAGCTCCTCAAGTCCTTGAATGACAACTGAACCCTAAAGAACAAGTTAAAATTACACAAAGTGGGAATGGGTGGGTCAAGACAAAGAGGACAGGGGGGTGAGGGAAGGGAAACACTTAAATGGGTTTTGCAGCAGAAAAATAGTGTCAATGAGTTACACAACACTGTAGAAGTAACAATAAAAACTTATTTGTATTTAAGCTTGCATTTTCTACTTTTTAACCCTGTACTGTACATACATTATATAAGTAATAGTTTAGTTTCACTATCTTATTTTTATATTAATGTAATACACATAAGTACATAATAGTTAAGTTTCACTATCTTTCAATATCTACTGTACATGTAAAATGCACATATTATGAACATACATTTACATGTATGTAATATGTGCAATATACATGTAAATTTTACATAAAAATTATTATTTATTATAATAATTATTTACAGCTGAGTGAATGTCCAATAGTTTCCTGAGCTTGAGTTGTTTCATGTAATTCAAATTTGACAGCTATGTTCATCTTCAGTCTCACCTTTCGAGTAGAGTCTTCAAAAAGACGCATTTTTTGATTGTCCATGCTCAAGCTAAGTAAATCGAACAGCTCTTCATTGTAAATCTCTAAAAACGACACCCTGACAGAAAACTCACAATCCTGAAACACAAAGCATTATTACAACCATTGGTAAAAATTCAATTCATAAAATTCTAATATTTGATTTTTGCTACCAATATAGAATTTAATGTTTCCTTATAAGACACAAAATTCTAAGAGAAATTTAATATATTAGGTGTATCCTATATCTATTGTGGTTAAACTTTTTTTTTGGTTTGAAAATTTAAAACCAGTTTAATTTTTACTTTCCATTCTCTTAGATTCATTTCTTTAATCTGGTTATACAGTAGTTTTTCCAGGGCTGCACGCTCTAGCAGTGTCCAGGTGACATAGGTGACCATGCACCATGTATATGTTGTGGTTTAATTTTTTTCTTTGGTTTGAAAATTTTCAAATCAGTTTATTTTTTGTTTTCCCAAGTTGTCTCAGATTCATTACAATAACCTGAGACAAAGGAAAGGAAAAATGAAACTGGTTTGAAAATTTTCAATTGAAACCAAAATAAAAATTTAACCACAACATAATACATTGTACAAGTCATGTACAAGCTTATAGCTGCTGGGCACCCTTAATTTTATAGCAGGACTCCCTTTGGGCTATGATAACTCTTAGAACACGACCTTGGTCTACAAATTATTACTACACACACAGCAAATAAAATTGTCAACAATGACAATATCATTTGCTGTTTGCATAATAAAATAAAAATAATGAGAGTAATTATTATCAACAATGCCCAGCATACATTATCTTAAGAATAATGATGAGCATGTAACTTGATAACTCACTGTTTGACTGTTAAGTTTTTCCAACAACTGATGCATGGTGCGTGGAATTATTCCAGCTAAAGGATCCTAAAAGAAGCAACAATAATTTTTTAAAAAAGAAACTCATCAATTTAGTTCAGATAATACATTGTCTGATGCCACCATCAGAAGCTTATTCACCTCTTCCCATGAGCAATCCTCTTGACTTCTCTCTCCTTCCATGGTGTAAGTTTTCCCTGTACCTGTCTGACCATAACTAGAAGCAAAAACAGACAGTCAACTCTCTCAAAGCGGACACCCCTGTAAGGCAGACACCTCCTCTATTAGATTACAATGTAGGCGGACATCGATATCAGTGGCCAGCTCATTCTGGCAGAATTTCACTTGTTTGTCTATGACTAATACTCTTAGTTTATAAGGCGGCAGGGCTCGAGACTAACGGTAGCCAACTAGCCAAAGTCTAGTAAAAAATCAGTTTTGGCTAATGGATTTTTGCTTTCACTAGCCATTTGGGCTAGTGAAAATCATAAAGCACCGGACGGAACCAAACTGAAAATTATTTCTGATGAATCGCAAAAGCCAATTGACAGACCAAAAACCGTGAAACATAGCTGTATAAACTGTAGACAGTCACAGATATCATATTTTTAATGCCTTCAACCAATAATTTGAAATACATGTAGCGATAATGTTTTTTTTTTTGGAAACCGATTTTCTTTTTCTGGGTGACCAGAGTTTTTGTCAGAGCCGGAACACCGGGATCTCTACTTGGCTATTTCAATTATTGTTCCGGCTATTTCTTACAAAAAATGTGCTAATGTAGTGAAGTTCAGTACATTTAGTACAGTAACAGTCTTGTTCGTTCTACGTTTCTCCATGTTTCGTTACGTACGACGTAAATCTTGTCTTCATAACAATTTTCGGTACGATATTAATATTATATCTTATTGAAGCTTCCCCGTGCATTACATTAGTACGTTCGTAATAAGGTCTTATATTACATTTTCCCCAGAGTGTACGTTCATAAGGTGTTAAATTTATCTTCTCGACGTTTTCCGTACGTTCGTTAAGTATTACTAGTCTTACCTTCTCGACGTTTTTCCGTACATTTGTTCGTTCGTAAGGTGTTAGTCTTACCTTCTCGACGTTTTTCCGTACGTTTGTTCGTTCGTAAGGTGTTAGTCTTATCTTCTCGACGTTTTTCCGTAAGTTTGTTCGTTCGTAAGGTGTTAGTCTTATCTTCTCGACATTTTTCCGTATGTTAGTACGTTCATAAGATGTTAGTTTTTTCTTCTCGATGTTTTTCCGTACATTTGTGCGTTCGTAAGATGTCAGTTTTATCTTCTCGACGTTTTTCCGTACGTTAGGACATCCGTAAGGTGTTAGTCTTATTTTCTCGACGTTTCTCCGCAGGTAAGTACATTCGTAAGGTGTTAGTCTTATCTTCTCAACGTTTCTTCGTACGTTAGTACGTTGTAAGGTGTCAGTATGAGATTAAAGAAGAAAACTAAAAGATCAATGTGTTTCCAAGTCTTGAGATTTTTGTTGTTAACCAGTATGACACGATCATGTTATTGCCCCCCTCCCCAATCCCCACCCTACCTCCCGTACAAGTCTGGCTAGTGAAAATATATTTTGGCTAGTGAATTCAAACCTGTCACTAGCCACTAGGCAAGTAAGCTGAAACGTTAGTCTCGAGCCTTGGGCGGACACCTTTCTTAGGAGGTCACCCATAACTGGTCTCGAAGGTGTCTTGCCTAGAGACAGTTTATTGAATTACTACATGTAACAGTAACTGAAAGCTCAAGAGAGAGCGAGAGATGATGAGAAAAACATGTGTGAAAATTTGAGCTCTCTCTTCACAGTAAAGATAAAATTGATACATGTATGTGTCGAGATACAGTTTTTCCGTGATGGAAGAATTCTTGTATTTCACTGATGTTTATATAATGACTATAGACCTTCATGAGTGATTGACTGATCTGAGGCTGACATAGTCAGGGGTTCCAATATAAGCCGGCTAGCGGCGGTGTACCACCGCCTACTTCGCCTCTCACCACAGGTTACTGTAACTGTCTTACATTTCACTCAATTTCATGATCAGAATGCTGGAAATTGCATTTCCGAGCCTCTAGATTTCAAAATTTTTTGGGGGCAGGGTCTTACAGCCCATTGTCTGCCACAGCCGCCTATTATACCTTGGCCAGCCACCTACTTCAATTCTTATTGAAACCCTGCATAGTACTAGCACTATACTAGCAGTGGTAGTACTACATAATCGTAGCAGTAGTAGAAGTGCTAAGTTGAAGTAGTTGACAGTTACAGTTGTCCTTTTACGAGTTTTAGAATGGACTTACGCAAAGATTGTGCAGTTGTATCCCATCAAGACTTCATCTAAGATTGGTACCACAACTGACCGATAAACATCAATCTGTTTGGTTTCAGGGGCAAACACTCGATCAAATGTAAATGTTTTTGTTGTTGTTGACAATGAGGAAGTGTTTCCAATGTCATGTTTGACAACAATTTCCCGTTTTAAGGGATGGCACTTGACCACAGATGGTGAGCCTTCTTTGGCTTCTTTTCCATTACGAGGCCTACAATAAAAACAATAACACTCTCAACAAATATTTTTGGAGTAAAATGAGTGCTTTTGTTGCTCTACTTTATAACTGTATTACTTATACAGTGGAACCTCTACTTTGGGACACCTCCATTAAGGAGAAGCTTCTCCTTGTCCCAGATGGCAAAACGCTCATATAATCTTTGTAAATATCATCTCTATAAAGGGACATCTCTATTAGGGGACACTTCTACTGGTCCTGATGGTGTCCAATTAATGAAGTTTCCACTGTACATAAAAATTGATTTTTGACAATATGAACGGACAACTCTGATAGTAAAAGTCAACTGATGACTGACTTATTACACTTCTTAATATTATTTTCAATTATTTCCTTGGAGATCTCAGAAGGAATAGGGATTTCAAGTTTCATGCATTCAATGGACAGGAAAGGTTGCAATTGCAAGATACATTTTGCACTGTAGTTCATTTTTGCTTGGCTAAACTTAGTTAGCAGCCTATATCAAAACTTTGTAACACATACTTAAATACTCCAGCAATGAAATTTCTCATACACTGAGCAATAAGCTTTAATAGTTTGCATTGCAAGGATTTATAACATTGAGCTTTGTATAAAATATGCTCATACATTTATAAGAACTCCTTGTAATGTCCTTTACTGGCTAAATGAAGTTATATTATTTTATAGCTCAGCGATTCACGAATTAGCGTTATCGAAGTTCTCATTTCAGAAAAAGAGGTAATTCGATAGCAGATCTCGATCTTTGCTAGCAAAGGCGCCATTTTTTATTTGCCTGATCGCGACGGAAGACTTAAACTATTTTCATAAGGCTGAACTAGATATCTCATCGAAGATTTATGATAAGCATGCTACACATGATTTAAGTACTTCAATCCATCGTCTGCTGTCAAATCAATTTCTTTCTTGATCAAATAACGAGAAATAAAACTAAAACGTAAGTTTACATGTAGGTTACAAATCGATTTAGTATTAGCGTAGCTTACCGACACCGTACGACCACTTGAATATTCTTTTCCTGGGGAGTTTTCGTTTTTACCATTTTGATTTCCCACTGTTAAGTAGGGTGTCTTTCTACTTGACTCCTTTCACTGAAAAAGAAAATTAGACTTTCTTGTGACACAAAATCGCAGAAGTTCTGCAGCTTGATCTCTCGTTCGCGTTTTCTGTAAACTCGTTCGATTTCCGAGCCAGATTTGAACGGACCAATCAAATTCAACGATCATGGACACGTGAAGGTGCGTGAATTTCCCAAAATGCATGGCGCTTGTATTCTGCTGAGTGAGGAGGGATAAAAGCCTTGTTTTGTTTTTAAGTAAATTTTTCCGCATTTTACTCAGTAATTATCAATGCTCAAGAGATGACATTTGTTTTCCCGTCCATCAATGGAACGGAGAAGCCGAAAGAAAGAAGTGGCCACGTCGCGGTTCATTTTGACGGCTACTTAGTGGTTTGGGGAGGCTATTATCGCGTACGTATCAATAAGCTTTATAGCAATTAATATAGGTGTCTTAGGTGCTGCAACAGTGCACGGACGATTTTAACGCAATATTTTGTTGCGACAACATGCCTGTCCATGCCAAAAGGAGCTGAAGTTGAGAGCTAAGCCATCCAAACACTGCCCTTCCCCCGTTCACCATATGGAGGTGCAGCGACAGTGTAGTTGTTAGGGCATGCATGCATTGGGCTTCAGAACTGCTTCGTGAAGCACAAGCTGCCTGCGAGTGTTTTACCCACCCTCAAGTGTTTTTGTTTCAATTCCCAAGTGCTTTTATAACTTAACAATGCAAATGGAGGAAGTTAACTACGGTATTCCCTTCGTAAAATCGCCCTTTATTTATGCACACCCATACTGTACTGCTGGTAACATGCCCCCCCCCCCCCCTAAATTGGTGGCTAAATTAGCGGGAAGCAAACGAAATGTTTTGCTGCCCCGGTGGCTAAACGAGGAAACATTGTTACAGGAACAAAGGGTCACGCATGCACATTGTTGTACGCTCGCTGGTCCGCTCGCCATTGCTAGGAACCATTTTTTATGAGCAGCACTGGAAACTAGTCAACATTGCTTTCATGGTGGCTAAACTGGGAAACACATGTTTCGGAAGCAAAATTTGTGTTCGAGAAGCAAAAATGTTTTTGACCTGAGGCAAAAACATTTTCTTGTTTCCGAGCAGTAAAATTTGTTTCTGCAACATGTTTCCCGTGCGGCTAAACTGGGAAACATTTGCCTCTGCAACAATGTTTCTGCAACAATGTTTCCTAGTTTAGCCAGGCCTTAATGAACCCGATCTGACCAATCATAGCAACGCATGTCTTTGAAGATTTTATTAAAAGATACTATAAACTCAGTCTGACCAATTGAGAATGCATGCAGATAATGCGCAGGGACTTTTACTAGCAAAAACATAACCCTGTAAATCTGGTTTCATTCCAGTATGGTCCTGAAGAATTTCCTGGATTTTATTTTGATGAATATCACCCCAGTAATGAGGTGTGGCTGTACTGTATTGAGACGTCCACATGGTGAGTTCTGTGTTTTATGCTTCAATGGAGCCTCCTTAACACAACCACTAACAGGATGTTAACGAAGGACCTTAATGAGGAACCATGCTGAGAGGGTTCCTTATGCCAGTGTCTCGCACCACAGCTTGCCAACATAACTTTATATTTATTAAATAATCATTAAAGGTGAATTCTACTACTCATTTCATCTACTACTCATCTCATCATTTTAGCAAATTATGCAGGTGCAATATTTTCTGTCAGGAGTTTAAATTTTTGATTTTAGCCATGTACATATCACCAGCTACAGTGTACATGTATATGTGCTGAAAATTGGTTAATACTATGTAATTCTGTTATCACCTACCAGCAACTGGTTGTTGATGTAATTTTTATTCCACTTTACATCAATTCGATGATAATAGAGTGGTTTTCAGTTGACTGTTGTAAAACCAAAGTAATTACAATGACCAATCTCAGAACTCGCAGACAATCTGATGAACCAATCAGAACTCAAATCAAATAAAGGTAGCATATACATGCCTGAAGCACAGGAAAATGTGTGTCAACAAGTCACGATTGGTTTTGGATTTACTTCTGATTGGTTCATAAATTGGTGCGAATTTTTTTTAGCCAATCATATCATAGAGCGTAGAAATGCAAAACCAAAGCAAATTGCTTTGATAAATTGAAAACTGCTGTATTATTCTAATGTACTGACAGTTCTGTCTTGATGTTTGTAGGAAATCCATTGAAACAAGTGGAGAGGAGCCGCCTCCCATATCTGGTTCTTCAGCATGTCTTATGGATGGAAAATCGATGTATGTTTTTGCTGGACACCATAATAGGGGACCATCTTCCGATGTAAGTTTTCTTTAAAAAATGCTGCCTTGTAACTGGAAAGTAGTTTTCCTTTAGACATGTTGTACTTAATCAGATCATATCGGGTAAAATCTCCCCCCTGCTGCACTTTGAGTTTATTTCGGAAAGTCACTCTCGTAGACAGACACCTCTCTTAGACAGACACTTTGCATAGGCAGACACTTTTCTTAGACACACTTTTCTAAGTCACACACTTTTCTTAGACAGACACTTCTCTTAGACACTTTTCTTGGACAGACACTTTTCTTAGACAGACACTTTTCATACACAGACACCTCTCTTAGACAGACACCTCTTAGACAGACACTTCTGTTAGAGAGACACCTCTCTTAGACAGGCACTTCTCTTAGACACCTCTCTTAAACAGACACCTCTCTTAGACAGACACTTCTCTTAGACAGACACCCCTTTATGACATAACATTATGTCTCTAAGAGAGACGCCTCTTCTCCATTTTGTTACAGAATTCAACCCTCCCTAACTAATGAGTTGAAGTCTTGATATTGAACAGTTTTGCATTCCTTTTGATGATTTTAGTTTTCATAGGTTTTTGTATTAGATTTAAAGACATTTGTGTGGGAAGATCAGAGACAGACCCTTTTCTTAGACATACACCACTCTTAGACAGACACTTCTGTTAGACAGACACCTCTCTTAGACACATCTCTCTTAGACAGACACTTTTCTTAGATAGACACTTCTCTTAGACACTTTTCTTGGACAGACACTTCTCTTAGACAAACACCTCTCTTAGACATACACCACTCTTAGACAGACACTTTTCTTAGACAGACACTTCTCTTAAACAGTCACCTCTCATAGACAGACACTTTTCTTAGATAGACACCTCTCTTAGACAGACACTTCTCTTAGACATTTTTCTTGGACAGACACTTTTCTTAGACAGACACCTCTCTTAGACAGACACTTTTCATAGACAGACACCTCTCTTAGACAGTCAGACACCTCTCTTAGACAGACACTTCTGTTAGACAGACACCTCTCTTAGACAGACACTTATCTTAGACACCTCTCTTAAACATACACCTCTCTTAGACAGACACCTCTCCTAGACAGACACTTCTCTTAGACACCCCTTTATGACATAACATTATGTCTCTAAGAGAGATGCCTCTGCTCCATTTCGTTACAGAATTCAACCCTCCCTAACTAATGAGTTGAAGTCTTGATATTAGACAGTTTCGAATTCCTTTTGATGATTTGAGTTTTCATAGGTTTTTGTATTAGATTTAAAGACATTTGTGTGGGAAGATCTCACCAGCAGGATCCAGGGAAATCCTCCATCAGAAAGAGACAAACTGTGCTGTTGGACTCACAATGATTTGTAAGACAGTATATAATTGATCTATTTACTGTATCAATTTCAAATATTTACATAGGAAAAGTCATACATGTATGTTTTGTTTTGGTGCCAGTTGCTTTCTACCATTAGATTGCTTTCAGGGGTTGAACATTGTACTTTTGGGTGTGTCTCTAGTGGGGAAGCAAGGCAAAGTGCTGTAATGTAGTATTTAGTACATTGCACTTTTAACCAAATGGTCAGTGGCCCGGGGAGGGTACTTTCTTATATAAGCTACAGTATATGGGTAATAATGTGCCACTGTGGAAGGGTGTTTAGACTGGGATATGGTATAGAAATTAGAGAATTTTGGTCTAGTATAGGTATATTTGCTGGGAAACTGATCAGCGTTATGAAGAATTAAGTCTAGAATACGAATCAAAACTCGAAAGAGAAAGAGCCTCCCCTAATTAAACGGAAATAAAATCATCGAGGAAACATTGTTGACAGATGGTTTTGGTATGTTGGACTGTAGTAGTGATCAATAGTCTCTGCCTTTTTGCTTTCTTAGGGCCTGTTTACAGCCGGGCTAACACATAGCCCGCCTTTACATGGGTGGGCTATTAGGGCGGGCTATCATATAGGTGAGCTATCTTTTTTTTGGCGGGCTCTTAACCCATTGACACCTGAACCGCCTGTAACCGCCCGTACAAGACTCCACTGCTTTAAAAAATTGTAACTTTCTCAATCGTGCGAACATTGCCTTAACTAGCAGTTGTGAGCATTGACTAGAAAGTCTTTCAAATTGAGATACCCAATAAACACAAAAAAGTCAGCGATTTTTGCAGAATATCAGCGTTTGAATTTGGACAATAACGAAAATGACCGTTTTTAACGTCATAGAAAAACAACAAAAATCACGTTTTTGCCTTTAGTTTTTTTTATTCAAATCATTGTGGCAAACCCAAAAGTCAACATTTACAGCAAAATTCAGTCCTAGTCCTAGCTTAGCAGTGAATTTTTTTGCTCTTATTCGTTGCTCGGGCCTAGCTACAGCTTCTTATACTAGTGCATACTCACCTTGCCTCGATTTTCAACATCACCACCGCACTGCATGCTGGGAAATAAACAGATGTTTCGACAGCGTCCATTCCGTCCTCCACAATTTTCATATATATACGAAGTCCACAGCCACTCTGACCCACCGCCGAAATTTCGCGCTTGTTGTGTTAATATGCCGCGGTAGGTCGAGAAATTCATCCAGAGTCGAGTCCCAAAGCTACTTCGTTTCCAGGCGGCCATTTTTCCAGTTCAACGAGCAACGAGCCAAATTCGTAAACGAAGTACAACACCTAACTCGCTTCATTGAGAAGTGGACTCTGAACTACCTCCAAGCTTAATGATGCTCATCAGGCAGCTACTAAAGATGAAAAATGGCTGTGAACTTACCAAAAATCGTAGATAATTCATATTGGACCCTTTATTGCAAATCAACCAAGCAAAATGAGATCGTCACAATGACGTTTCCAGTAAACTCGAGCCTTCAGTGTTTTAGAACAGCAGCACTTTCAATGGTAACTCCAAACATGAAGTCACGAAATCCTATGGGGCGTGTGTATGCAGAAAATCACTGAAAAACGTAAAAATCCTCAGGTGTCAATGGGTTAAATTGTTTTGGCGGGCTCATGTTTTGGCGGACTTTTTTTATTGCAACGGCACGCTTTATTAAGCACGACATATTAACAAACATGGCAGCAAGAAGAAAGGCTATAGCGGCGAGTTTGCTGTTTTTATTGCTTGTTTTCACGGGTAATTTCAAGTCAAAAGAAATAGCCCGCCTAGGAGGGTGACCCTGGGGTGACCGTTTACATGCAGAAAAGATAGCCCACCTAGGAGGGTTTCCCTGGAAAGCAGACAGGGTGACCCGGGTAGGCGGGTGACCCTGTCTATCATGTAAACACTTCAGTGTGCTTTGTAAAGAAATGTATGAAAAGTTGGCCCTCCCAGGTAGCCCGGCTAGGAGGGTGACCCTGCTACCCGGGTCACCCTCCCTCCATGCAAACAGGCCCTTAGACAAGGAACTACTGTGTCACTTTAACTACCTTACCTTAGTATGATTGTGCTAGGTACATCCAAACGTACAAGTCAGAGGTTGTTACTGTCATAACTCCTAGTGCAATTACTGTAACATAAATTATGTAGTAAACATGTACATGTATGCAAGAGGCACCTGTGAACAGCAGGGTCATCTGTAGGAGCATCATGAGAACAGATGCTCAAAAAGCTGATCAGAAAAGAGATAAGTGATGAAGCAAGTGTCAAGGGGTGAGAAAGTTCTCACACCTTTATCAAACACCCTGTTCGACTGTAGGAGGGGGTAAATAGGTTCGCGGATTGGGGGAATCGATTTGGTCTTGAAAAGCTCATAGATTGCAGATTTTAGCGATAAATTAAGTGGATTTGAAAATTACCGTGGATTGCAGATCAGCAGAAAATTTTGGCCGGGATACTGGACTTTGTCTGTCTAGAAGATTGTGAACCGGATCATTAATTTTCGGTCAGCCTTGGACGGTATGTTGGTGTTTTAACAACTTTTTTTTTTTCAGTTTCACCATCGAAAAACAAAACAAATATATATACCCGTGTGCAGTATATTTATATTGCGGAAAGTTTTAAAGTGTAATATTGATCCGGATTTGAACATAAATAATGTCGGATCGACGGATCGGGCCAAAAAATAGCACGGATCTGCAGATTTGCATAGACCTATTCACCCGCCTCCTGTAGCAACTGTCTAAGAGGCTGGTGCTGCTGGATTGCCAGGCTGTACAGACAACACTGCTTCTCAACAAACTAACCTACACTTGGAGTTGGTACAATCCATTGTCTCCTGGATTGGGCTGTACAGACAGCGTTGCTCATCAATAAACTGCCACACACTTAGCACATTTGTGCAATCCATTTTCTCCTAGAGTGAAAAGATGCCAAAAACAATTTATTGTATTAAAGAATCATCAAGTTATTTTTAATGACTTTTTAAAATTATTTTTAATAAATAATATATTTCCCCCACAGGATTCTATATTTTGGAGGATATGGAATAGCTCCTGACCCTGGAGTAGTTGATCAGTCTAATGGATACTTTGCCTTCAACTCCAGTGATGGGGAACAGTTTATTGTAAGTATAGAAAAAATAAAAATCTTCCATTATAATTTACTGCACATGTGTATGTGTAGCAATTTACTAGCACTGTGCCCAGACCTTATTTTTTTGGTGAGATAGGGGGTGGAGTGGGGATCTGGATCTGCCACTGCAAAAAAATATATATATATATTCAATAAAAAGCTTTCTTAAGCAGATATGCTTTTAGTCTCTTCTTCAAGACATTTGCTAAAGAACTAGATTTAATATAAAAAGGCAGCAAATTCCAAAGCTTTGGTGTGCACACTTAAATGAGAGTGACTTTAGCATCAGTTTCAAAGCAGATGACAAGCTGCGCTGTGGAGAGTAAGGCTCTTTGAGATCAGGTAAGTACTGAGGTGTGAAGCCTTGCATCGCCTATATACATTAAACATTTAGCAGCGCCTTAAATTCAATAGTATGCTGTTGAACAGGCAGCAAATGTAACTCAATAAGTAGTGCTGTAACATGATCTGATCCTGTTGACATCGCGACAAGGTCGACAAGCCTTAAGCTGCAGAATTTAAAACATATTGCAAGCGCTGTAAATTCAGGGCTCGAAATTAAAAAAAATTCTCAATTGCAATTTACGAGTAATTCCTAAAATTTAGTCGCAAGTTCTAAAATTTTAGTCGCAAAAAAAAGAACTAACTACTACCACCGGAACCGGAAATGAGAAACGAGAAATTTCTGACAAAGTCTGAAAAAGTGAGCCAGTGATACACTTCTTGGAAACCGCGTTAATGGAGCATGAAATCGACGATTAAGTCACGCAACATTCAACGTGAATTTTGCAGGATTTTTCGGATAAAATTACAACTACCAGTTACAACTAAGACACAAGACTGTTAAATATAATTCCTTTATTAGCTAGGCCGTATAACAGTCGCAAAATTGCGACTAACAGACAAATTTTAGTCGCAAAAGCGAAATCTTTAGTCGCAAATGCGCCTGATACAGGGGCAATTTCGAGCCCTGGGCCTGTAATAAATTCTTGTGGAGACCATGTACATGTTGGTGTTTAAATTCAAATGATTGATTGGAAGTAAATCTTTGACCATTTAGGACATTAACAGAGGGTGGAACAGTCACTTGTTTGTTTTGAATACAAGTAGTCTAACATGGAGCCAACCAACAACAAAGGTATGTATAAACAGGCCGCTCCCCCCCCCCCCCCCCCCCATGTCGGGGGAGAGGGAGGGGGAGGGGGAGGGGGAGGGGGAGGGGGAGGGGGAGGAGGCTCTCCAATATAATCACTTGAAAGTGACTGTATATTATCCACCAACTTTTGTTTTTCTGTTTTAAGGGTCGACGACCATCACCGAGAGCAGCGCAGGCAGCTGCTAAACTTGCAAATATTGCCTATCTCTTTGGAGGAAGATATATGGTATTTAATCATTTTAAATTATTAATAATAATTTGTCATAATATTGCACTCGAATTTTATTTTATAATTTTATTAATGTGTATTAATTTTTTAAATTACAATATTAATTATCATTTACTAGCTTTAGATTGTTTACAGCTCCCAAACGTCATACATACATGCTAAAATTTGAATATTGTCAAAAGCTGGCTAATCTCAGTTTTCAAATGAAGAATGATACTCGCAGTTATGAACGCAATATAAGCAATTGCGAAAAGAAGCCTGAAAAAAAAAATTCAGGACTTCAACGGGGTTCAAACCCGTGACCTCGCGATACCGGTGCGATGCTCTACCAACTGAGCTATGAAGCCACTGACGTTGGGAGCAGGTCAATTATAGGTTCATATGTTCCCGTGAAAGTGATATATATGAAATAAATCATATATGAACTGCGGAAATGAAATCAAATGAAGAATGATACTCGCAGTCATAACTGCGAGTATCATTCTTCATTTGATTTCATTTCCGCAGTTCATAATTATATGATTTATTTCATATATATCATTGCACAATCTCAGTTTTGCATGGTTATGAATGAACTTATGCAAGTTGTCCCTCACAGTGGTTTAACACGCGACCTATCGCACGTCATTCCAGACGGTGAAACTTAAGTTTGGTGGACGTCAATCAAAGGAAAGCCGTTAACATTGTTTTATAAATTTTGACTGGATTTCAAACAATTTTACCAAAAAGAAATAGTAAAAATTTAAAACTACCAAATTCGAAGTCAATTACAGTTTTAAAGGGAAGATTTTATTTAACATGATAAAAAATTGGCGCTGTGTGCAGCGGCAGCTTTATGATTGTGATCCGCCTACTATAGGTGGTTTTCATGTTACGTCATCGCCGCCATGCTGGTGGACATAAACAATAGTTCTCTCATTAGCTCCTTTTGTTCGTCCACCAGCATTTGTTCGTTTCACTATTGTTATCTATGGCTCTAGAGATTGATTGCAAACCACCTATTCGTCGTGCCACAACTGAGTTGCAAATTATCACGTGCAGTGAAATTTAAAGTTTTATTCTAAAATTACGGTTTCTGCAAACGGCAGCTTTTCTTTTTGTTTAAACTGGCTTGGAAATCAATTTTGATTAAGTTTTACCTTCTCTTAGCGGGTAAAATTGTCGATTTTTTACCTCTGTTTGCTTGAAATCCTGTCAGAATCTAAAATAATTTTAACGACTTTTCTTCGATTGACGTCCACTAAAACTCAACTTTATCTGCCGCTTTTGAAGGCGGTGGGTCGCGTGTTATTGGTAACCGCTGTAAAAAAGTTTTTCAGTTTATTCTTCATATTAATTTACAGGAAAAACGACGAAATGATCTCCACTCCCTCAACATGGACACTTTGGAATGGAGTGATAGGTAATGGTACTCGCATAACACTGAACAATACAGTTGACATTTACGTTCAAGACTTTATGGTCTTTATTCAGCTGCCTGTTATAAAATTCATAAACAAGAACAAATTAAAACAAAACACAGTCAATTTGACATGTATGTTGCAATAATACATCAGGCTTAGCCTACAAAGCTGGCGTATTTGGCGGGCGGGCGAGCGCTGATTAAACCGCGGACGTCTGCAGGCTACATCAGGCTCGATTACCGGCCTTGCTGGCGTAAATCAATCTCGTCCCCAGGGTATCTCTTCTTCCCGAGGCTCCAGGGGGCGGGAAGATGACAGACCCTGGGAACGAGGTTGGGGGTAAATGAGCCTGCGTGCGATCAAACCCACGATAAAAAGACAAGCCGGCGTCCGGATCGATGTCTTTCATTTAATCTTTTCTTCGGAGGAGAAAACAAGGAGACGGTTTGTGCGCAGGCTAAACCACTGAACGGAATCGTGAAAGAGGCGAAACTGTAGCAAAAATGGCGATCACAAACTTCACCGGAGAGGAAAAACAGACAACAGACGTACCTGCACTACACTTTTGCTCACCAGAATTAACTGGAGGGGCACATAAAGAGCTTATATGTCTTATAGCATTGAACATTTTCCTTTCCATCTCTGCGTTTCTGGGGAACTCCTTAATCCTGGCTGCTCTTCACAAGAAATCTTCCCTTCGTTCGCCGTCTGAGCTTATGTTTCGTTGCCTGGCAACTTCAGACATCTGTGTCGGGCTTATTTCAGAACCGGCTATTGTTGTGTATTGGATGTCTATTGTGATGGAAAGTTGGAAAATGTGTTACTACGCAGCAATCTTAAGCCATCTCACAGGCTATATTTTGGGTTCAGTGTCTCTGTTGACATTGACTGCAATAGGCGTGGACAGACGCTTCGCTCTGTTGCTGGGGCTCAGATACAGACACCTTGTAACTTTGAAGCGAACGTGTATAACAGTAATTGCTCTTTGGGTTGTGTCCATCGTCGGTACGGCACTTTATTTTTTGAATTATCTCATCACCTTATGGTATGGTAACATCGTCATACTATTTTCTCTGGTAACTTGCATTTACACGTATACAATGATTTTTCGATTTATTCGCCAACGTCAATCTCAAGAAAAAAGAAAATCTCGTGGCCAAGGACAACCGAACCGAAGAATTCATTCATTGAACATTGCGCGATACAGAAAGTCAGTGTCCAATGCACTCTGGATACAGTTGGCCTTAGTTGTTTGTTATCTACCATATGTCGTAGCACAAGCGGTTTTGCCTGTAACTCCAAAAGGCCGACTTTCTCGACCTGCTTTTCTTGTTAGGGCACTTACAGTGACTTTAGTATTTCTTAACTCATCACTAAATCCAGTTCTATATTTTTGGAGAGTCAGAGAAATAAGAAGAGCGGTGAAGAATACTCTCAAACAAATTTGCTGTAATTGAAATTAAAGCTCCGCTCGTTCAAAGCTTTCGCTGTTGAGATGTGTTCCAACAAGGTTTTTGGCGAAAATAACAGGAAAACGTTTTGTTAGAATTCAACTATGTTTTGAAGCCTTTGCGGCAGCAGGATTTTAAATAATACATGAAGGTTTTCGCCGAGAGTTTTATTCCTATAAACGGTACCAATAAAGTCTCTCTTTAGTATCAGTCTGATTTCAAGTAAAGTGTATAAAAAGGAAAGGAAGAACTAATTTAATTCGTGATGATAATCCGCATGAGCCGCCGGCAATGAACGGTTTGAAGACTAAACGGAAACCAAACAAATATACTCTTAGAACGAATGCCCTCCTACATGGCGAAAACGTAAAGAAGAGAAGGGCATTGGGGTTTTCGGTTTCGGTCATTTTTGAGATCGGTTCTTTCTTTTTTTTTTGCCCTCAAAATTTCCGGTTTTTCTGTTTTTGTATAGGTAAGGTAAGGCAACAACTTTATTTATAGAGGGTGACACTTCACAGTCTTCACTGACGAACCAGTGGCCCTCTATCTTGGCCCTCTATCCGTCGTGGTTTTCGGTTTTTCCCTTTTTAAACATCCGGTTTTCGGTTTTTATGATAAAGAAAGGTGGTTTTTCAGTTTTGTTTTTTCGCATCCTAGTTTCTAGACCTTTTTATTTAACCTCGATCAACCCGTGTAGGTTCACGTGATGCGCCATCCAAGTGATGTTGCCGGTAAAAGTGGCCCACAAAAGGCAATGGACGTTTTGCCTAATTCTATTGCAATAGCTTTAAAATGAAAGAAGAAAGACGAGCTTATAGAAATCGCTTATGGAGGGTGGCCGCTTAATACAGGGCCGTTATATACAGGTTCGACTGTAGTTATATTTCTCTGTGGTATCAAGGGTCAGGGGTTAAAGGTTTGTGAATTTGCCATTTTGATCAAGTCAGCGGTTTTTCGGTTTTGATCGATTTTTAAGAGAAAAAAGGAAGAGACTCATATAGCGCACATATCATGTGAGTCACATGTCTCCTGGCGCTTTACATACACTTTTGAGAATTAGATCGGACGTCAGCTTATGAAGGCGCCTCAGGCAGCCGCTATCGGTCCATTGTTGATCTCATCTCCCCTACCCCACCCGTGAACAATGTATGGCACTGCGGGTGGTCACAGCCAGGGTTTTGTTATGTCCTCAGTGGTTCTTTTACGTCCCCAACGGAGACGGGACCGCCATTTCTACGTGCTCATCCGAGGGACGTGAAGGTCTAAATAAAACACGTGAAGGTCCAATAAAACCTCTCTTTAGTATCAGTCTGATTTCAAGTAAAGTGTATAAAAAAGAAAGGAAGAACTAATTTAATTCGTGATGATAACCATGAGCCGCCGGCAATGAACGGTTTGAAGACTAAACGGCGGAAACCAAACGAATAAACTCTTAGAACGAATGCCCTCCTCCATAGCGAAAACATCAAGAAGAGGAGGGCATTGGGGTTTTCGGTTTTGGTCATTTTTATGATCGGTTTTTCCGTTTTTGCCCTCAAAATTTCCGGTTTTTCGATCGGTTTTTGTATAAGTAAGGTGAGGTGAGGTAACAACTTTATTTATAGAGCGTGACACTTAACAGTTTTCACGGCTGACGAACCAGTGGCCCTCTATCTTGGCCCTCTATCCGTTGTGGTTTTCTGTTTTTTTCCTTTTTAAACATCCGGTTTTCGGTTTTTTTGAGCTATTTTGAAAAAAATAGCTCATTAGCAGGCGCAAAGGTTGGTTTGTGATGTTAGTATGTTTGTTAGCTTGTTTGTTTGTTTGTTTGTTTGTATGTATGTCTTGGGTTATGTCACACCAATCAGATTGCCTCTAGTATGTACACCGTGTACTATGTCAGCCAATCAAATTTTCGCTTCTAAAATGGTATTACTGAAGGTCAAAGAAGGGCACTTGACATGAATTGAAAATCAGCCATCTTGAATCTCCGCGATTGTTGCCGCAAACACTAAAAGTGTAAAGTTTTGAAAATTTGTTGCTTGGGAACTGTTCTCTAATCCCGACTGGCTTGCTAACCTGGCAATATCAAGGACATTTATTCGGAAATACCGCCTATAATGTGCCCTATGCATGAATGGTAGAATGGTCTGCGGGGGATGAGACGTCCAAAAAATGTGGACTACGGTTACGTTCATAGGTGAGCTTATACTGAAGTATGAGTATAGTTTTATTGCAAAAACGGCAAGCCGATTTCAAATAATATGATGCGGAACATGAATTGTATGTTTCAAGCCTGGGTTTCAAGAGATTACTATTTAAAATTGGATTTTTTTTGTCAGACACGCTGTCTGCACGTGAAAATGTTGAACTTTGTCCTTATAGAAACTTGTCCGTGATGCATGGAGTTCAACAGAGAAAATGTAATGCAATTAATCTACAATTTACAGTATGTAAAACGTTTATCTTTCTTTGAATTAATGTGAGCTGATGTGTAGGTTATTAATTGTATGCCTCAAGCGATTACTATAAGCGAGAAGCGACTGTATTTTGTATGAGCAGTCACGTTGTGTGCACGTGCAAATATTGAACTTTGTCCTGGTACGTGATGAAATTCAACATGTTTTCGAGAAAACGTAATGTAATTAATTTATATGGTGCGTTAAAAACGCCTGTTTAAAAAATATTAGTTGCAATTTACTAGGAAACAAGCAAAATTCATTTTGGATGCGCTAAGTTTCTGCTGGTCGACATTACAGGAAAAGGTGTTTGGTTCCAAATGTTAACCTCAACAATGTTCGTGTAAGTAATTCAATTAGCTTGTGGTTTTGAGTCGAAAACAATTTAATCTAATTAGTTCTGTTTCTATTTGCACGACTTTTTTGTGGAGAATAAAAACAGTTGTTTAAATAATATTAGTTCCAATTTACTAGGAGACTACTTATATTCATTTTTCATGCGTTTAGTTTCTGTAAAAGACTTTACTGGTTGAAATTACAGAAACAGGTGGTTCAAAGAATTTTCGTGTCACTAATTTAATTAGCTTGTGGTTTGGAGTTGAAAACAATTTAATTTAATTAGTTTGCGTCTTCCAGGCCAAAGGAACCTTTTCCACGTGTCTTTTGTGAATAATAAAAGAAACCTTTAAAAAAAGACTAGATACAAATTTCCAGGAAATAATAAGCCTTCAATTTGGATGCATCAAATTTATGTGCAGGTCTTTTCTGGTTGACATTTAATTTAATACACTCATTACTGAAACAAGTTGCTCATTTCACTGGGGCCGTAGTTTCGTCAAAAAATAACTCCGGAAATCCCGTGAAAAAAAGCTAGCCGAGAAACGGGACCCAGTTGGTTATCTCGGTATTTTTTTTGGTAGTGGGCGGGCCGGAGGATTTGAAAAACGTATATCTGCAAGCGGTTATTTGTGCGAGTTAACTTCCGCTGTTTTGTTACTTTCACCATTTCATATCATTTAGGTAATTTTCAAAATAGCTCATGCACGCAATGCGTGCCTATGTTATGAATAAGAAAGGCGGTTTTTCAGTTTTGTTTTTTCGCCTCCTAGTTTCAAGACCTTTTTATTTAACCTCGATCAACCCGTGTAGGTTCACGTGATGCGCCTTCCAGGTGACGTTGCCGGTAAAAGTAGCCCACAAAGGGCATTAGAAGTTTTGCCTAATTCTATTACAATATCTTTAAAATAAAAGAAGAAAGATGAGCTTATAGAAATCGCTTATAGAGGGTGGCCGCTTAATACAGGGCCGTTATATACAGGTTCGACTGTAATATCAAGGGTCAGGGGTTAAAGGTTTGTGAATTTGCTATTTTGGTCATTATGTTCGGCGGTTTTTCGGGAAAAAAAGGAAGATACTTTTGTAGCGCACATATCACATGTCTCATGGCACTTTACATACACTTATGAGAATGAGATCGGACGTCAGCTTATGAAGGCGCCTCAGGCAACCGCTATCGGTCCATTGTTGATCTCATGTCCCCCACCCCACCCATGAACAATGTATGGCACTGCGGGTGGTCACAGCCAGGGTTTTGTTACGTCCTCAGTGGTTCTTTTACGTCCCCAACAGAGACGGGGCCGCCATTTCCACGACAGAGACGGGACCGCCATTTCCACGTGGTCATCCGAGCCACGTGAAGGTCTAACCATTTACAGATGTCATAGCAAAGGCAGCACCTTCGTCCTCAGTTATTTTAAGACCCTGAGTGTTGGTCCGGCCGGGATGTATTGCGGTTTTTCGGTTTTCACATAAATTTTGCGCGGTTTTCCGGATTCTTATCGGCCCCAATTTCCCCTCCTTAATAACCACTGATGTTATACTATTATTAGCAGAGCTGTGCATATCCAGATTGGCGTATTATTCGATTAAACGCCGCCCTCGAATAAACGCCGCACTTGAGAGCAAAAATATTAATAAACGCCGCCCTCGAATAGACGCCGCATCCATGATGCGGCGTTTATTCGAATAATATACTCAAAAGCGAGTACAGTAATCTAGTTTCAGCAAGCCTACAAAAATTATTTCCCTTGATTATGACAATGTTTATCAGTGCATTCAAAGCTTTGAGGAATATAATTGAGTGAATTTTATTCTATGACATGCATCGCAATCGTATTAAAACGCAAAGTGAGAACGATAAAGTAAATGACATTTCAGACAAACACTGAAACATGTTTCTGTTTTTAAAAATTCAAACGTTCAGTTGCTATTGTTTGTAAGAAATAAATTGGATTTTAAATAAACGCCGCCTTCCAATAAACGCCGCACCAGAATCACGAAAAATTTAATAAACGCCGCGGCGTTTAATCAAATAAATACGACGGTATGCATGTTGCGTACAACTGATACCACGAATTATTTATTTAGTATTCCAACAACAGGAAATGTTCCTGAAGGTAGAACATGGCATTCGCTGTCTGCTGCCAGTGACAGGCATTTGTTTCTTTATGGAGGCTTCAGCAATGAACAAGAAGCATTGGGTAAGATTCCAATTAAATATAAAAATTCAATTCAGTAAATTATTGATCCAATATATTATACAATCCATTTCTATAGATTTAGGGTGCGTTCCTTTGGGATGATCCGGATCCGGATCACTGATCCAAGATCACACGGATCATGCTGCATTAAAGGAACCGATGAATCCTTGTCCAGAGTGGATTCGTCGGTTCCTTTGAGGCTTCATGATCCGAATGATCTTGGATCAGTGATCCGGATCCGGATTCATCCCAAAGGAACGCACCCTTAATTCAGCCTTTGAAAGAAATTTATTGTTTGAGCCCTGGGGGGGGGGGGGGGGGGGGGGGGGGGGGCGAGGGGGGTACTCAACAAAGTTTTGTGACGGGGATGCTCCGCCCCGAGATACAAACCCTTACTCTTTCATATATACAGTTTCATTTTCAACATTTTTAAAGAAAATACCTTGTAGCGTCGGCCAAAAACTTAACATGTAGATCGTTTCTCTGTTATAAGCTTCCGCTTTATTATGTTCTTTTAGAGCAGTTTTCAATTGATTGCAGTCAAACCAAAACCAAAGTAATCACTCTGGCCAATCACAACAGACACAAACAATCCAATGAACCAATCAGAACTCGAAGCAAATACATGGAACCGGCGGGAAAACGCGTGCGAAAACTCGCGATTGGTTTTGGTTTTACTTCTGATTGGTTGAGAAAGTGGCGCGAGATTTTTTAGCCAATCACAAAGCGTATCAATGCAAAACCAAAGCAATCACGAAATTAGTTTCGACACTCAATTGACAATATTCGTATTCTCGGTATTGAACTGGAACTAGCTTACAGTTGAGGCTAATGCGGGGGAATATCATTAAAAATATTTGCATGTGAAAAGATTTCCCCGCATGAGCCTCGACTGTAAGCTAGTTCCAGTTCAATACCGAGAATACGAATATCGTCTATTAAAAACCGCTCCAACAATAAGTATAATTATATTTTGTTGTTTCCAGGTGATGCTTACATTCTAGACACCTTGACTATGATCTGGTTAAAATTGACAGTTCCTCCCATTCCAAGGTAAAGTGCATGCACACAACAAAACATGTCTCTGGCTTTCTTTTGTCCAGCCTTTGTAATGTAATTTAATTCGAAAGTTCAAGGTATACGGAGTTTGATGTATATGGATGGTACTGTAGTGAATTATTTGACATGTATGATGTTGGTTATCATAAATCGTGTTTTATTTGTCAGTGCACCAATGACTCGGATGTGGCATACAGCTTGCTGTACATCTTTACCTGGTGAAGTTGTAATTTTTGGAGGTTGTACTTCATCAGTGTTGGGAGATGACCCGGTAATATAAATCAGATAAAATTTAAGTTTAACTAACCCCTCGGTCACATTCGCGCTAGAACCTTGCTTGCTTGACCAATTTTTGTTTACCTAGCAAATTCCTAGCTCGTTACAGGTGTGACCGACCTAGCGCGGCACTGCTTGCTTGCTTGAAAAAGAAGGCGGAGTAGCTTAATCTTCAAAAGATCCGCAGCTAAGCTTAAGAGCACTCAGAAGTGCTCTTGAGCTGTGCTTGGTAAACAGATTTAATTGGTTTTGTTCGAATTGACCAATAAGCAGTATTTTTGACATCTTGACCTTTTTGGTTGACTAGAAGTTTCAGTCGAGCGTCACGCGTGAGTTTTGGCTTTCGTTTTCGTAGAGAAAATGTTTTTTCACCTTGCATTTCATTTGAAAATGTCAAAAACGCCGTCGCCTTATGACCATACCAGTTCATTGCCAATTTGGGTTTAGCGAACTTCCAATTTTTACTAATTATACAGGTACTTATCCACCGCCGCCGGCGCCGCATGACACGTTTCCTCGACCATTCGTCGAAGGTTTTGTACCGAACTCAGTTTTCTATACATTCCACTATGGCTACTGTTCCACGTACAGTTTCATCCAAAGCCGAGAAAGTGACAAAAATGCACTTTCCCCGTTAGTTGCAACGAGTGAAGCGAATACGTCGTAAAGGTTTCAGGCGAGAGATTTATATTCACAAGGCGGAGAAGAAAGTACAGTCTTCTCCTTCGACGTATAGCCCTGAATCTTCTTAGACGTGAATACGCGCAATTGATGTAACATAAAATCGAAAACCAAAAGCACCAGATGGCCATCCATTGCGTTTAGGGCAACTCAAGCAAGCGGTGGATTTACAATGTGACCACGATGCACTTGCTTAAGTTTCTAGCACTTGCTCCGGCTTGCTTGACTGACGTCATAAGCAAGCATGCTTGATAGCGATCTCAAGCGCGAATGTGACCGAGGGGTAATAGAGCGTTTGCACGTGATGTCTCGGCGGCCATATTGGTGTCCCAAGGACCCAACACAATAAAAAAGGCGGCCATATTAGTGTCTAGACGAATCCTATGGGACCAAGAGATTATAATTGGATTATTTTCTCTTGATGGGCCAGGACTTAAGCTCTATTCTTTTTCAAACATTATCTGTTGTTTTTGCACTCCAATATGGCCGCCGGTTACGTGAGTAAAAACACTCTATAGTCATACAGAAAATCTGACAAACCATGCCAAGCTAAGGTGTGGCTCAATTATTACTTACAGATTCTGCAGTGCTGTAGAAAATTAGTTGCTTTTAGTTTGTACGTTATAAAAAATTGTCATTTATAGTTATCGAGTTACTGTACAGACACGTCATTCAAATAGGAAAACAAATATTGTAAATAGGGCAGAAAAGTTGGTTATTTGCCAGCATTGCCAAGGAGGACTTGAGTTCAAGACCCCCAGATTTCAAGTCCGGCACCCTAACCAACAACACAATATGATTACATACATATAACAGTTTTATTAGTTCTCCCAACTTGGTTTTTTATAACTAATTTACAATATGATATAAAATCAATAAAAAATACAATATCAAACCTAAGAAATTACAATAACATTACACATTATTGCATATGATACGTTAATGCGAAAAATATTGGCAGTATTATTGCATAGTTCATGTTTTATATTCCGGCTCTTGAACTCTAACCACAGTTATATTAAATTCAATAAATATATCTTATTGACCAAGCGCGAGGGTCGTACTGGGTGAATATCGGTCCGAGGTCTTGACAGTACGGATCGAGCGCAGCGAGGTTCGTACAGAAAAGACCGAGGGCCGATATTCTCCCAGTACGGTCCCGAGCAAGCTTGGTTAATAAGAGATTTATTACACGACTCCTGCCGGCGGGAGGATCGCGCGCGTTCATTCGGGACAATGCCCGGTCCAATACTTAGAGAATATTGGACCGGCAATCGAGCATTCTGATTGGTTGATTTTAGTTACTGGCCCTCTGACTGCCTTAGTCGTGTAATAAAATGTCAATCAGCTTGTTACATTTGTCAGTCAGAGTGCCCTGTTACTGCTCAGGCAATGAGCTTGGCCGGAACAAGTGCAACATGTCCACCCCATCGCAAATAGATGATTACAATGTTTTTCTTTTTTAGGAACACACCGCCAGTACTCTGATCTTTAGATTTACACCTCAGCGTCTGAATTGGTAAGAAATGCTTCGAAAACACAGAAATTCACCAGTTTACCTTAAAACTTTGAAAGAAACGATGGCTCGTACAGCCGTTAAATTCTCATGTTTGCCATATCTCTGTATTCGTAAATAGCAAACTAAGCTATAATTAAGTTCGGTGGCTGCGTGGCACTTGGATTTCATGAGAAAACGTTTTTAAATGTTATTTTAAAGTGCCAAAGTTTTTTAATAAGTTCCAAACGTTTCGGGCTTTGCCCTTCTTCAGTGGAAATATGTTCGAACATATTTCCACTGAAGAAGGGCAAAGCCCGAAACGTTTGGAACTTATTCAAAAACTTTGGCACTTTAAAATAACATTTAAAAACGTTTTCTCTAAGCTATAATTATGCAAAATAAATTTTTAAGTTTTGAGAATTAAAGGGGCAGTATCACGAGGTTCCACGCGCGGCACTGTTCACTATTCTTGCACCGGAATTTTGGACATATCACTGTTAAAAGTGATTTTTTCTTTCTTCCGGCTATCAAAACGGATTTTTTGATTCAACAAATACCTCCACTTCTCGACGGCCTTTTTGAATTTGCGGAATCAAACTTGAAAACTGGACCGACGTTTTCAAGTTTCGACCTCGTGATACTGCCCCTTTAAGGTTACAGTGTACCTTCAGATCGAAAATTTATTGAATGTTTTTTTTTGGCGTCAAAATAAAGTTTACAGAATGAACTTTCATCCAAAAAAAATTATCGAAAAATAGTGAAAATTGACGGCGAAATGACGGTATAACTTTTGTGGGCGGAGTTTGTTTATATAGCGATATGTTTTTCTAAGCGCTGTTTTCTCAAAGTTAATTTTTCGCTTGTAGGGGACACTTCAAAGAGCCACAACTCAAAGGGAATTCGTTCGATTTTCCTCAAATTTGGACATAAGCTAGGCTAACATATAATCAACAAAAACGTGTCGGCGAATTTCTTATTTCCGAAAACGTTTTCGTCAAGAGCCATTTCCGTGCGATCACTCCAATTTTTTTTCTCCCCTTTTCGAAAATATTTTGTAACTTTTCACTGCAATTGAATATGGGTAATCGCCGACACGTTTTTTTAGCGCTTCGTGTCCGGAAACCCGAGAACAAATCAAATTAGCAAAATACAATAATCGCTTTGAGTTATAGCGTTTTAAAGCTGATTCGGACGTTCGAATTTAGACGTCGTAAAAAATTCGACAATTCATTTTATTACCAAATGGTTTCCATATTTAGATAGCCAGCTCTATAAGCTTTAATTTGATATCTGGGTTTAGGTATATTAAGTGTAATCTTAAGACGCTAGAGCTGTTATACTGGAGACACCCCCGAAGGTACACTGTAACATTAACTTGTAAGATATATATTCTAACATAAACAAATATAACCTCATATAAAAGGAAGAGAAGCAAAAATGACAGTTATTCATGTCATTGTACCTGTAAATTCGTGATCATGTAAATGTTAAGGGAAGTGGTCATAACAAATATACGAGGACCAACCTTGTGTAGGGTGGGGGGAGGGGGGGGGGGGGTATCCAAGATGCCACCTGTCTGATGAGTGTTTGGACAAAATTTATTGGCCTAAAAATTAAAGATGAGACTTTAATATTCTGTGTGAATGAAGCTTGCATTGCTAGCAAGACAGCACAGGAAGGTTTGAATATTTTTTCAGTGTTTTCTCCTGATAGAACTGAACAACATGATCTCCTCTCTGAAATTAACGATTATCGTTAATTCTCAAATTGCTCTGAATTTACGATTATAGTTAATTTAGAACACTGTTTCCCAGGACATTTCAGAAAAGAAGAAATAAAAAAAAACATGTTATTTGGACTGGATTCGAACCCGGAACTACCGCTACTAGGAACGTCTTCTTACCACTAGACCACCGAACAACAAGGCGATGGGAAATTATATCTGCAAGATATTTATTTGAGTCTTGCATAGAATATCATTGATCTACAGTGATTAGGCCTAAACGCTGATTTCAAATGGTTTGCTTTTTGTTGAGGTTTGGTGATCAAGCTTTTCCATTTACTTTCTAAAATTATTTTCAAGCGAGTGATTTTATAGGCTTACTACAGGGTGTAGAATAAGCGCATGAATTTTCTTATGTTAAAAAATCGAGGTTTGCTCAACCAGCAGCGTGGTGGTCTAGTGGTTAGAAGAGAGGATATCATGTTGGTCAGCGAAGGGTCGTAGGTTCGAGTCCTGTCCGAACACTAAGGATTGTTCTTTTTCAACAAAAATGCTAACTTCCCAAAATTCCTTTCAGTCAGTATTCTAAATTAACTATAATCGTAAATTCAGAGCAATTTGAGAATTAACGATAATCGTTAATTTCAGAGAGGAGGACGGGTTGAACTGAAGGAGGCTATACCAACAAGACACCATCTTTTTTGGTGGGGGAGGGGTGGTATATAAAGAGACCCAGTTTTGTAGCGGAGCTCTGCGGCCGAAGGCCCGCGCGTAGCCCCGTACTCATAGAACCTATGCCCGTCAATTTTCATGGTCATGGCTAGCGGAATGTTTCGCGGGCGCGCGTGTGCCGTGCGCCCGTGTTGGACAGGGTTAGTTCGTGGGTGCGTATTACGTCGCAAAACATGCGCGTATGACGCCACACAAATCCGAGATGTTTGCTTTCATTACGGAGCGGAGATTTCAAATCTCCGCTCCGTGCTTGGAAATTCTTTAAATCTTTAGTAAAGATTTAAAGAATTTCCAAGCAAGCGAGGGACTTAAAGGTAAAACACGTTACATTTTTCGATGGGAATTTATGTTGATATCAATCTGTGATTGACTTTTTCTTTGTCTTCTCGCTAGTTTTGGAGAATTGTTTATAAACTTGCTTAAATTCAGTCGTTTTGATTTCTTTCATCGAAGACAGCTCGGCCTTGATGCGCTATAAATGGTTCGCGTTTTGCTTTTAAACATAAACTTATGGAGATTTGAATAAAATTTTTCCAAAGAAGATTGTGTTGTCCATTTTTATGTGTTTGTTCATTCATAACATAGGTTGAAAAGCGATTTTATGTAAACAAAACAAGACTTGGATTTTATAGTTCTAAACTTCACTCGCGTGGCCTTATGCAAATATGTTTGTGTATTTTTTTCAATTTTGATTTCCAAATCAGTTTCTCGGACAATTTTTGATAAGCAACAGATGTATTTTGTTTGGAAATTAGTCGTACTAGTATCTAAACGGAGAAAAAGTTGTTTTTGTCAACTTTTGTACGGTCTAAATGTACTGTGGTGACGGTCGCGTAAGTCTGTTTTTGAGAATTGTTAAAATTGAAAAATAGCCCAGTCTTCAATCGTAATTCTTGTGTTTCCGACCTTTCACCTCAGTTAAGTTTATTATCGGCTTTCTGTTCAAAGAGCGACGCTGTTATAGGCTCAGCCTATCTGTATATATTAAAATGGTAGGTCCGAGTACAATAGTTTTGACCATTTCCCTAAGGGCCGGTTATTTAAACAGTTAATGGACCTCCACATATGTTTATAAGTCGGCCATTTTAAGTAGATAAATGTTTTTCTTGTCTGTGCTATATGCCTTCTTGACATTGTTTACAGTAAATAACGTTTAAATATTAGGGTTGGCCAGATTGAAGTTGGTTTAGATCGCGGTTTTGTTAAACACCGTCTAAACTTCGTTTAAATAACCGGCCCTAAGTGTTTTTATTTTTTCCATCAGGTTGTGTGCTGATACAGTTGTCAAGTATCATTCCATACTACTCGAGCAACTCAAGTCACTTCCTAAAAGCCTTTTAATGTCACTCTTCCTGCACAGAAGACTGAAGGCTATTGGCGAAGTGTAAAGCGTACAAACTCAGCAGCCATCATCTCAGTCAGACAGTGCTTCCGGATTTGGATTTCCCGAAAATTCAAATTCGAATTTCAACGGACAGAAATCCTTTTTCAAGATGAATTTCGATTAACAAATCCTAATCCGGATTTTATGGATTTGCTACTTTTGCGTTTTTGGGGGAAATTCGAAAAAACGGATTTTTGCCAAACTGTTCTCTTGATTTTTTTTTTATATCCACCGAGTATGCGCGCGCAAATAACAGACCGCTGTTCAAGAGAACAGTTTTGCAAATCCTTTTTCGGATTTCCCCACCCCTCCCCCCAAAATAGTAATCCATCTTAGAATCCCTCCCCCCCACCCTCCTGCAACCCGTTTATGGTTATATCCGTGTACAGTCGTACCTCCCATAAACGGAGACCGTCGGTACCAGAAAAAGTGTCCGCATAGAAGGTGTCCGCTTATGAGAGGTTAAAAATGTGGTGTATGTATATGGCTGGGACCACGACTAAGTGTCCGCTTACGGGAGGTGTCCGGAAGCGGCCGGAGGTTCGACTGTATTAGCCAGACCTACAATTTTGGGGTGCAGCTTACACGCAGGCTTGGGAGGGATACTGGTACACATATTTAGCGCAGGACAGGTGGTTGATCCGTAGATACGGTGTTAAAACACGAGTTTTCTTCAAAACTAAATAAATTAGTATTTATAGACACTTGCTGGGCTCTATTCTACACTGAGATGTTTGTATACCTCGTTTTTTTGGTCGCAGTGTTCGTGAAAACATCGTCCTGAAACGTCTTCACCTCGGTTGTGCGGTTTCTGGCGAAGTAGACGCAGTCTGTCCTCTCGCCATCTCCCCTCCAAAAAATCGTATTTTTTCCTTCAGGGGAGACGGCCACTGTATAAAGCTATGCCTTGACCTAATGGGTCAGCAGTTCTTGTTTGTATTTGTTGGGTCCTTGAAAAGTCCCAGAAAAGAGGTAACAGTTTTCTATATTAACCCAGGTGAGAATAATTTAGTACAATAAAAAAATACAAGTGTAGGAAATCAAAATAATAAATTTATGTGAATTTTTAAAAATAAACAGTTGTTGTTACACCCGAGTTCTTGAAGTGTATGTTTTTGCAAATTCAACCTCGGTAAATTTTATTTTGCTGTAAATGGCTCCCTCGATTTGATTTAAAGTCGCCATATAAGGGACGGACCATTATTTTTCTTGAGGGGGGATGAGAAATTTTCCTCTGCAAACAATTTTTTTTAATTTACGCGCCTCTGCAATCATTTTTTTCCAAGAGCGCCTTCCTGCAAACACTTTTTTTTTCATTTTTTTACAGTACTATCTTCTCTGGTGCTAAAGAAGTATCTGTTGCTCAAGCCATGATTGAAGCTGCACAAAAGAAGATCAGTAGTGCTAACAGGGGGATGTAGCTTACAAGAGAGCAGCAAAGATTCGTTTCAAACGAAAGCAAAGCATAATTTTAATTATGTTAAAACACCTTCCTATCACAGTCCAGCGAACCAAAATCCAAGAAATCATGAACGCTAATGTTGAAGACTTGAAACTGTGATTTACAAATGTACTAGACACTTGTACTTTATTTGTACTCAAAGTTCACCAATGAAGTGGATAGAATGTGCTCCTGCATGTGTATCCAGTTTTCATAAAGATGGTTTAGAGTCTTTTCAAGTTGGGAAGCCGTCATCATACGGTTAACATGTTGTTGAAAACCTTATTTGTGCTGGAAGGTGATCAGAAATGTGGATGCATCAAACTAAGGTTCATAGATTTATTCAAAGTGTTTTGTTACTCATTCCAAATATGTTTGCTCTTGGATATGTATCAAGTCATGTTAACTTATCGTAAGTGGTCGAGTTTTTTGGAGGTTATAGGTTATCATGTAACTGTTGACAACCGCTGTTAACATTTGTAAATCGTCTTATTGATGAGCACATTGCAAACAAGTGTCTTCGTTTCAAACACATGTAAGCACAGTCTTAGGAATGATGTGAAACACTCATTAAATTGTTTTTCAACTAACATGGCATCTGTGTGGGGTCTGAAAATCCACCTATGTAAACCTCCTATATTTTGTCGAAAAATCCTATAAATCTCACTATATTTTTTATCCTGTGCTCCTATTTTTCCTGTTTATTTTTTGGGAAAATGGCTGGGATGTATGCGAAGAGCTTTTTGGCTGCTTTTTGCAAAGGCAAGGTGAAGGAGTTGTCTTGTGCAGCCAAATGGAAAGAGACATCTTGAAGGTATTTTCAGCTGTATTTGCTTTCGCATCACTGAGCAATATTTCAGTTTTGGAACTAATACTGATTTCTTTATGAGTTTATCTGACTTCTGTGCAAACATTTTTTACGCATATCGTGTTTGCAAACAATTGATTTCGTCTTTTCAGGCCCTGCAAACAATTTCTATCAATATTTCTCATCCCCCCCGCCCCTCCAGAAAAATAATCGTCCGTCCCTAAGGTAATGCAAACCGCAAAACTTATTATAGCACGTTGTGTATGCTAGCGGATTGTGTCTCGGGGAAAATCTAACATGGCAGATGTCCGACAAATTTTCCGATCAAAATGGAGGTTTGAAAGGACACGTGTACTTCTGAGGATTATTTTTAGTGAAGAGCTATGGGTAAAAAGGTCTATTATCAACAGCAGCAAGAACCTGGTTGTTAAATAGGTTTTTTATTAAGGTTCTGGGTGTTACTATACAAGTATTACAAAAATATGTTTTAACTGTAACAACTCGGTTATCACATAAATGTCCTTAGCAGGGTACATATTAGATACAAAATATACTAAAATATACAGGATAATTTACAGCACAGCAAAATGTTTCCAAAATATAAGTTTTAATTCTTTAAAAAATGATGTAAAAAGGCTTTTTATCCCCAATGGGAACGTTGGTTTTTCTAAAAACGTCACTGGCATTAAATCAAATTTGTCCTTGCAAAATATCGGAAAAATTCTTTCGGCACAATGTCATATTTATCTAAGTACACTATTCCCTTGAAAATGAAAGGACAAGTTTTGACATGCACCAGTCTGTGTTGTCCAATTTATGGCAAACACTGAGCACTTGTTGATAGAGAACGAAACTGTAACCTATACAAGCAAATACTCAAGGTTGTTTAATATTCTTACAATGGCGTCCTATTAAAGGGATGACGTCACAAAAACTAAATTCGTGAAATTTATGGGATTTGATGAAATTTTCGGAAAGAGCATTATGAATAATCCCGCCTGCCAAAAATCAGCATCCTATTGCAATTTGGCACCTTTATCCTCTGATGACTCAATACAAACCCTTCTAATTCTGCCTTAGTTACAACGGTTAGAACCGAGGCATATTTAGAAGGGTTTTTAAGTAACAATGCGTGCAAGACATAGGCAATCCTCTATTGTTCTGCGGCATTTCGCTTTCCCCACATAAGATTGTTTAGATTTTCTTACTGAGAATACACCAACCTATGGACAACACGTTTTTGAAATAAAATGAACCGAAACTTTATTTTAAAACGATATTTCTTTTGTGTTAAAAGATTTTATCCAATCGTAAGACTCCAAAACAATGGCCAAGAAAGGCTTCTAATTTTCCATGTTTCCCACATAGAAATTTTGCTGCATTAAAACTCAGAATAGTTTTCACTAAAAGGGAATCAATAAGTAAACTAGAGAGAAATAAATGCGCTATCTAAGTGATAGTAGATTTTCATGTTTTAGCCAATGAGGCGGACGGTTTCAACAATATCACAATCAACACCTTTCTACATTCCCTGCCGTTGGGTTGCCTAGTTCTTGCTGGGACCATTACTTAATTTCATCATGCTCTTTCCCAATATCTGATCAAATCCCATAATTTCATTGGCTAACAATAACCTGTGATAGTCTATACATGTATACTTACTTACAACAACCGCTTATAAATTTGCAAGCAAGTAGACATTGTTTGGCACCCCTTTCCAAGACGATGCATGTTCAGTGATAATTACATATAAACTTACTGGTATTAAATTTGTATATCTAAACTTGCTTTTACTTTCAATCTTTTTCTACCCAAACTTAAAAACTGCTTTAGATAGCGTCCAAAGTAGCCTATAAATATTAATAATGTATTCGTAACTTCAACAAGTTACCGCACATCTTACAAGTTTGTTACTTTCAGTAAAACATCTTCTAAGCGTTAATATTTCAAACCCACGGTAGGCAATCTACCGGTATGCTAAGAGTACTAGTGGTTGGGAAGGGAGGGGAAAATCCCGTTGTGTGTAACAAAAACCATGAACACTATGATTCCACTAAGTTCAGATATATTGATTTTGTAAACATAGTTGACATCCAAGATCAAACCACAAAGGGGATTAGCTGCAGGCGATGTTACTTTTGCTGACTTTGTTACTACGGTTTTTCATTACTGTTTGGTTTCTTTTCTTTTTCTGTTGGCAGTGAGAAGACCTAATGAGTGTATTAGAAATGTAAGACGTCCCCGCCCTCCTTGAATCTCGGGGTCCAACCTTCGGCAAGTGGGAGCAAACTCTTTGCCACTCAGCTTGGGTCACAGCATACCATAGCACAGCATACCCCTTTGCTCCCCAGCTAGGGTCGCAGGCTACCATGATCTGCTCACCTGCGGCTTAGTATCTCAAACGGTAGTAACAACAACGGACGATTTAATCTGGAGGTTGTGGGTTCGAATCCCACCGAAACCACATAAATTTTCTTTGCCTCATGTGCTCATTTAATTACTCTCAGCACTAAATTTTACCAGAGGACTATATGGTTTCTTGTCAAATCAAAATGTTAAAAGATTTGTGATTTGCCCACTAACCCTTATAAATTTTAATAATTATTGTTCGCTTTTCTTAAAACTAAGAACAACGAAAAACCTAACGTTTAACCTGAAATAATAGATTATAATTTTAACAAACTAGTTGATTCTTTATAAAATGCAAGCTCTCCTTACTTCAAAGCTGTTACCTAGAGGCTGGTTTGCACAAGCGACGGAGTCGGAGTCGTATTCAGAAGCGTTTCTAGTGAAAATCAAACTTCCGATTTCGCTTATGATTCCGTCGCTTACGATCTTGTGAAAATTCGATCGCAGAATCCGGAATTAGATTGGTTAACAGAAACGCAACCCTTGTGGGCTCCTTCATAATTTCCTTAGGCAGCAGCCTTGTTACTTGTCTCCATACTTTTTATTTTGTTCTTCTTAGAAGAATTAACATCCACATCGGCACATGTATACAGTGTACTGAAACCTGACCCCAGGCCCTTTCCGCTTCCAAGAATCTTAAGAGAATTTTGTCACGTGACACACGATGTAATGGCGTTTTCGGAGGTTATTTTCAGCGATTGGCAGCCGTGCATGATTTCTGGCAATCTGAACCCATTGTTCAAACGAAACAAAGGCATTTCGTCACCTTCTACGAGACAAAATACTCCAGGGCCGAGTTGTTCAAAGCCTGATTAGCACTAATCCTGGATTAAATGTCAACAGAACATATGAGTTGTCATGGTAATTAACCCTGGATTAGCGCTAATCGTCCCTCGAACAACTCGGCCCAGGATTCTTGGAGTATTTTGGCAGACTTGTCCAAGAGGGTCTGGGGACGAAGCTGCAGTGCACAGACCATATTCTTAAATGGCTCAGCCCTTGTTCGCAATAACACTACGTGACTGAATAATCATAAAGGTCAAGTCACTATGAGTCTGTGTTCAGGCCATAACTTAATACACAAAAATATAATTACTCGTGCGCGTAGCGGCATGAGTTAATAATAAATGGCCTCCGTTTTTCTTATTTTTCTTTTTTTTGGTGTTCCGATTTTGCATGCAAATTTATGCACGCATATTTTAAATTGTGCACTTCCGAATCACAGCTTTGCCATTTACACTTCCTGTTTAGTGACTTCCGGAAAAACAACGTTACTGATACGCAGCTCTTACAAGGTCTTCTCTGATTTGCTGAGAAAACAATAGAACAAACAACACAACAATGGACCCTAGACCTAAAAACAATAGAGCTGCGTGATATACAGGTCCAATGAAATTAGAGGCTGTTAAGAGCTGCGTGGTATCGTTACTGAAGTGTCACGGCAGCGTCTCCTACAACCCTACTTACATTACTAATGTTCACGTTTGGTATATATATGACTTAGAAGAATCACTGGCTTCATTGTGGTACAGCCTTCATTTCCAAAACATTCAATAGTAAACAACGTGGTTTGCAGGAACGATGACTGAATGAAAGGAGTAACTCTTCTCCATGTCGAACATCTTCTTATCATGTTTAAAATATATCATAAAAACTTTCTTACGCATGCGCATGAGTATAGGCTGCTTGGATCCTCTTGTTTCTAAAAAACTCACACAAGCTATAGTTTATTGTACCTACTGAACCAAAAAAGTTGACTCCGACCTCTCAACATAATACATAATTCAGGCAGCGGTTTTTTTTTGTTTTGTTTTTTTTGCATTACTGTAAATTCCCTGTTAAGTCCCTCTCAGTTCCCTATGTAATTAGCCGCCAGCCGCGAGTAAGTACCTCCTTCAAGCCTGATGTTCACTAGCAACATAAGCATAAACAAGCGGAAGCATAATTATTTGCGTCAAGTGAAAACGAACATTCACATATGCATACGATGAATCCTTATCGATGGAAATGTGGTTTATGCATGTGCTGCCTTTCCACTAAATCGCTTGAAATAAATAAACCCAAGAAGACTTAATAGAGGATTACTTGAAAAACTGGCCACACAAAAATATGCATGAATGCCATTTATGAATATGGTTGTGCCAATTTCACCTTTGGTGAGCAGATCCCCTATGTATATCAAAGAGTAGTGGTTTGTGCGTACTGATTCTGAATATCTTCCTTTGTTGGCTCTTGAGCCCTTTTGGATTCCTACAAGAGACATACAAAAATTAATGACAGCATATATATTTAACAGCTATTCATCGAGGACGAGCCGAATATGAGCTGATATATATAACCAACGAGGCGCCGTGCCGAGTTGGTTATATATCAGCTCATATTCGGCGAGGCCGAGATGAATAACTGTTTTAGTAAATTTTCAAACACTCAAATAACCGGAAATTGGAAAAAAAAATTATTTCCGCTCCAAAAAAAATACATGACTGTCACGTCAGTGAACAAGTGTCACATGACCGCTTCGCAAATCGAAAGCGAGTAAATGCTTACAAGAGGCGAGATCGAGAAGAATGTTTCTTTCAAAAGTAGTTTCCTTCAAAATAAGATCGAGAAGAATGTCAAAGTTTCCTTCAAAAATAAGTCTTAATCGGACTGGCAGAAATGGTTATGGATTTGAACATAACAATAGACCAATTCCGATATATTAAAATTCATACTTGGCTCCGAGGCTTAAGGGAATAAAACAAAAGAAATCACATCGAGGTTCAGGTATGAATAATTTATTTCTTTTGTTTTATTCCCCTAAGTCTCGGAGCCAAGTATGAATTTTAATATATCGGAATTGGTCTATTGTGGAAATTATACTGCGGACGAGGAAAGATTTGCCCGCCACGTGCACGTGCCATGTGCACGTGCCATTTTTTTTCCACGACAAGGAAAGCAATTTTTTTTCGCGTAATTCGTCATCATTTTTCCATATTTGGGCAAATTAACCAATAACGACTCAGATCGGTAGCGGTGGGACCAATCAGAAATCTAGAAAATCATTATCGAGAGGTAAAAATTTACTAAAACTTGATATCAAAGGCTTACCATCCTCTATTAAAATGAACTAAAAAATGCTTAAAAGTATGAATACACTGATTAACTTTGTCGTTATGTGTTTGTTTTGTTGATCTAACAAGCTTGCGAGAGCGGTTTCACAAACTTAAGTTTTGAGTGAGTGAATAAATAGAGAAAAGAACAAGGCTTGCAAGAACGAGAACACCAAATTATCTCTCTCATTCTTGCAAGCCTTGATTCCTTTCTCTGTTTTATTTACTTTTAACCTGTTTAAAAAGCCAAAAATATCGCATTTAGAAAAGGCTAAATTTAAAACCGATGCAGCCATTTAAAAGCACAGTCTACCACACAGAGGATGGTAGGCATGTGCTTTCACATTCGATAACAATAATTTGGAAGTGCATATGTTATTAATTTCCAGGCACCTTGAAACTCAGCCTTTGTCTACCATGCCGTCACGACCATTTTCGCGCCCCAACAAAATCTCATACAGAGGGGGATTTTTTATCTAAAAAACCTGATAAATTTGACCACCCCTTTAATATATGCACAACGTTTTCGTCAACCTACAGCTTTGCTTCATCTCCAGTCGGAATGAATTTCATAGTTGCGTATGATGCATATGGATAAATGCAAATATACAGATAATTACAATAACCGTAAGTGAACGTTCTCTTTAGGCTAAAGGAGTTTAAAATGTTTTTAAAATGACAAAAGACTACACACTGGTATATTTTTAAAATAACGAACCGGTTCACTTGATGATCTTCCCCTATGAGATGCACCAGATATCGCTTCAATCCAGGACTTCATTTCTTCTTCTGTGCTTCCCTGATAATGAAAAGCCGTGTAATATCAACTTACAGACAGCAAAGAGATTACATTTCCAACTCTTACCCTTCACTGGTTAGGCTGCATTTTTTATTTATTTTGTTATCAGCTTCACCACGAGATAATTACTACTAGTATAAGATTACAGGACCGTTACAATAATGCAGGGCATACGAATAGACAGCAAACAAGGGCAGGGTGAACCGCAACAGCGTGAAGCCAATTACTGCGGGCCCGTTGTCGCTAAAAACTGATTAGACAACACTTAAATTAATAGCGACAGGTTAACGGAAGAATAAGGCTACGAAAAAAATTGCATTTTAAACAAATTGTCTAAAGGTTCTAGGTACTTCGGGATCATAAATGGTTTGCAATGATCTGGAAATTGCTGGGCCGGAAGGGGGCAAGGGAAAGGTTACACATTATTTTACTTTTAATGCTTAAATATCCATGAGAATGGCTGGCACTAACTAATAATTTCTAGCATAATAAATTACTATTAGGATATGGTTAATTTTTCGGCATTTTTTCTTTATTATGCATCCAGGTACATCTAATTAGGTAAAGCTAGTTTTAAGAGGAACCTGACTAGACGTAAAGTAATAATAATACACAAAAGCATAACAAAAATCATTTACTACATAATATTAAAGTGGCATAAATTAGCCTTTGATATGGTGCTATAGCTCAGATTAACGTTAACGTTATTAGCATTACATAAATCTTAAGGCAGGAAATTAAATGGGTGTGCACCGTTATCTCTGAAACTACCCTGCTCTCTTGGGAGTTAGAGAGTTAAATGGGGATGACTTAATAACTGAGTAAGGATGCCCTTCTCACCTGAATTAAGAACGTTCTAGATCGTGTAGCCACTTCAAACACGTGTTCCCTGTTGTTATCAACTCTGTAATTAAAATGAATTAATTATCTGCTGTTACTTAAGTAATGATCCGCATAAGAAGGAAAGTGCTAACGGCAATGCACGATGGAATGTCAACTTTTTTCATTGTTACAACTAGTGATCTCATTGGCATAGACTTAAAGACCGCTAAAAAGTAGGTTTCAAGGTGCATTTTGTTTGATTTTTTAGAGGTTTCATGTAATTTAAGACCCAATCGCAAAACATGCAAATTTTTAAAGAAACTGTATTTGAGGAACTTCATCAAAGAAGCAAAATTTTTAGCTATTGTCTTCTGCTATTTTGATTGGTTAAGCACGAACATTTCCTAGAATTTATCTGACACAAATGGATATTCTTTATTTTTATACTGAAATATAATTATAAACCATTAGCTCCTCCCCTATTCTTGAAATCAAAGACATTCTAGGTGAGAAAGAGCCGCAGAACAATGAAGTTTACTGTAGTTCTTGTGTGGAGCATTACTTAATGTGAACTGTGCCCTTTTTTTATAAAATTCATTTGGCTGCCATTGGTGATTCTCACAAAAGATACAGCCGTTAAGTCGGTTATGAAAACAGTCCATTAGGCAACAAGATATACTATTAAAATTTTGAATACAGACGTCATAAGACCCCCGGCCACCACCCTCCTTTTCAAAGCAGGGACTCATGAAAATAAATTAGAGAAGGGAAATACTAACAAACTCCACTCTTACAAAGTAAAACTTTGGCAAAGTTTTGGTAAAAGTGGCATGACTTTTATTTGATATAGTACCATTAGATTATAAAAAGGAATTGTCATTAAAATTTAGATCTTACCCAAGACTTTCTCTTGCAGCAATAATGTCACTGGCATAAATCACTTTGATAGGTTCTTTATCCTGTTGAAAAAATTAATAAATATATAGCATGACAAGTAATACATTCTCAATCTATTTCTACATGCAAGCATTTGAATCTATAAATAAACTTTTATAAAAGATATTTACAATTTGATAAGAGTAGAGTAGTCCCCAGTGAACGGGGGGGGGGGGGGGGGGGGGGGTGGCATATGAAAATGACAGGGCTGATCCTCATACCTTTAAAGGCAAAATTTGCAGATTGGTACCAATTTAATTTCAAACAAAAGAAAAGTGTCAGGAAAGACTTAGTTATAGAAATGCAAGATCATGAACAGCTTACTGTTTCTTTTTCGTAATATGCAAGTTTTAAAACATCCAGCCTAAAATATCTCCTTTTCCAATTCCGAACCTACAAAAAAAAACAATATAATTATTGTCAGCAAGACTTTGTTTTATGCTACTTGGGATTTTGACTTTGTTTTATACATGTAGAATCTTTTGTGGAATACCTAGATATATTGGCTTAAAACAAATGTCACTCAACATCAAATACAGTATAATTAACAGTGATGCATTGTGTGTGTATTATAACATGTAATAAGACTTTTTGTGTCTGTCCATTACATGTATCTCTCTCTTTGTCTATTGATCTGAGTATACATGGGAAAAAACTGAAATCTGAAGAATCTCATTCTGAATGTAATATAGACTACAAGCAGTCCCTCATTCTTCCTCAGGTATAGTAAGTGAGTGAAACGCGAGTGCGCGTGAAAATCACCCCACGCGAGAAAGGCGAGACGCTCACCTTTCTCGCATGAGGGGACTTTCACACACGCTCGCGTTTTGCTCACTCTAATATCCCTGAGGGAAAATGAGGGACAATTACATGTACTATATAGAACAAAAAAGGTGTCAATAAAAAATTAATTGGTCAACACCTTGTCAAGACTAGGCTTAGTAAATGTTTTATAGCAATCATCATTATTAAATTTCTCCTTGTAGTATCAATGCTTAATCCATCAGAGAGGTTAGGAGAATTAAGGATATGATTACCCAAGATGATCCTCTTGATATTTCAACAACTTCTTCCCACTACTTCTATTCAGTAATGGATGGGGACAAGAAAGGAGAATTTGTATTTTGATATAATTTTGGGGACTTCAGGGTTAATATCAACAGGCAACAGAGTAAAAAGTCCTCAAAATATACAAAAGTGCTGCATGAGGATCAAGCAATGCATTTTTTAGTTTTCCTCAATTCATGAAAGTTTATGAATAATTTAGTAAGCAAAACAGGACTTTGAAATAGAATAAGCTTGGTAAAGGTTGTTTTCGAAACATACCACTGCACCCTTTTTGACCAAATATCCCTCCTTAATGGGTTTGATTGTACTGGTCGGACCAGCAGAGCCTGACCGCTTCAATGAATCACTGGAGAGGCCTTCACTGTCGGAATCTGTCAACTGTCACAAATTAAACAATAATACAGATTGTGCGAAAATTTAAAAAAAATCCAATTAAAAAAATACCAGAAAGTTGATTTGAACTAAACCTGCCTTGTATACACCTTCCTGTATGAAACGGCCCATTTATTAAGTTGAAGTCTCAGAAAATAAAAGGTTTTTAACCTCCAGGAGGGGAGGACTCCCGTATAAAATTAATGGAGTGATCATGGGGAATTTTGAAACGAACCCCTAAATGGTACCAGATACCTGTTTTGTGGGTGTTGTTCAGACTAATTTTTATCCCTAAGAGGTAACAATTATTTATATTTCTAAGGTCTCAGAATAACTCAAACAGTGGTCGTTTCTGATTCAAACACCCTTAAGGCCCATTTACACATGCGATTTTTGATGAGATTTTTGTCGCCCTCTACAATGCAACTTTTGTCACACGTGTAAACTAGTGGCGATTTCCTGTGCAATTTGGGTGCAACATTTGCTTTGATTTGCTGTGATTTCCCAAAAATCGCCGCCAAGTTGCATCAGGTTTGAACATGTTCGAAACCTCTGCAACATTGCGCGACAAACTGCGCCCAAATCGCACTGAAATCGCTGCCTGTTTGCACATGCGATTTGAAGATGCAACTTGCGTGCGACAAAAATTGCATCAACAAGTGCAATAAAAATTGCACAAAAAATCGCCTGTGTCAACGGGCCTTTAGTGGTACCAAACCATCATATGATGGACTGTTACAGAAGGTGTTACAATCACTTTTATATGGGAGTGAACCCCCCCTCCCCCTCCTCGGGATCAGAAGCTTGGACAAGAACACCTGCTGGCTGTCATGGAGAGTCATTGGCAGTGTTAGTGGAGGTTTTACTCTAGTTCTATTCTCCCTGTGTATAATTTGTTTCCTCTACATGCCAAAGAACTTTAAAATCAAAGCACCCCTACCTTTCTAACAGGTGTCCTGACAACTACTCCTCCTATGATTTTTGTTTCGTAGCAGACATGTTCTGTTTTACCATTATTGTCAGCACTTTCTTTACCATTCTCTGCAGGAGGGTTTATTGTTTCTTCCTTTGTCTCTTCTTTTCTTCTTTCCTGTCTCTTGGATGGATTCACCTACGAACCAACACCATTAACATGCAGCTTAACAAAATTTACATAAAGTTAAGAAACAAAGTTGGCCAGCAGTTTCTCCCATGGCCCTTAATTGCCATGCAGCCAGGGTGGCTTCATGGTTTGTCAAGGTCTCCTTGCTGCCTTACAGTTCACTTGTTAGAGTCAGATCAATTTTATGCTTGCTTCATCTATGTGACGGATCCTTTAAGAGTTTTCCCTCCCTTCCCTGTTGGACTTACATGTAGTTACCTAATAAATTAGCATACGTTTTGACTAACTTTAAACTGTACAGGACTTAGTAAAACTCTTGTTCACTCACAGCAGCTTTGCGTAGGGTTCTTATCCACTCTTCTGTTCCCTCTTTTGTGTCTGCCCGTACATAAAATCTTGTGTTACAAGTTTGAATCTCTGTGGAAGTCATCAATAAGGAACAAGTATCAGTTTTAATCTATTCCTTTTGTATTAAATAGGTTACCATGAAAACTTGTGTATGTTGTGGGTCAAACTCTTTTTTGGTTTGAAAATTTTCAACCAGTTTGATTTTTGTTTTCTTTTGTCTTAGATTATGGTAATGAATGCGAGATATTTAAAGGGAAAAAAATAGAAATTAAACTGGTTTGAAATTTTTTAAACCAAAGAAAAATTTGAACCACAAGTATATATTTTCAAAATGACACTTAAAAACAGTTCATTTTACTAAGCATTAACTAGACTTTGCACTTACCAATACATCCTTCGTGCATTGATTTGTCATCGCTCTTTGATTTATCCTCAATCTAAGGTTAATTAAAAAGCATTTTTTTTAATAATTTATAACTTACAAAGTAAATCCCACAGTATAGTCTGTATAGACTTTCACAGTTAGTATTACAACATTTTAAAATAATTTATAATGTAAAATGAACCTGTTCAGTTTAAACTGAATTTGAAATATACATGTATCAAAAGAAGCAACTTTATAGTAAGATTTTCGAATAATTTAATTAATACAACAAAATTACAGTAAATTTTAAAAAAAATGGTGTTGCAGATCAGATTTTTCTCCGTTGAAGAAAGAAAAACCAGGGTTGTAACTTTCTGTAGTCACTTTTCGCTTAGCTGAATGAATAATTTCTATAATGATATAAATAATTTATTTATTAATTTTGTAATAACTATATGGGCCGTGTTACGCAATAAGGGCCCGGACGACATATTTTCTCAATTTTGAGCTTTCAGCTTTTTTGCCCACTTCCATCCCTAAAGTGAAGTGAAAAAAGGCCGGAAATAAAAATTAAAACCGTAAACATTGCGCCTTGAATGCACATACCGCAAGGCTTCTGCCATAATTTGAGCAGCAATTTCCATGGGGATATGGATATTTTCTGGAACCACACAATCAATCTATAACGTAATTATCTTATATTTTACCTTTTTTATTAACTCTGTACAGTTTATATTTTTAGGCTAAATATTTTATTTTTTATTTTTATTGTAACAGGACCCCATTGATAACAGTGCTTCTTTTTGCACTGATGGGTTATCCTGGTAAAATATTCGTATTATTATTATTATTATTATTATTATTATTATTATTATTATTATAAGAAAGTGGTCAAAAACTTTTTACTTCACAAATATTCACAAGCATGCCAGTGCATATCCAAACCTTTGTTATGAGTCTGATATTAATTTCACCATCATAATCATTCCAGTCCAAAACTTCCTCCTGTTGAACAACAATAATACTCAGCATTGACCAATCAAATGCCAATAAAAATTTCGCCATCATTATGGAATACAGTACAGCTAACTAATAAACAAGATGCATGAGGGGTGATATAATTTTTTGCTTTTTCAGAGACTTTCAGGAGAATAATTCAGTTATGTCCAGGATTGCAGATAATTAGATGCATGACAAATTTAATAAGCGTCACAAAGTGTCCTCTTGCTCTTTGACTCAACTTCAACATCACTTGTTTTCAAAAATTCAGACAATAAACGTCACAAAGTGTCCCCTAAATTCTGCTCTTTAAGTAAAGATAAACAGGTGCGTTTACCCTAACCTAAAAACAACACTAACACTATTGCTTACCTTACATTTCAAAACAAATAGTTAACACTTAGACTTAATGGGACACTTCGTGTTGGATATCAAAATTTGCCATGCATCTAATTATCTACAATCCTGGACATAAGTGGAATTCTCAACTGATTTGGAAAACTCAGATCTACGATTCTTGCAAATTATACCCTACAATGTAGTTCAATCCAAAGCTCTCAAATTAAATAATTAAGTGAAAAAATAACAATAAACTTAGTATAGTCAGTCAAACAAGTCGTTGCAAATTTAAACACTATGTTTAGAGACTTGGGCTCAGATTTTTGAAGCACTGTAAGTCTCGGGAGTTTTTTAATTCAGCATCTCAGGCTCTCGGATTGGTCGCAGATTTGACCATTTCTACATATAGTTCTACATATAGCCTACCACACACTTGGCTGTTTGTTGATTTTTTTTTTTTTTGCCAGCGATGCAGATTTTTTAGCAAGCCAAATTCCACACTAGCCTTTTTGGGGGGATTACTAGTGTTCAGTGAACACAGACAAATGTATGACAAGATCAGGGCTTGTCAGGCAAATAATCTAGCACTGCCAGATGTTGCCATACAAGCTTTGATCTTGTATGAAATCACACTGCAAGTGCAGATTTAATGTCCGCCAACAAAACAACCCTGAAGAAATTGGATCATGTGTAAAGAAATCAGAAAATTGTATGGCAACAAGATGGGAGCTTGACAGGTAATAGCTACATGTAGCAGTGACATTGCCCCTCAAGTCTATTTAAACTTTAATGCATGAAATCTATTCACTGCATACTAACCAAGAAGTGCAGACTATTTGTCTGCCCCAACAAAATTAACCCTGAGTTGGCCCCAACAAAAAAACCTGCACTTTTGGAAACAAAAAATCATCACCCTAAGTTATATTTAAGGCCCCGTCCACACTAATGCGTTTTTGAAAACCTCTGTTTTTGGTTCCCCGAAAACGGATAAAAAGATTTGCGTCCACACTAGGAGCTGAAAAACGATGATCCAAAGATGCGTTTTCATCACCAGGCTCTGCTCGGACGTTTTTCTGTTCAATACGCATGCTCCAATAGCATCAGCAATACTATGCATTACTAGTTGTGATGTAACCGTTTTTGAAAAGCTCCATTTTTGCCGTCCACACTAAAATGATAGACCTGCATTTTCAAAAGTCTCCACTTTGAAAAGCGTTTTCGAAAACCTCCATTTTCATCTATTTTACTCTCTGTTTTTTATCGTTTTGGTGTGGACCATCGGTAAAAACGCATAAAAAAGTGTGCGTTTTTTAGTGTGGACGGGGCCTAAGTTGATAGTGTGCACAAAATCAACAAAAATCAAAACGCCCAGATATGGGTCACAGAATATCTATTGTTCATTTTTTTAAACTAATTATTCCGCAAATATGCAAAACAATTCTCAAATCATTTCGTTGGGATAGAATTCTAGAGGAATGATTAACAACGGTATGGGCAGAGTTTCTGCGTCTACAGGAATCAGCTTAATTGCAATAGAATGACCTAGAATATCGAATAGCCTCGATCACTTTACGTTTGGTTCTAAAAATAGTTCAAAATATTCAACAGTTGCTATGAATAATATTCTTGCCACTGTTTTGCAGTTTCTAAGCTCGGTTAATGATTATAATATCATAAATGTACAATATATGTGTGGTAACTTATGCTTAAGCTTAAGCTTGTACTTCAGTTGAAATTAACGGCGCTAGTCAAGTTGTTTCCTGCATCGAGCGAAGTCATACACGATCACCAATTCGCACAACATTTTGGATATCTATGAAATCTCTTACAGTTTTAGCTTTTTAGAAAATCGAGAACGTTGCCATTTAAAAGAAGACGGAAGAAGCACTTAATTTTAATGTGATGACTGGGTTAACAAATAAAAACTTAAGTTCCTTAAGCTAATAACACACATCTTGTGAAGCTTGCAAAGACAAGGCAACGTAAAAACAGACAGCATTCTCACTTACCGCAGCGTTCATAGGTGAAAAGTAACGCAGTAAACATTTCTCCTCATCTAAAACAAAGTAACTGCGATACCACTGATTATCTGCTTCTTTTCGTTGGAGAGTTCCACAGAATCTACCTTCGGCATCCCGAAGTGGCATCTTGGATGCCTGCGTGACGGGAATCAATGGCGAGCGAAAGAAGGCGCGGGAAAATCTGCGATCTGGACGCAAAAATGCAGTGAAAATAGGCGATTTACAGCCAGCTCGGGTTTAAGGCGCCACTTCTGCGATCAAAACCGAAACGAGATGAGTGACTTAGCTGCAAAGCGAAACCGCTCACTCAAACGGACTGAAAACAATTCGCTTCTCGATGATCACAGAATAAATTTCTATTCTCGCGTGCCGAAGTTTGACAAATACAACTTCGCCACTACTTCGGAGTATTTCGGGTCAAATTCGCCTTTCATCAGATCAATCGATCAGGTCTCGATTTCCTTCGATTAAAAGTCGTGTCCTCAAAGAATGGCGGCGAGCGGCACGGAAGGAAGTGAAATGCCGGCTTGGCTTGTAAGGAAAATTCGAGGCGTTTTGTTAGATATTTCTGGCGTTCTTTACAACGCAGGTGAAGGAATAGGAGAAGCTATTCCTGGGTCTGTTGAAGCTGTGAAAAAGTAGGTGACTGAAACATGTTCCTGCAGGCACATTCACGATCATTCCCTACACTGTCGAATATTCCTTTAATATCGTGTGCTATTTATTAAAATGATGGGCTTTTTTCTTGTCAATGGAATTCAAAATAATACTGTCCGGTGCTATCCTAGCTGGATCCATGAATAAACCTTCAGGGAGAGGGTAGGGGATATCTTTAATCTTTAATAATCTTTAATACCCTTTATTATTTTTAAAGCAGTTTTTTATGTCAGATATGTGGTTCAAATTTTTCTTTGGTTTTGAAAATTTTCAGTTTGATTTTGTTTGCTTTTGTCATAAATTAAGCTAACATGTATGGTAATGAATCCGAGACATGGAAATTAAAAAATACAGAATTAAACTGTTCTGAAAGTTTTCAGACCAAAGATTATTTGGGGGGGGGGGGGGGGGGGGGGCATGGATTGAGGGTCCTTAACTTGATGTCAGTTAATTTATTTTTCAAAACAAGACTCAAAGCAGCTGGATACAAGGTGCGATTTTGCACAAATGAGGATCAGTGCACAAGAGAACAGCTTGTCAACAAACTTGGGCGATTAGGATTCAATTTGTCCCCCTCTGAACTGTTTGCACCAGCTCCTATTGCAAGGAAGCTTATTCTGGAACGCAATCTGCATCCATTCCTGCTGATTCATCCTGGAGGACTTCCTGAGTTTGAAGGCTTGGATTGCCATGACCCTGACTGTGTTGTGATTGGTGGAGCTGAGGAACATTTTACTTATGAAAATATGAACAAGGCATTTAAAGTGCTTTTAAATTCTGCTAACCCTGTTCTTTTGGCAACAGGATACGGGTAAGACATCTTTTCTTTGAATCAGTAAATAAATGCTTTCAATTTAAACTTATACTCGGAAAGGAATGGTGTGTGGTTTCAGGAAATATTCATCCTCTCCTCCCCAATGAAGATTAAGGTCATTGGAAATTCCGAGGGGGGATGGGGGGTCTCAAAAACCACAGTTTTTAAAGTAAAGTACATGTATTAAGCCAGAGGGGTGGAGATGGGGGTTAAACTAAAAATCCTGGAACAACAAAATTCCGAGTGCCCCCAACGGGAGCTGATGACCCCTTCTTCTAGGTATCATTCAGATGCTCTCACTACTGAGCTATGGGAGACTCGTGGTGAACAGAAGGCCACACAACTGGGTTCCACTTTATATTGAAAAGAACAAACAGCAATGAGCAGTCATCTTAAGAATGTAATTAATGGCCAGCTGCATTTTTAGTTTTGTCTTTTTTTCAGGCGCTATTACAAAAGTGGATCCAATTTAATACTGGATGTGGGTCCCTATACAAAGGCTTTAGAAGTTAGCACTTGTTTGTTGTTTATGTTTTGCTACAACCCTTCTTTCCATCACATTATAAGTAATTTTTATTTGTCTAATTTTCTATCCTGCATATTATTTCTACTTTGTAGTTTGCCTGTGATGTAAAAGCTGAGATTGTTGGCAAACCAGCTGCTAAGTTTTTCCTTGCAGCAATTGAAGACATGCACGTCCCTCCTGAAGATGTAAGCAAAAGCTGCAATTTTATAAATCCAAAGTTTCAGTATTTTGAGTTTTTTAGTGTTTTAGTTACAGCCTGTAATACCAAAAGTGTATTTATTTCTGTGGGTTGTCTGCTCAAAGTTTCAAAGCTATCTTTTTCTGTTTTCTTTTAGGCAGTTATGATTGGTGACGACATTGTGTCAGATGTGGGCGGGGCTCAAGCCTGCGGAATCAGAGGAGTTGAAGTCAGGACTGGAAAGTTCAGGTATCTACAGAGACAGATTTTCAACCTTCAGCCATTTTAAAATTTAAGGTGGCTCTGAACCCCTTCCCACATATTTTAAACTTTTCAAAAAGTTGTATCTTAACATGCTAAATGTGGCTAAATGCAATTTAGACAAAGTTAAAATCGAGTCTATGCAGTCAGCGATTTGCTTCATGACAGTACGTCTTGCACGGCATCCTATGGGTTTTCTGGCTAGTCTTATTTATGTCTTGCATTACATTTTGCATCATATCGCATTCAAGCCACTTGTTGTTGCTTTGTTGCTTTCTGTTAGCCTGCAGAACAGGTGTTATTTTTTTAAAGCGCCTTGCTGTTAAACGAATCTGCACTGAGTCTTGCCCCGCCCCTCCCTCGCATTGTCAGCCTTGGTGGACTTGGGTTAGTATGAGGTTAGGTAAGTAGTTTTTCCACTGATTCATCAGTGTGATGATGGTGCCCTGGTGGAGCTGCACGTAGGGGTGGTTCCTGCTCTCAGGGTTGCCATGGATACCTCCTTGCTTGCCTTGAAATTGCATAAGGCCCCCCACCAGCTTTCTAGGCACCACCTCCAAAGCTCATCTATTGACGATGAGTTTAATTACAATAAAGTACAATTAATAAAAATGGGGGTTACTGAGCTCATTTTTTAGTGATAAGGGTGTTGCTACAGCTGTATGGTAGCCTGTTATGTCATGACAATGACTTGTTCAACAATGACTGAGCATTTTGTTTGATACCATTGTCATAACATCAACTAATAAGGAGTGGTAGTATTGATCCATCAAAGTGTAAGTACTGGAAAGTACTAGAAACTGTTGTGAGCCACCTTAAACTTACAAACCTATTATGCTCTTTTTCTTCTTTCAACAACAACTGAACCTAGTCTGGAACAGATAATGTAAGCCACCAAACCCCACATTTTATTCTCTTTTAGGCCTCAAGATGAGAATCACCCCACTGTGAAACCAGATGGATATGTGGACAACCTAGCAGAGGCTGTAGAACTTATTCTCAAATACAACTAGACTTTTGCATCCTGGGTTAACAGATAGAAATGAAAGGACATTGTTTCACAGCCCATCAAAGAACAAATCAGTTACATTCTACCAAAGAATCTTGTTTTATTTATAACACTTTGAGTGCACAACTTTAATGAGTGGATGTTGGCTATTACTACATTTTAAAGTTACAGTGAACTCTTTCTAAACCGGACACCTCTCTGAGGAACCAGGTCTAAGTGTCCATCTTAAGGAGGTGACCACCTTATATAGAGTTTAGTTACAGACAAACAAGTTAAATTTGGCTAGAATCAGCCAATAATATTGATGTCCATCATAGAGAGATGTCCACCAGACCCTACAGGTGTGCCAATCTTAACCTCTTTAACCCCCAAGAGTGCCAAACAACAAAATTCGCGGAAAAAAAAAACAATTTCATTTTGTAAAATATTGAGAAACAGATTGTACCATACAAAAGTACTTCCGAAGAGGTTTCATTTGAATGGTCACACCATAGGATTTTGTCCAAAGACTCAAAAGTTAGAACTACGCTACATGTCTCCATTATGGACTAAGTGAGTGAAAGGGACTTAAGAGTTTACTGCCTAGAGGATGTTACTGCACTGGACTAGGCACAAATCAGATGCTTTTGACTAAAGAAATTAAAATTAAAGTGTGGAAATTAAAAGAGTGGATTTGCTGCTGTCACATCTTTAAGTTACAGACGATAATACGATCCACACTCTGTTATATGTGGCTAGGTTATTTGCCTTTTCCTGTGGTGTAGTTTTTATACATTTGTAGTTGATAAAAGCTACATTGAATTTTCCAGTTAAAAATTACTGGAAAATAATTTAAAACAAAAGAAAACAATTTAAATTACCAGTATTCTTTTACTACATAGGAGAGTGCAAAAGGGAAACAACAAATTTAATGTTTTTAAAAATAAAAAATTTACAACATTAATAAAAGAGATGCATGTTATTCTTAATTCATTATTATTATGGTGTCATTGTGGCTGTCCAAATTTGCTCTTTAGTGTGCGAGTAATGTAATTCCAGTACTCTCTTCTGATGTAGTCAACATCTGTGGCCAGTTTGTGGCACAGCTACAAAACAAAAACGACTAATCAAACAATGCAACTGAACATGTTTAAATCCAAATGAACACACAGGCAAGTCCTACAAGAGTGTATTTTTAAGAATGTATAAGCAGAATGTTCAGCGCTTAAGCCTGGTTTTCACTAGTGACGCAAGCATAGGCACAAGCATAAGAATTCTGTACAAGTGAAAACGAACGCAAGCACAAGCACAATACACTGTAATTAAGAAAGAAATATTCACCAGCAAGATTTGATCATTGTTAAAACCATCAGGTTTTTATGCATTTGACTGACGGAAAACATGAACCTATTTGTTTTACTCATTGACTGACAGCTCAAAAAATGTTATTGTCGCTTGAAAACGAAACAAACAATTTTCATGGCAACGACGTTTGTAACCAGCTAGATTCGTAGAATCTAGGCAAGCAAAATAAGTGAATAACTCGCAAATGACTTTTGAAGATGATTTTCTTAACTAACCTTTGTTTTGTTCAAAAATTCCTTCAACATCATATCAGAATCACTGCTTTTTTCTTGTGCTTGTGTTATGTTCCGTTTTGACATGCGAGGCAAGCATAAAAATATTTTGATCCTTGTGCTTGTGCTTGCGCTTATGCTTGCATCGCTAGTGAAAACCAGGCTTTACTGTACAGTCCAAAACAGGCCAGACGAAAAGCCATGTTTTCATATGTTGGAAAATTCCAGATGATCAGGGATTTTGCTGTTTCTTAACAGTCCCAGATTTTGCAGATAATTTATGTTGGATAAATCACAGAAATCTGGTATGCGTCAGGAAAAAAGAAACATTCCCAATTTTTCCAATTTGTCCCTGACCGTCCCAGATCATCAGGGATGTCTACAATTTTGTGTTTTCATTAGGCTATAAAATCAGGGACAGCCGGGAAACAGTGAAATCCCCAATTGTCTGGGATTTTCCCAACATATGAAAAACAGGCTTCAGCATAAGGATCAATCTTACTCTGAAGGAGGCCTTAAAATTACTTGGAAGGAGACCATGAAATTTTCTGGTGTTGCAGTTTACTGGAAAGAGTAGAAGTTAGGTTCATGCAACTTCTCCTTGGCCATAAAAATCCAACTTACCTCTAATGCTTGATCTAAGCAGTTTGAATCAGCCAGACCACTTTCAAGCTCCTCCTCATAAATGTTAATCAATGCCGACATCAAGTATGGCGAATCAATTCCATTACTGTACATTTCTAACAAAGTATCTTTTAAGCCTGGATATTTACTAAGACCAGTCTGGGAAAGGACACTGCAACAACAAAACATTGATTGCATGATAAAAAAAAAAGGTTTTCAAGCTAGTGAGCAACACAGCACTTCAACATGGTATAATACACTGTTCAACATTTGTTGAACAGCTGTTGAAACATATATATGTTGATCAACAAATGTTGAACTGTGTATCATAAAAGACAATAGCACATACCCTTTTAAGTAGTTCCAAGCACTCTCATTATTTGGTACTTTCTTTATAAGATCCATAGTTAATCTACAAGAAAAAAGAACTTGCAGTGGATGACCTAATCGAATTATTGTAAAATAGATTTTTTTAAGTCTATGTACATACTTCTTACTAGCCAAATTCAAGACCTGTATTTAACAACTATTCACCGAAGTGGAGGTGAGTGGTGATGGATATTTAAATATCCACCACTACCCACCTACACTGATATAATATAATGAAAATGATGCTTTTTAACTCATTTATTCCTGTCAACGATTACAATTTTCGCACGCAAATTGCTGGGAGGTGAATATCACTTGCTATTCCGAGTTTCAGTAGCCATTCATTCATTCCACTGTTTCAGTATATACTAATATAAGTTATGCACCTATTATTTTTCTGCAGACACTCCAGAAATAAGGAATCAAAATTTACAGTGACAGGCTACAGAATGAAACAAAATGTGTGTAAAAATAAATGAAAATTGCTGCAAGTGTAATAGTGAATGAGTTCACAAACATAGCCCTTCATCAGTGTGACCGTTAAATGTTCACACGAGAACTAAGTAGTAGAATCTTAAAATTTGAAATTAGAGCGCGCACATGAGAAAAATGTAGACACCATGCAATTTTGGGCATTACATGTAACAACGCTTTCCATTCACGGCTCGAAATTGCGCCTGTATCGGGCGCATTTGCGACTAAAGATTTTGCTTTTGCGACTAAAATTTGTCTATTAGTCACGATTTTGCAACTGTTTTTTTTTTCATTTTTTTTTCTTCATTTTTCTCTTGTGCACACTCATGCTAATTTTAAATTTTAAGATTCTACTACTTAGTTCTCACATGAACATATTAATGGTCACACTGATGAAGGGCTATGCCCGAAACATTTGTGAACTCAATCACTAATGACACTTTTAACAATTTTCATTTTTTTTACAATTTTTTTCATGTTTTAAACACATTTTATTTTAATTAAGTGTCACGCATCACCTGGAGCTAGAACATCAACATTTACTCTAATTTTGAGTAGTATTTTAAAGAGACTCTTAGATTTGTATTTATTATTATTAAATATTGTTATGTAGTTATACTTTATATGTAACAAAAAACCTGATGAATTTTTTACCGTGTTAAAATAAAGATTTTGATTGATTGATTTCAATTTACAGAAAGAAACCTTAATCACATGGTTTTTTTTTATTTATATATATAATTTTCTCGATGTGTAGAAAGGAAAATATTTGAAAGTCAAAATCTTCATTTGATACTGTGAGGGGAAAACTATATATATTACATAAGAAAGAAAGAGCAAAATAATCTTAATTTGTAAATTTAGAACATGGTTGGCCAATTTGAAAAAATGGCAGCATTTGGTCTGCAATGTGAATGAAGGCACTTTTCATTTCACATATACACCTTATTCCAAAAGGGCGGCCAATTTATTATTCTTTTATTTGCATTTTAATTAGCCCTCATGGCCTCGTCAGCATGTGCAAAATACAATGGAATTTTCAAGCGAAAATGAGGCCAAGAGGGCTAATTAACATGCATATAAAAGAATAATAAATTGACCGCCATTTTGGAATAAGGTACATTAATATTAATAAAATGTGGTAAAATAACTCCAACTAAATTGTACAAGAAGAGTTCAATACTCACTTGACTTCTCGATGCACTGTATCTTCTGTAAATCCTGTTGTTTGACTAATCACAAAATATCTCTGATTCCAGGCTGAGTTGTTTCTAAGATCATCTGTTAAAAGTTTATCAACATAATCCAATTCTCTTTCCCACAAACCAAACTCTTTGATGACCCACTGTCGATGCTGCCAGGCATGGTAGTTCTTTGCATCCAGTTGCAGAATTTTCTCCGTGAACTGTAGCTCAGCACTGGGGTTTTTTAGCCACTCAACTATAACTTTTCTGTGATACCTGTTTAGAAATGAGCATGACAGTAATATCAACATTGTTGTTTAATCTCCTTCTGCTTAATGACATCGTCAGTATTAATAATCGTTAGCTAGTAGCTAATTTACAGGGTTGTCACCATTTATAACTATTCAGGGTGTTTGTTAAGGTTTGCAATAACATGGAAATTTTGAAGCCCAAAATGTAAATTTGGCTTTAGGCCTTTTTCTGACCAATTTTGGTTTTTGTTTTAACTACTATGAAAGAGGCATAGTAACCAAGCATGGTTTTAAAGATCATATAGCCATCAACTTTAGCAGTTCTTTAATCAAATATCTTAGCACATTTTTCTGAAAGATAAGAATTGAAATAGCCGAGTAAAGGACCCTGTGTCCCTGCTTTAACAAAAACCCTGCTATTATTACACATTGTAATACTAAAGTATTATTTATATTTAAATATTAAGTTAAGAAATAATCCACTCTGTTTTCTTCCATCTCACCAGCCATTGTGATTGCATCACTGCCCTTTTATGATTTCATTTTTAAAATAGTACTCCTTGACTTCTTAATCTAGAAGTTTTTTTTCTCTTGTGCCACAAGCATTGCTATTTGTTTTGTTGTTTATTATATATGTACAAGTGTATTAGTGTTAGTGATGAATGCAAAAACATGCACTGATGTACCATATTTCCTCGATTAATAGTTGGGGCAATTTTTTTTCACCAAAAGGGGGCGATTATTATTTAAAGGGGGGGGGGGGGAGATTAATTGAGAGACATCTAGATTATTTGAGGAAATATGGTATGTTTCTATTTGCCCAGAGCTTGACAGCCTAATTTTTTAAGTTACCCTGAGAATTAAACTCACCAGACTTGGTAGTTCTTTGGTTGTTCATTAATGACTTCAGTTACATACTGTAACTCATTGTTTAAATCCTTGTTCAAAGACTTCAGCAAAACTCTACGGAAATGCCTTCCAATAAGATAACAAATAATTAAGTGTACATTCACCTTACATGTAGTTGGTATTACCTTTGAAAATAATTGACTGTTATGTTCTAAATGTATATGTTGTGGTTTAAATTTTTCTTTAGTTTAAAAATTTTCAAACCAGTTTGATTTCGATTTTCCTTTGTCTCAGATTCATTATCATAATGTGACACAAAAGAAAACAAAAATTGAACTGGTTTAAAAAAATTTAAACCAAAGAAAAATTTGAACCACAACATATACATGCTATATCGATGTTCTCCCTAGTTGTCAAGGCAACTGGTAAGTCAATTTTCCAAACTGGTAGAGCAGTTCGGGTGAATCTCAGCTATTTTCTGTAATGTCTACATGGAAGCTGTGAGAGTTGCTTGTGCCACAGGGTTCACACATGTTTCAAAAGCCCATCAAAACCCTTAAATTTCAAGATTCCTGTTTCAACTTTCAACACAGATTTCTGATGCAGTAAAAAAATTCCTTGTAATTCTTTTAACCAACACAGTTCCGGGCAGTAATAAGCAGTGCTATAAGCAGTAAATTTTATTGTCTACCACCTGATGGCGAGAACACTGTAATGTATGCTCAATTGCAATAAATTATTGTTGTATGCAAGAACTGATGCTCACCATACAGTATAATTAGCAGCATTGAGACTTATAGCATCTTCAGTAAGTTCAAAAGCACGTTCACTTCTTTCATCTGCCAACAGAACGGCTCTGAAGTAGTCGAACACATCTTTAACTGCAAACATCAAATTGATTAAATAATTTATTCCACAAAATAAAATTTTAAACCTTTCACTCATAAAATTTTTACTGTTTTACGGAACTCATTTTAACCTCAGGGACTCCCATATAAAAAAATAATGGAGGTGCTTGTCAGAAATTTTCAAAAAACATCCTGAAAGTACCAGAATCTTGTTTGATGAGCATGGCTCAAATGAATTTTTATATGGGATTCCCCCCCAGGATTTTAAGACAATCACCAATATGCGAGCCAGTGAGTCATAAGAGCCATGGCTGCGAGCCATGCGAGCCACGTTAAATAACGCCCTGGAATTTGCAAAACAAAAGCAACGCGGCACGCGAGTATACAATATATGTACACAGAAAAGTTTGCAAAACTGCTGCTTTGGAAAAATTGTGACAACTGCCCATG